>JAWPHD010002675.1:0-246017 GCA_037043455.1 Cyrtodaria siliqua | reverse complement strand
ATGAAACAACGGTGATTTTCTCTTTAAATATCTGTTTATTTTATGTTGATATCTTGATTAAAAATGATTTTATCTCAATTCGAAAATTAAAGATTATACACGCCATTAGTTCTGACTTTGACGTCGGCGTCTTGGACGACCTCGTTGATTAAATAACATAAAAAACATAAACAATTACCATTTTCTATAGCATCAACTATTTATATAAGAAAACATACTCCCTATGATGTAATAATTAGGTAAAACACGAAAGTGAACAGAAATTTGATTAGTAATTAATTGCTAGAACGCCGCCATTTAATATTTTATCGATACAGGTAAATCTATCGTAAGCGCGTTACATTTGATAAGTTAAAATTTCAGCCAACATCTCAAATTAGGCAGTTTTTACAGCCTCTTTTTTACGGCTTTCTGTTATAATCAAGATCACGAAATTACCTTCTTGACAAAGATAAATATGTCTACTATTCACTTTTTGTTATTATTCATTAATTAAAAATTTCAGCCGATATCTCAAAAGGCACATTTTCATCACCTCTTTTTAGGCTTCGTCTAATAATCACCACCATGAAATTACCTTCTTGACAAAGATGAATATGTGTACTATTCACTTTTTGTTATTATTAATGCCTAAATAATCCATAGTCTCGATCCCGTTTGCAATAGCTATACGCCATTTTTTATTTGGCTCAGAGTGGCGCCATCTTTGTAACATGGAACCGTCTGTTAAAATGTGCTTTTATACATGCAAACAAATACACGCTCTGTATCAGAGGACACAGTGTGAATAAATATTACTTATGTTTACATTTTGTACTTTTATTGAGTTTGTAAGTGTAATAATTTATAAGAATTTGCTGTTTTTCACACACGCGTGAAACAACCAGAAGAAGTCATTTTCACGCAGTAGTGAAACACACGCGCGACAACATAAAACGGAAAACGATCCGTTTCTCCTCCCTGTATACTTACTCCCTGGGCTAACCTAACATAATCTGACACAGGGGTGTCAGATTATTAAAGGGACGGTGTCAGTAACTTTTAGGTTGTAAAACACAACATAATTACATTGATAAACATTACACATAGCGCACTAACCATTATTGAATATTTAATAAATAAAAACAAGACTGTTTGACGGAATTCAATTGCGGTATAAAGAAAAAGAAGTTCCGCTTCGTGAATTTGAACTTGCAGCCTTAACTAAAATTATTCTCCTTGGTAATAATAGTGAACACACAATAGTCGACCGCACTCCCAACTGAGCTAAACGGGCCATTTATATTATGCAATACATACTATATAGAAAACCTAGTGCGCTAATCGATGTCATGTGATAAAACTTTTATTTTTTTCAAACTTACAAATGTATTACTAATTTACTACACATTTATTTGGGTCTATGCTCATGTTTTCATTTTTACATTTCATTGACTAAAAATCAGACAGTTATTTGATTATGCTCAATATCTGCTTATTATGGACAGTATCCCATTAAAGGCAGCAATAAAAATTCACCCTTTTGGGAATGTTACCGGTACCCATTCAGTGGTAAAATTTGCGTTGTTTTGCCTTAAATTGAGAATTTTCACTATCAAACAAAAGCAATATTGTATGCTTAAATTTTTTGCAAACACATTACCATGTATACATTCCCTTGCAGTATTTCATAACCCTCACCTAAAAGAATATATTTCCCCCACGGTGGGGCCCCACCCCTTTTTTCTGTTTAAAGTTTCACTAAAGATATAATTAAAAAAAAAAAAAAATTTAATTGTGATTTTTTCACTCCATTCGGGAAAAAAACGTACTTATTGCCATTGGGAATGGTACTGTTTTCGGTACCACTAATATAAGAAAAAATACACTGAAAGGGGGCCTGGTTGCCCGCCTCCCCATTCCTACACCTATGTTTACATGGGTGTGTGTGGGGGCGGGGGGAGCAAAGCATACTCAGACAGCCCCTTCTAGATTATTAAAGGGGGTCTTGCTGCACGACTTTGCGATTTGCCCTACCCCACGCCGCCAATCCCTACCTCCCCGTTCCTATGCCTATGTTGTTCTACTGTGTTTACATGATGCATCAATATCTATAGGTCAAGAAACTGGTGTCACATTTGACCATAGACTAGTGTTGTGTCACATTTGACCATAGACTAGTGTTGTGTCACATTTGACCATAGACTAGTGTTGTGTCACATTTGACCATAGACTAGTGTTGTGTCACATTTGACCATAGACTAGTGTTTCTAAAGAATGAAATGATAGATAATAGGGCAGAAAGAAACACATATAAAATGAATGACGGGGAAAAGTAGTTTCCACACCTTGAATCTGAAAAACTATTGCTAGCATAAGTTAACTGCATTTAGGGTACTAAACTCAACAGGCAAAATCACAAGAAGGGTTTGTGGGAGAGGGTGGGGACGCGTGCACTTGCTTCTAATAATTTTATTTCTTCAAAGATAGCATAAATTTTCATTTTTTATTTGGCGGGTGCAGTATATAAGCCAGCCAACTGTGTAGCCATTTTTGAAAAATCGAGGCCAATATTTGGTTGGGTGGGTGGGTGCTTAACAACATTTGAACTGTTCACACGTCTTACTTTCTCCATGTGTTTATATTTTGTATACATTTATAGGAAAGATAACCTAAAAGGTACCTTTTTTCACCTTTATCCGTCAAAAACAGTGCCCGGGTTTCTGCCTACTACACTGGGCGAGGGAGTGGGGTGCCCGGGTTTCTGCCTACTACACTGGGCGAGGGAGTGGGATGCCCATATGTTTAAATGTATATGTTTCTGTGTTTTTAGGGTTGTTGATTCTTACACGGTAATTATGTGCGATAGTTTCATGGAATTTGGCATTCACTGCCAGGGTTCAAAACCGCATATTTGCCAAAAAAACAAACAAATCATGTAATAAAAAATAAAAAAAACACTTTATTATTATATTTTCAGATAGTATGCGAGATGCGTTGGACAGAAGAATCAAGCTGTCCATTAAGCGTATGGTCAATTGTGAGACAAGGAAAGACAGATGGGAAAACAGAGTTCTGGTATGGAAAAGACGTAGTATATACATACAAACACACTGGCGTTATATAAATATATATTATTCCATCAGTATTCTGGTATACATCAATTTTAAACACATATACATTACAGGTCTTCTATTGTAATAGATTATGTATTTGTTTTTTGGTCACCATCCCATGATACATAATCTACCATTTCTTGGGCAACGTGCAAGGTACACTACCAACAGTTAAAGCTTCAGGAAACCTCATAAACATGCAGCCAGAGGTTTAGCTCCATTATTAAAGGGGGTGGTGGAGGAGAGTACATCAGGCTCTGAGGCTTTATTTGTTTAAAAAAATAAAAAGCTATGAAATGACCAATTTATGAACAATCATGAAAACTTGGCCAATCCTGCCATTCTTTGGTATCACACCTCGTGTGTATATCGACACTTCGGTATGTTCAAAATCTTGACATTTTGTTAGCAGGAAGGCAACAACACAGAAAATAGTGCACTGTTGCTATATAAACAATATGACCGTTAGCCACATGTGACATGTTGATGTATGATTTGCGTTGCATGTTTGTTATTTACAATACAGATGAAGGTGAATCATGCTAGTATGACGTAACCAATATGGTAACCTTCGATATACATTCGAGTTATGCTTCAAAGAAGTGTACGAGATGTTGCGAATGATTTAAAAAGTAAAATTATTCAAAGGCATAGATAGAAAATTAACAATTTTCAACAATAAAGCACAATAATTATTGTTTATAAAATACACATTGACTTATCAGGCCAAAGAAGAATCCTCAAGTTATAAATAGCTGTCACGTGAATCACCTCGGCAGTATCTCCAAATGATATTCACAATGCAATGCTTTCCGATTTTTGTTACCGTCAAGTTTAAAATAGATTACCTTGGCGCATAACCATAGGACATACCTTCTTCGGATGTCTAATTGTATATGTTCAGTGTAATTTCTTTTTGTGGTCGAAGGTGAGCTATTGGGATCTCTCTTCATTCATCAGGCATTAACTTTTGTTTTAAACGACTTCTCAGAATCCACTTGTTCAGTTTTGATCAAACTTCACATGGACGATCCTTAGATCAGTGGCTTTTAAGTTTGTTAAAATTAGGTCAACAAGCTTCCAAGATGGCCACCATTACAGTGATTACTATAAATGACCCGTATTGTGACGGTACATGTTTCCGTCACAATAGAGAACCACTGAATGGATTTAAAAATATTTTCTTTGTTTGATAATCGACAACCTGTAGACTATCAAGTTTGTTCAATTGAAGACCTCGGGGGTCAAAAATGGTTTAGAGGTTTCTCATAGATAGACTTATACCCTAGACAAGGTTGAGCGCTACAAGCCCAAATCTTGTTTGATGGCTCATGAAGTGAGCTTACCAATTGTTTTATGGATATCAACAGTTCAATATAGAGTTTTTTGTAATAATATTAAGCTCATTAATTTAATTATTGATTTAAATGTTTATATAATTAATGAGATCAACATTACAATTATTATCTCAAACAGTAAAACATTATTTCCCGAGCTCAGTAATAGAATTATGCCTACTCCTCAAAAACTGTCCTACCTACATGCGCCACACATGAATGATGTGCAAGATCACTAGCTAGTAATGATGTGTAGGAAGCAAGAATAGATAAATCAGATACAAATTGCAGGAGTTATTGCCCTTTATAGTTATAAGGCAAGTCTTAATAGTGTACACTTTTGTGTGGTCTACTCTTCTAAAACTATAAAAGCTAACCTAACCAAACTCGGTGTGCAATATCAATACCATGTAATACTGTTTAGGAAGCAAGGTCGGGTACATTTGATAAAAATAGCAGGAGTTATTGCCCTTTATTATTTACTGAAAAGTCTTAAAATCGTTAAATGTGTAAAGTGTGAAATTTTTAAAGTAAGTCCATTAATTGTTATTCATTTGCAACACAATTTCAACCATTATTATGTTCCTAAGATCTAAAACCTGTATCTGAAAAAAGTGCATAAAAGCAGAGGATATGAACTCGCTGAATTTTCATTGTTAATTTTATTAGCTCAAGAAGTAATTGAATATACAAATAACAGTGAAAGTTTATTGAACATGAGGGTGTTTATATATATATGCAGAAGATATAAAACTTAAACACCGATGTTTGTTTAGTGGTGGCAGGAAGATGTGTGGACTATAGATTACTGATACATAGACACACATACAGCCATGATAATATCTTTAGTTATCTTATACAGAAGTACCCTTACAGGTTGGCAAGTTTGATAAAATAATGTATACTGAAAAGAAAAAGAAACGCATACCGTGATAAAAAAATTGCCTATACTACACTATTATATACACCTAATTCAGCGTAATATTCCAGATATATCTCAACATGTTTTGTACAAAAAGGGACTACAACTAATTACAGAAAGGACAACTCTGTCATGTAGAAGACATTTTAATCAAAGTATACTTTGTTACACGAAATTCATAAATGTTGAAATTTCACTTGAATAAGTCAAGCCATTTCAGTATTATGTTTAATGTTAAGAGATTGCAAAGTTTAAAGCCTAAGTTTGCTCACCTGCTTGAGACAAATGTGCATTCTGTCGATAATGAAACATTAAAGGGGTAACCATTGGTGTGTTCAGTGCTGTTTAAATCTTCTTTCCGAAAGGACAGGCCTAATGTCACCCTGTACCATTTGATTAGCAGTAGCATATTAATGATACACTAAATAGCGGAAATATCCATTATGCGTTTCTTTTTCCTTTCAGTATATATAAACTATTACAGTTCTATATTGGTATAGCTATTACAGTATATGAAAAAAGTATGAAAGGAGAAATTTGGAAATCGTCGAACACAATAAATACCAAAAATATTGCAGTCTCGGTTTGATTGAGACTGTTCATGAATGGTAGTCGTTCACGCCCTCTGGCCCCGGGTTGAGCAGAACTCAATATTAAAAATGCCAGTAGTACATAAATATGTGTGAAATCATATTTTGTAAAATCAAATGAATGTTTGAGCCCTGTTGTCAAAAACATTGCCTTGGAATGGGAAGTTAAAGCTTTGTCTTCAAGATGAAATAAGGTTTTCAAGCTCGACATTCTATTTCATTGTCTTTATTTTCTCTGTTTGGTATAATATTTGTGTGGGGGTGTCCCAGTCGCCGCTAGGTACTAGTAAATGCCACTCTCTGAGTAATACTGACATAATATGTTAAACAACAATGCATCAATAAAATGTCAGCATCACAACCTTTGACTATTACTATGTTTCATACATGTATGTTGTTATTTTACAATCACACATGAATTGAATTGAATTGGATTTTATAGTCGCACCAACAGCTAAGGTCATATGGCGACTTTCCAGCTTCCACTGGTGGAGGAAGACCCCAGGTGCCCCTCCGGGCAATTTTCGTACACGGGCGGGCGCCTGGGTAGAACCACCGACGTTCCGCAAGCCAGCTGGACAGCTTCCTCACATAAAGATTCCTAGGCCCCTAAGGGATCGAACCTACAGCGGTGAGGGGCAAGTGATTGCAAGTCAGAGACTCTAACCACTCGGCCACGGACGCCCCACAATCACACATGAACTTATTAATGTATGTCAAATTGCATATATGGTACAGTGTATATGCTGTATAACTGGTCTTTATTGTTTTTTTTCTTCCTGCTTATTTGAAGTTAAACAAATGAAAATATCTATCTATAGGTGCAGGAAGTATTAAGTTTTACAAGTTGAGCGTTAGGATCGAAAATGGTTTCCATTTAATAATATCTTCATTTCTAATAAAAGCTCTGACACTTTTTTAGTTTTCAGAGGGTTGTTGGTGCAAAGTTTTTGATGGTGTCTTAAGTAAATCCCTGGCACTATTTCAATTCTTAAATAATAGTTAAAAGCAGATCCTGAAGAACATTCTAAACTGTCAGATTTATATAATGGATGGATAAAGATTTGGAATTGTCCATTGGTCCGTCCGTCTGCTTGTTGAATCGTTCCATTTTGTGAAGATGTACGATCCCCAACCTAGGGTTAAAAGAAATCTTGGGATTGCTTTTAGGATTACTTCGGATCTAGGTTACCTTTCTGTAATCATTGATGTATTTTACAGGAGATATGGTTATGTACAGGAGATATGGTTATGTACAGGAGATATGGTCATGTACAGGAGATATGGTTATATACAGGAGATATGGTCATGTACAGGAGATATGGTCATGTACAGGAGATATGGTTATGTACAGGAGATATGGTCATGTACAGGAGATATGGTCATGTACAGGAGATATGGTTATGTTTTGAGCAGACTGTTTTGAACATTTACTTGCTGATTGTGTCTCAGTTGAAGATGGACAAGTTAGCATTAACGTTTTTGCAGGGACATCCATGTCTCCAAACGCAATGTTAGGCCAAATAAAATTATACCTGAGTTTACTGTAACCCGACCGACCCGCTGAAAACACCCCCGACTCCTTTTTTTTTTATTGAAAATAAAAAAAAAAATGAAAAAAATGAGATTTTTTTTTTTTTTTTTTTTTTTTTTTTTTTTTTTTTTAATTAATTATTTTCACGCGATCAAGGCCGACTCATGTGCTCATTGTCCTGCTGTTGGAACTGACCCTCTTCCGGACTTGCGAAAAATAAAATTAAACGGTTTTACCCCTTTGCAATAATTGCAAGTGATTGGGAAAAGAGCCAGTTGTTGCCATGCCTTTTGGGAAACAATAACACATACACAATTTCATTTGTTATCTATTGTAGTTTTTAAAATACCACATTTTCCCATTCATCAAAGCTCATCCCCACCTTAAATTAACTTCGCCAAAAAAAAAAAGAAAAAAAAAAAGAAAAAAAAAAAAAAAAATGCCTACCTACCTACCCGATTTTTTTCAGCAATGTTACAGTAAACACAGGTATAATTTTATTTGGCCTTAGTGTCAGTAGAATAAATTTAAGTAAACTAAGGCATATGGCATCCCCAGTGCTCATTTAACTTCAGTGCCCGTAAGCTCTCGGACTTGGTAACAGTCAGTGACTGATCAAATCTGTAGCAAGATCAGTGTGTAGAGGTAGAGATATCAGTGTGCAGGGGTAGATGTCAGTGTGCAGGGGTAGAGATATCTATGTGCAGGGGTAGATATTTCATTGTGTAGGGGTAGATATCAGTTTGTAAGGGTAGAGATATCAGTGTGCAGGGGTAGATTTCAGTGTACAGTGATAGATATCGGTGTGCAGGGATAGCGATCAGTGTGCAAGGGTGGAGATATCAGTGTGTAGGGGTAGAGATATCAGCGTGCAAGGGTGGATATATCAGTGTGCAGGGGTAGGGATATCAGTGTGCAGGGATAGGGATATCAGTGTGCAGGGGTAGATATCAGTGTGCAGGGGTAGATATATCTATGTGCAGGGGTAGATGTTTCAGTGTGTAGGGATATATATCAGTGTGCAGGGGTAGATATTTCAGTGTGCAGGTGTAGATATCACTTTGTAGAGGTAGATATCAGTGTGCAGGGGGTAGATATCAGTGTGCAGGTGTAGAGATATCTATGTGCAGGGGTAGATATTTCAGAGTGTAGGGGTAGATATCAGTTTGTAGGGGTAGATATCAGTTTGTAGGGGTAGAGATATCAGTGTGCAGGGGTAGATATCAGTGTACATGTGTAGAGATATCTATGTGCAGGGGTAGATATTTCAGTGTGTAGGGGTAGACATCAGTTTGTTGGAGTAGAGATATCAGTGTGCAGGGATAGATATCAGTGTGAGGGGTTGATATATTTCAGTGTGCAAGGGTAGATATCAGTTTGTAGAGGTAAAGATATCGGTGTGGGGGGTAGATATCGGTGTGCAAGGGTAGAGATATCAGTGTGCAAGGGTATCAGTGTGTAGTGGTACAGATAAAGAGTTTAATAACCAGTGTTTTTGAGATACGGGAAATATCTCCCGAGGTAGAGAAATGGCCTCGATATAAGAACTCGTGCTCCGCACTCGTTCTTATATCGGAGCCATTTCTTTAGCGAGGGAGATATTTTCAGTATCTCAAAAACACTGGTTATTAAACTATATATTACATAATTTAAAATGATATTTTATTAATATTTCTAATGATTCACGCCTTTTTACACCAGTTTGCACGAGAACGCCAAGATGACATTACATCATCCAAGACGACGTTACGTCATACAAACAAAACAAGTGGAACCAGAACTCTTCGTTAATTTCCGTAATCCTTATTTCCTAGTGAAGGAATCTGACGAAGACGTCCGTAAAACAATCGGAACGTCATTTGGCATTTCTGCCACTGACGGAAAAGGCCGAGCAATGTTCCGTACTGGGAAATATCTCCCACTGGGAGATATTTCCCAGTAGAGCAAACGAGTAGATATAGCTTTTCTATTCCCAGTATTTCCTATATAAATCAGAGACAATTATGTATTATTATATAACCTATAAATAGACGCGTTTTCATTGGCTAAAAAGTAATTTTTTAGAAAAAATATCGCGATATTGACCTGTTTTTTTGATATTGACCTGTTTTTTTGATATTGACCTGTTTTATATAATTGTTTTTTTGATATTGACCTGTTTTATATAATTGTAAATTGAGGGTTATATAATAAAACAGTTATGGACTTTTCAGCTGTTATACATGATGTGATATGCACCAAAAAAATCATTATTGACCGAGGCTATTATGGACTTTTCAGCTGTTATACATGATGTTGATATGTACCAAAAAATCATTATTGACCTCGGCTATCGCCTCGGTCAATGATGATTTTTTTGGTGCATATCACATCATGTATAACAGCTGAAAAGTCCATAATTGTATAATATATCAGTGTGTAGGGATAGAAAATATGAGTGTGTATGTGTAGAGATATCTGTGTATAGGGGTAGGGTTATCTGTGTACAAGGGTAAATATATCTGTGTGTATGTGTAGAGATATCTGTGTATAGTGGTAGGGTTATCTGTGTACAAGGGTAAATATATCTGTGTGTATGTGTAGAGATATCTGTGTATAGTGGTAGGGTTATCTGTGTACAAGGGTAGATATATCTGTGTGTATGTGTAGAGATATCTGTGTATAGTGGTAGGGTTATCTGTGTACAAGGGTAGATATATCTGTGTGTATGTGTAGAGATATCTGTGTATAGTGGTAGGGTTATCTGTGTAAAAGGGTAAATATATCTGTGTGTATGTGTAGAGATATCTGTGTATAGGGGTAGAGAATATGAGTGTGCAGGGGTCGAGATATCTGTGTATAGGGTAAGGGTTATCTGTGTACAAGGGTAAATATATCTGTGTGTATGTGTAGAGATATTAGTGTGTAGGGGAAGAGATGTGCATGGGTAGAGGTGTCAGTGTACAGGGGTAAAAATATCAGTGTGTAGAGGTAGATATCAGTGTGAAGGGATAGAGAACATGAGAGTGAAGGGGCAGAGATATCAGTATGCAGGGGTAGAAACATCAGTGTACAGGGGTAAATATATCGGTGTACACGGGTAGAGATATCAGTGTACAGGGGTAAATATATCGGTGTACACGGGTAGAGATATCAGTGTACAGGGGTAAATATATCGGTGTACACGGGTAGAGATATCAGTGTACAGGAGTAAATATATCAGTGTGTAGAGGTAGAGATATCAGTGTGTAGGGATAGAAAATTAAAGTTTGTGGTTGTTCCATGCTGAGACTTGATGTACATACTTAGTTAATGACAGGACACTTATTAGTGGGCAGGAAGTTGGTAAGAACGCAGGGTTAGATGTAGATAAACCCTGTGAGTGCCCACTTGAAAATTTATTTGAAATTATTGACCTATTTCTTCCCCATTTGTACCTCTGTCCCAAGCTTCAGATGATATCATTAAGTCCATATTGTAAGGTCATCTTTGGGTTACTACTAACTACTTTTTTTCATCAGTTATCCAAAAGAAGAAATCTCCCCCATTTGGGTCGAGTCCAAAAATCCTTTAAAAATATCTAGATTGTGTTTTAGTAATATAGTTATATAATCTCTAAAACTTCCTGTTTGAAATAATAACCCTGAACAAATGCAATGACAATGAGAGAAAACGTTAAATAAGACTTGTAAAACTTGAGCTGTGGCAAGAGTGACCATAATGTTTTAAATATGAAGTGGGAATTAAACTCGTATTTGTGGTGATAACAAGTGGCAGATAAAAGGACCACTTATTTATCAAAATTGTAGTATGGTTGGCAATAAATTGTTTAGTTCAGAAAAACCAAGGGGGTGGAGCTTAAACCATGCTCTAACTTCCAATAAATGGAAGTTAGAGAATAATAGTTAGACAGGGTCATTAAGTACACCATACTACAAAAAAGTTAATTTCTGTCTCAGCAACGCCCATCTCAGTGTTTACATAAACCAACTCACCGAGACCAGACTCGATATATTACATAAGTATTAGTCAGAGGCTATGAAGTGAAATTTTAACAATTAAAAAACCCTAAGGGAAGGAGCGCAGGGTTTCTTAATTGTTAAAATTTCACTTCTTAATTGTTAAAATTTCATGCCTCTTAACACGTTCGCGCTTATACTAAATCCGCCTCCTTGTCTCCAAACAAGCACGTGCCATTTAGTAAGCTATTACTAAATGATTAAATGGTTAAAATTCGGGAACGTTAGAAATTTACATGAATAAGTTTGCCATTTTTTTTAAATTCCTCACCGTCTGATTGGAGTAAAAAGTAGGACAAACACTAATCAAACTTAATCTGAGAGACAAGATTTTTTTCACTAGATGATATATATCTTTAAGATACAAGAAGAAAGCAGGAAACAAGAATATATGTAAACAACACAATGATGGCTAGGGATTAGCACATCCAAATATGTTAACTTTTATAGTTAGCTTGTGAGACATAGAGGATACTTGTTAGTTTGATGTGAATAACAGATTTTATTTCCTATAGAAGTGACCAAACTTTATATTTTCACGAATGCGAATCATGAGTGACATAAATTAGAAGAGTTTGATTACGTCGAGAGGCTTTAGATGCTTCTCTAAAACTACCAATGGGATCTGTATGAAACCTCACAGACATGTTGCCATGATGTCCAGTAATCTCTCTGAAACTACCAATGGGATCTGTATGAAACCTCACAGACGTGTTACCATGATGTCCAGTAATCGCTCTGAAACTACCAATGGGATCTGTATGAAACCTCACAGACATGTTACCATGATGTCCAGTAGTCTCTCTGAAACTACCAATGGGATCTGTATGAAACCTCACAGACATGTTACCATGATGTCCAGTAGTCTCTCTGAAACTACCAATGGGATCTGTATGAAACCTCACAGACATGTTACCATGATGCCCAGTAATCTCTCTGAAACTAATTCATCAGTAAGAAACTTAACACAGTATGCATGGTATTTTACTTTGTGTTTTCAAATACAGCACAGTTCCTTTTATAATTGGGGAACTTTGACTTGTTTTAGCCCTTAACCTGCTAGGCACGACTATAATAGCCTTTGCGTCCATTGTAAACGCGGATGCTGATCAGTCATTTCCCCCAAAACACCCCTTTGTCACATAAATGGAATGTCTTAATTCAAAGAAAGAACAGTCCATTATATATTATATGTAGTGTGTTAAGAGTTAATTCACTATTCTGACCTACACACACATATTTACTACTGACAGGAATGAGGAAGATAACCCAGGTTGTGTCATATTATGTAATAGATAAAACCTGTACCTTGTCATTGGGAAAACCCAGATTAAGGAAGACGTGTAATCAAGACTGGGAAGTTCATGTATATTGAATATTTAAACTAGAGGTGTTTAAAGCTACAGAGTCCCTATATCAATCGATTTCTTCTTTGTAGGCTTGTCTTTATTTGTAACTTCATGTTCATCAGCTCATGTTGAAATCGGGTATTTAAGCGAGCAAATATAGCGCATGAAATCATTTACTGTATATACATCGACCAGTGCACATCGTACCTATACACAGGTAACAGTAGTTTTTACCGAAAAAAAAAAGTTAGCTTCTTCCTGGGCTGGAACACACGACCTTCTGATTTCAAGTCCTGTGCTCTATCCACTGAACTACAACACTACTTGAGAAAATAGTATACTAACTACCATATATATTATGAGGCAAAATAACTTAACATATTAGAACGCAACTAAAGATGGTTCAATAAATATGCAGTCCATATTGTCGCACGTGTAAATTAAAATTGCCTGGTGTAATACTGTATCTTATCAATATGAAACTAATACTTCGTCTCAAATCAACCATATATCGACTTGTTATTAGCGCTTGATGAGTTTTGTGCGCGCTCTTGTTATTACGTAATGCCTATTTAGTGTTAAAAATGCTACAAAATACCAATAAATAGCAGTGGTCTAGAGGTTCAGCGTACATCTTTCAAATCTTACAAGTGCAAGACTGTGGTTCAGATCCCGTTCCGGGTAACTACTTTTTTATCACATATTTTCTGGAGCTGTATATTTATCGATGTTACCTGTAGTGATCTTACAATTGCAAGACTGTGGTTCAGATCCCGTTCCGGGCACCTTTTTTTTTATCACATATATTTTGGAGCCGTATATTAATCGATGTTACCTGTACGGGGGCTAAATAAAAATGTGAAATTTTACGTATCGATTTCTCCTTATATACCGACTTTTGGGGTGTTCGTCGATTTGAAACTACTTCACATGTGACACATTCATATTCATGAGTTATTACCAGTTAAAATAGGGACTGTACAGCTTTAAGGTGTGAATTGAATGTGACAGTTCTCATACTGGGCATTGGGCATTTCATTGTCACCTTAAAAAAAATTAGGCTTGTGGGGTCCAGAAGTGCCAGGGCTCTGTTGTGTCCAGAAGACGGTGTAGATTTCATAGTCGGAACCAAAACTAAAAAAGTACCAAATGTATTTGAATGAAACTTAAAACAATGGTAGAGTGCAATGAGGTGCATAGCACAAGCAGCATAACTTTGTTTTCATTCAAATTCGAGCTATTGCCCTTTGTTATTTTGTCCAGAATATAACTCAAAAAGGGACTGGAATGAAGCTTGACACAATGATAGAGTGCAATCAGAGAGGAAATGCAGACGGAATAACCATAGCTTAAAGCAGAAATTTGTCTTAAATCAACAAATCCGCTTTTGATATGTTTTTAAGTATTAAATATCACTATAAATACGATTTTTACTATGCCATTGATGTACGTTCAGTGAAAATATGTTTTTAAAGATAAAAATCGAACAGGCGAACAGGCATTGCTGAAAAATCGAAAAAAAAATCTAAGGGGAAAAACTCTTGCGTGAATTACCGGAAGAGACGTCATTGGGAACAATTGAATTGAATTGGATTTTATAGTCGCACCAACAGCTAAGGTCATATGGCGACTTTCCAGCTTCCATTGGTGGAGGAAGACCCCAGGTGCCCCTCCGGGCAATTTTCGTGCACGGGCAGGCACCTGGGTAGAACCACCGACGTTCCGCAAGCCTCATTGGGAACAAACTATTTTTTGTTTACATTGGGACTGAACGCAAAACAGTATACCTTGTGTGAAAATGTGAGATTTAAGCGATAATGATACTGAATCAGAGGAAATGCCCGTGATAAGACGGTTACACAATGTGCAACCTTACGATTTTGAGCCAGAATACGTGTCTGAGGACGAAAATACATCGGATTCATCAATTGACGATGAAGTCGAACGCGGTGCAGGTGCAAATGGAGAGCTTGTAAAGACTATCGTGTCATGTCATTCGTTACGTTCAGCGGTTCATTACACTATTCACTAATCTAACAAAATAGTGTATTTATACACTTACAGCAACAACAAACAAAAAACAACGTAAACATTGTTTTCATCGAAATCTGAGTAAATCACTCGCAACACTGCAATATCTTGGTACATACACAATAACCGCGAAATGTAGTATATTCCGAATAAATGGACCTGGTCTAATACCTATACATTAATACGAGCGTCAGATTTTTTTGCCGATAAGTAGACATGGAACAAATATATTTATTAGACATTATCCATAATTGATAAAAAATGAATAAAAACAATAATAAATGAAACAGCATATAATTTCCATAAGTCGCCATCAACACCAAACAATCTAAGAGCGGTGTTTGCAATATGGCACCCTCTCTAGTCTCCACTGCCCTCAAATGTCAATACAGACTAATCAAATATTGCGGTGCACTATTGAAGTACAGCCTAATTAGGGTACATAAGTCGGTATATCACAAAAGCACGCACCATTTAGGGAAACCTAGTTTTATGATATATTTCCTGTTTATTGCAACTACTTTAGCGGTGTAATACCGCCGAGGGCAGACGCGTATTGCACAAGACAGATATACCACATGATATGCGAGCTCTAATTTGTCGCGCACAAAGAGAGAAAAAATAATATAACCAAATGTATTATGAGCACGATATAGACAGTTAGTAAGTATACTTACTCATGTATACTTACTCCTGATATACAGATCGAAAACAGACCAAACATATCAAATTACCATAATATAAAGTATATTATTCTATTATACTTGTTTTACTTATTGCGTTATTGTTGTTGCTTTGCCATAAAACATTACTGAATTAATATAAAAGCTAGAAATATTATTAATTTTCTGCCTTGTAAAAGATATCCATGAAACATTTTGTATTTTTTTTTCAAATCCATAGACCTATATATGTTGGTAATATATATTTATAACACTATTGGCGGAAGAGGGTGAATAATTTAAAATGATTAAAATTAAAATTTGGAAACAAAGACACAGTGTTTATTTCACCGGATTCATTTAAATTTATATGCTGAACGTTCTTAGCAATATTTTAAAAAAAGACGGCTAAGTATTATTAGCGCCGTCAACTCTTCATTGAATCATGTAAAGACCCATGCTTCTAATTCAACAGCTAAACATTCACGGTGTATATAAAGATCTAAGTCTATACACCTTTCTTCAATTTATCATACGTATACCCGATGAGGTGCTAAGATAATTGAACATTCAATCTTACTTCATGTATGAATTTCCGCCTCAACGCCGTCGAATAGAAGAATACAACTTGCTTGGAGACGGCGGGGTTATGCACTTCTCATTTTTATAGTCAAATATCGTTGGTACCCGCTGTTTATTTTAATATGCATGGCCTTTTGTTCTCCAAATTCAAAGATAATGAAACCAAAGGATGGAGTTCCCACGAAGTCAACATAAAATGTTTGCTACAAACTCGCGCGTCTTTCTTAGGTTTCCACTTTCTCGACGAGTCGGGCGATTTTCTTCGGTAACGGTCTACCCACACTTCAAATCTTAATATATCATTATCTCGATTAGGCAACGAAAGAAACTTAGGTTATTATCTTGTCCTTCTTTATGCAAACTTTTTCACCCAGCAACAGCACACGGCATTTTAACAAGTACCCATAAAACGTAATCCTACAAAGACAATATTATACAACTCAATGCGACACCGCTAATCGTTTGGTACCAATGACGTCACAGGATCACGTGACACTTACCAGGGCGAAACTCGAAGCGTGTGCGCTATGAGATAAAATTGGCTACTGTGAGAAAACGGGACAACCAATAAGTGTAAGATTTGAACAGATTGTATATTATATACATATATTTTCGAATATATACTCGAAAGATACGCACTATTTCACCTTTAAAGGCCAGGGTTGAGTATAAAAAACCCAAAATGGCCCCAGAGTAACTTTTCTGATCATTTTATGCATTATATATGCTGCTCAGAGAGGTTCTAAATAATAAAGCATTTTTAAACCATAAAATTTGGCATGTAAATACATTAAACATTACTCTATACAGATATATCAAAATAATTATATAATGTATTTATTTTCCATACTTTCTAGAACAAAACTTTTATTCCTAACTGTCAAATTTGGATTTGGTGCATCTATTAATAGCTGTACCTGTAAAAATAAGATCAGTGATTGGTCAGAGTGCTGAAACCTTTATCTTGAAGCGGACGAAATACTAACTGGCTACAGTGTATATATAATGACGGTGGACTCTACCGTACGCTGGGGTTTAAGTATAGCCAGAATTATCCTTCAGGTACACTTAAACAATGGCCTCAGTGGCTCAGTGCATTGGATATGGACCTGCAGACCTCTGCTCTGCCAGAGTTCGCTCCTTAACGGAGGCATGTCTGATGGGAAACTTCATTCTTCATCTCATCTCCGTCTGAGATCGCTGTCCCAGTATAACCTAAAATGAAGTGTTAATGGGCCATAAAACCCCATTTCATTTTCATTGTTCCTTTAAACTTTTTTTAATATAACATGTTTAGCAGACCTATTTTGTCTTGAATGTAACGGACTACTGTATGTCAACATATACTGAACCAAACAGCCAACGCACCAGTAGACAATACAAGATGATTCAAAGATAAGTGAGAAGCGCTCTAAACAAACTTCGATAATTCCATTGTAATATAGGTAGGGCAGATTTACGTGTTTATGTTATAGCATTAATCTAAATAGTTGGTTTGGCCAAGTGGATATGATAACAAACTTCAAAGTAATGTGTTTGCTGAATAGTGCCACGAGTTCGAGTCGTTCGAGTTTATTTATTTTATTTTTTCAATTTTATTTTTTAAAAAAAATAATAGTTTATATGATTTCAAATGTTTTTAAAGACATTAATTATTGTGAAAAGAAATAACCATATTTTTGGCACTAACTTGAAAACATATTAAAAGTGTATTTCCTTGCCACAATCCGTATTTGCATGGGCTCCTCGTGTTTGTATATGTAAGATACATTTCAAGACCTTACACACACCCGCACGCAACGTTTGCTAACCTGTATGAAGATGTCACATAGAGTGACGAGCAGACAGATGCTGCTAGTGAAGATGAATATTAGTAATCACTATAATTGTTATTGTTTGGAAAATAGAAAAAAATAAAATATAAAGCATATATGAAACAAATAGAAAGTGAAGTGAATGGAGTAAAAGTTATAAAATAAAAATTATGTAACCTGATTAACCTATTCTATTTTTTTTTAAATGAACTTGCCTTATTACTATTCATCTTTGAAACATCTACACCTTTAATATCTCAATAACAGCAATCAATAAATCAAAACAAATTTCATTCTGAACTGAACGAGACAAATATCTTGTCAATAATGACTGTAAATTTAAAAAAATCATTCAAATCCCCTGTCTCCAACGGTACCAGTCGGCATATAATAAGTTCATACATTAAAGGTATTGTCTACAGGTGTGTTACCTGTTAGGTTCAGTATATGCAATGTGTGGAGGAAAGGGGGCCTCTTCAGTGCCCACGAAATAGGATAGCCCCAAGCCTGGGCCTGTCAAAACCTGGTTGGGGCTTGTCCCTTTTTGCCATATTTTACTATATAATTAATTGAGGCCTGTCAGTAATAATTCAGGGCCTGCATGTCAAAAATATTTTCCGTGAGCACTGCTCTTTTATTATTAATTTTCAGGTTTTTTCAGTGTTGTTAGTTTAGTTTTTCCTTACACTGACTGACAAAAAGAATAGTCAAGTTGTGCTGTTCTTCGACAGCTCGTTTATAAAATTGTATCATTGTGCTAGCTCTTTAAAGGGACTGGATGCGATCTGGAAGAATTATACTGTCAATCCAGAAACGAATAAACCCATGATGTGTTAATTTTTGTTTTATAAATCATTAAGATTAATTTATTTGATGCTATCAAGGCTATAATAATTTATTGTTTTGTGATTGATTATACACCTTCATTGAATTATGATATATACAACAGGCGGCAGATGAATCCCATATCAGTTAATATTTATGATTTAACAAGTGCTCAGGCTCAAGCTCTCTGTACCAATCAGCATGATAAATAATAGCTAAACCCATGAATATGACTCCATTCAATACAAGTGCACATTTTTATGAAACGGAAGCACATTGTGATGATTTTCATTTGTATTTGGATTGACACCAATCAGTCTTCCAGACGGCCTTCAGTCCTTTTAAGAAAACATGAAAAATCACTTATTATAGTAGTGTTGTTGATTGATGTAACAGTAAGTTTTAAAACTTTAAATGGGTTCTTTTTAAAATGTAACTTTATTTCTGGTAGAGAAAAAACGTAAATGTTAAAGTGGAGTCTCAGTAGGGCCATTTAAATATTTTCGTCATTATATTGGGGTGAATATAAACATGTACATGCATCAAGATTGACATAATGTTCTCAGGCTTTGTTCTGTGTTGTAAGCCCTGGAGCAGAGTCGTATGTTATCAAGATAACTCAGGTCTGCTTGTACTCATGTGTGTATTATATCAGTCCTGTCAGCTATCTGGCTAGACTCTTACATGTATTCTATCATCAGTACTGTCCTGGCTAGACTCTTACATGTATTCTATCAGTCCTGATACACAATTCTGCTTTCTAAACTTTCAACTTTTGAGTGGTACTTAATAATTGTTTATGTAGTAAAGCTACACCCACAATGTCCTGCCATGGTCATCCAGTAACAAGTATTCCCACAGAAATATGTATACCTTAGTCAGTTGTATTGAGCCCTTTAATAAATTGATAGGTGAACATTGGTTTAAGAGACACCCATGCTAAGCATTTCCATTTGGGATAATATGTGAGTGGTTTTACGGTCTGAGAATTTCATTTTATAGTACAACGTAATTTCAGACCATGAAATCGATCACATGTTTACTGTCCTAGATTGAAAATCTTAGCATATAATTATAATATCTTAATTCTAATGCTTTTCCATTTATATGCCAGAAATAGAATATAAAATCGTACATACACACGTTTTTTCTATGAAAGCTCATATTAGTTGGTGCCATCATTTTGTTGACGTCATCGATTGACATCTGGATGACATCGTTTATTACACATCATGTTACATTACATTCATTTCAGACGTTAAATCGAGGGTTTACAAGTTATCCAAAGGAGCAGTGTTTTATATCATTGTTGCGTTAGAATAAGTATTTAGTGCTAAGGCCACCCTTAAAAATACATTTGTTTGCTGTTTCCCGACCCAGGATTTTATAAGTGGGTAGGTAGGTGTTGTTGTTTTTTGCCGAAGACAGTAAAAACCTTAAGAAATGAAAGAAAAATATACTTAAAATAGTAAAAAAAATAATATATATATGTTAAAGAATTGCTGTAAAAAGTTCTGGGTAGGGCCCTTTTTAGTGGGTAGGTAGGGAAACAGCAAACCAACAATTTTTTATGGTCGGCCCAATACAGGAATATAAGCACATTTGAACTGCCGAATTAGGCATAAGTTGCCTTGTTGTTGTGCTCATACTGTAGGTCATTAAAACGATTATACAAACCGTTCGGTATATCTTATATTTACTACTATATTCTTTCTGTTTCAGGCTCTATCCACCTACAGAGTGTTTATATTCACTGCTAAAACCCCCGCCAAGGTAAGTTACTAACGTAGTGAACCTGCCATTTAATTATCTTCTGTACAAATATAGTACTTCTTAGTGATTCAGATTCAGATTTATATGTTGAGACTTTGCCAATGTAAAAATGTATAAATGTAGCAATGTATACTGTGGTTGTTTGAATGATGATGAGCAAAAATAATTTATCAATGGAAGTGACGCGGCAAGACTAAATTGGTAATGCTATGAACAGTAATCAGAATTTCAAAGTGAATTAATATTTTTTCTATAATCATTCCAGGTGGAGTCCAGTTTTCATTTCTTGGACATCAAGTCAATAGAGAGCAAGAAGCCAAACCAGGTAAGTACAGATGTCCAATAACTTTCTTGAGTGACCTCTGCCATAAGGACGCGGTAGTTAAATAAAGGTTGGTTACAGATTTATTTGCAAGTGTTTATAAATTTAATTTGGCTAGACATTTGCATGACACAATTTTCTGTTATAATACATAAGAAACTTGTGATAGCAGAGGTATCGTATAACACGTGTATGTGATAGCAGATTATTACATAGGAATCGACCCTGGCAAAACATTTAACAAACGTGATCGCAAGGTTATACATAGATAACACACGTGATTGCAGTGCTATACATGTATAACACACGTGGTTGCAGGGTTATACATGTATAACACACGTGGTCGCAGGGTTATACATATACAACACACGTGGTCGCAGGATTATACATGTATAACACACATGTGGTTGCAGGATTATACATGTATAACACGTGGTTGCAGGGTTATATAACAAACGTGGTCGCAGAGTTATACATGTATAACACACGTAGTCACAGGGTTATACATGTATAACACACATGTGGTTGCAGGGTTATACATGTACAACACACATATTATCGCGGGATTATACATGTATAACACACGTGGTCGCAGGATTATATAACACACGTGGTCGCAGGATTATACATGTATAATACACATATTATAGCGGGGTTATACATGTATAATACACATATTATCGCGGGTTTATACATGTATAATACACATATTATCGCTGGGTTAAACATGTGTAATACACATATTATCGCGGGTTTATACATGTATAATACACATATTTTCGCGGGTTTATACATGTATAATACACATATTATCGCTGGGTTAAACATGTATAATACACATATTATCGCGGGTTTATACATGTATAATACACATATTATCGCGGGTTTATACATGTATAATACACATATTATCGCTGGGTTAAACATGTGTAATACACATGTGACTGCATATAATAAAGAGGAATGATTTCTGGCAAAACATTCCAAGTTGGAGATCAAACCATTATGATGTTGTGAGACAATATCTTGCTGTATTTTCAGTTTGTGATAACGACCGCCACTAAAACCTATACATTTACCACCGTGGAGGCCGACACGGATGAGGTGAATCACATGATCACCCATATAGGCACGTCGCTGAAGACCATCTTTCCAGCGTTCCCGCTAGAGTAAGTCTACACCGTGTCATAATTTACTGGTGAATTGGACAGGGTAACATAGCCCCAGCAAGACATCGTAATTGTCTCATGTACCCTTCTAGTGATTGGTGAAATTGCGGCGGTTTAAACTTATTTTTATTTTTTAATAGTTAACATTATGATTATATATATATATATATACTGCATAAAATCATTTAAAGGATTAGAAGTAAAGCAAATTGGTTATAAAATGTTCAGCTACCCAACCAGTCTGTTCTCTACCTGGTAGGTATCTATGACAGGATTGTTATTTAGCTTATTGTTTTATGCCACTTCTCTTTCCCGTAGACGTTTGATAAAGAAGATAGAAGTGCAGCCATCAGACAGACTGCGAGTGATGTATGACATGATGAAACAGATAGAGCAGAAGGAGACGGGACCATGTGGTGGATTCACTCACATGTACGCCTGTATGTGCGACTACCATAACCTCACTTACAGGGATGAAGTGGCTTGGGTAAGAACTTGTATCTTGTTCAGTGCTTGGTTTTCTTCTTTACTTTACGGCCCTTTCCAATTGAGACAACCAATAGTTTAGGTACAACGAAACTACTGCCATATAAACTACTGCCATATAAACTACTGCCATATATTATATTAACATGTCTCTAGTTCAGTGCAGCCCGATCATTTACTGCAGGGACAAGCATATACATTATTCTGCAGTACAAGGCTGTACGAATATACTGCAGTACAAGGCTGTACAAATATACTGCAGTACAAGGCTGTATGAATATATACTGCAGTACAAGGCTGTACAAATATACTGCAGTACAAGCTTGTAAAACTATATTGCAGTACAAGTCTGTAAAAATACACTGAAGTAAAAGCATGTACAAATATACTGCAGAACATTTCTGTATAGATATACAGCAGTACAAGCCTGTAAAATATACTGCAGTACAAGTTTGTAAAACTATACTACAGTACAGGTCCATGACATAAACTGCAGTATAAGCATGTAAGAAGTCTATATAATGCATTACATACCTGTAAGAATGTATACTGCATATCAGAAGCCTATCAGAATATACTGCAATACAAGCGTGTATGAGTATACTGCAGTACAAGACTGTAAGAATATACCAGTGTTTTTCTTTGCTTTTGGGGGAAGGGGGTCGGGGCCCTTTAGATTGGAAAACATTTGAAGTTAATTGGAAAAAGGGGGAATTTTATAGTGTTTTTCATATGTCTTTCATTTAATATTAAATTCACATCAAGAACATGTTTTGATAGACATGTTATGGATGGTCAACTAAGAAACAACATTTAAAAGTAAAAAAAAAAAAAAATCTCTAAAAAGGGGAAAAAACATATTTTTTGAGGAGGGGAATTTCTACCCCAAATTACTTTTAAAAAACACACTGTATACTGCAGTACAAGTCTGTAAGAATATACTGCAATATACTGCAGTACAAGCCTGTAAGAATATACTGCAATACAATTATGTAAGAATATACTGCAGTACAAGCCTGTCAGAATACTGCAATACAAGTCTGTAAGAATATACTGGACTGCAAGCCTGTAAGGATATACTGCAGTACAAGTCTGTAAGAATATACTGCAGTACAAGTCTATAAGAATATACTGCTGTACATGTCTGTAAGGATATACTGCAGTACATGTCTGTGAGAATATACTGCAGTACAAGTCTGCTAGAATATACTGCAGTACAAGTCTGTACGAATATACTGCACTACAAGCCTGTAAGGATATACTGCAGTACAAGTCTGTAAGAATTTCTGTAAGGATATACTGCAGTACAAGTCATTAAGAATATTCTGCAGTACATGTCTGTAAGGATATACTGCAGTACAAGTATGTAAAGATATACTGCAGTACAAGTCTGTAAGAATATACTGAAGTACATGTCTGTAAGGATATACTGCAGTACAAGTATGTAAAGAAATACTGCAGTACAAGTCTGTAAGAATATACTGCAGTACATGTCTGTAAGGATATACTGCAGTACAAGTATGTAAAGATATACTGCAGTACAAGTATGTAAGGATATACTGCAGTACAAGTATGTAAGAATATACTGTAGTACAAGTATGTAAGAATATACTGCAGTACATGTCTGTTAGAACATACTGTAGTACAAGTATGTGAGACTATACTGCAATGCATGTCTGTAAGGATATACTGCAGTACGTGTCTGTAAGGATATACTGCAGTACAAGTATGTAAGAATATACTGTAGTACAAGTATGTAAGAATATACTGCAGTACATGTCTGTAAGGATATACTGCAGTACAAGTATGTAAGAATATACTGTAGTACAAGTATGTAAGAATATACTGTAGTACATGTCTGTAAGGATATACTGCAGTACATGTCTGTAAGGATATACTGCAGTACAAGTCTGTAAGAATATACTGCAGTACATGTCTGTAAGGATATACTGCAGAACAAGTCTGTAAGGATATACTGTAGTACATGTATGTAAGGATATACTGCAGTACAAGTATGTAAGCATATACTGCAGTATATGTATGTAAGAATATACTGTAGTACAAGTATGTAAGAATATACTGCAGTACATGTCTGTAAGAACATACTGTAGTACAAGTATGTGAGACTATACTGCAATACATGTATGTAAGAATATACTGCAGTACATGTCTATAAGGATATACTGCAGTACAAGTCTGTAAGAATATACTGCAGTACAGGTATGTAAGAATATACTGTAGTACAAGTATGTAAGAATATACTGCAGTACATGTCTGTAAGGATATATTGCAGTACAAGTATGTAAGAATATACTGTAGTACAAGTATGTAAGAATATACTGCAGTACATGTCTGTAAGGATATATTGCAGTACAAGTATGTAAGAATATACTGCAGTACATGTCTGTAAGGATATATTGCAGTACAAGTATGTGAGAATATACTGCAGTACAAGTATGTAAGACTATACTGCAGTACTTGTCTGTAAGGATATACTGCAGTACAAATATGTAAGAATATACTGCAGTACATGTATGTAAGAATATACTGTAGTACATGTCTGTAAGGATATACTGCAGTACAAGTCTGTAAGAATATACTGCAGTACATGTATGTGAGAATATACTGCAGTACATGTCTATAAGGATATACTGCAGTACAAGTCTGTAAGAATATACTGCAGTACAGGTATGTAAGAATATACTGTAGTACAAGTATGTAAGAATATACTGCAGTACATGTCTGTAAGGATATATTGCAGTACAAGTATGTAAGAATATACTGCAGTACATGTCTGTAAGAATATACTGTAGTACAAGTATGTGAGAATATACTGCAGTACATGTCTGTAAGGATATACTGCAGTACAAGTATGTACATATATACTGCAGTACAAGTCTGTAAGAATATACTGCAGTACTTGTCTGTAAGGATATACTGCAGTACAAGTATGTAAAGATATACTGCAGTAAAAGTATGTAAGAATATTCTGCAGTCCATGTCTGTAAGGATATATTGCAGTACAAGTATGTAAAGATATACTGCAGTACAGGTTTGTAAGACTATACTGCAGTACATGTCTGTAAGGATATACTGCAATATAAGTCTGTAAGAATAAACTGTAGTACAAGCCTTTAAAATATTCTGCTTTGGCAAGCATGTAAATATACAGGTTGCAGTATACGTAAATGCTTATCCATGTATTTGCAGGATGTTGACACCATATATCTGTCCCAGGATTCCAGAGATCTGTGTTTGAGAGATTTCGACCATCTGAAAGAAAAGTAAGAATATATAATTGTTATTAAAATTTAAGTTAGGTATAGCTTGTAAAGAGGTAATAACTGCAGTATTTCTATGTGCCTAACATACTGCAATTATAGAAGAAGGCAGGAAAGAACTAGTGTTTTATGGCCTAAATAAGAACTAGTGTTTTATGGCCTATATAAGAACTAGTGTTTTATGGCTTATATAAGAATGGCCTATATAAGAACTAGTGTTTTATGGCCTATATAAGAACTAGTGTTTTATAGCTTATATAAGAATGGCCTATATAAGAACTAGTGTTTTATGGCCAATATAAGAACTAGTGTTTTATGGCTTATATAAGAAAGGCCTATATAAGAACTAGTGTTTTATGGCTTATATAAGAATGGCCTATATAAAAACTAGTGTTTTATGGCCTATATAAGAACTAGTGTTTTATAGCTTATATAAGAATGGCCTATATAAGAACTAGTGTTTTATGGCCAATATAAGAACAAGTGTTTTATGGCTTATATAAGAATGGCCTATATAAGAACTAGTGTTTTATGGCCTATATAAGACCTAGTGTTTTTATGGCCTATATAAGAACTAGTGTTTTATGGCCTATATAAGACCTAGTGTTTTATGGCCTATATAAGAACTAGTGTTTTATGGCTTATATAAGAATGGCCTATATAAGAACTAGTGTTTTATGGCCTATATAAGACCTAGTGTTTTTATGGCCTATATAAGAACTAGTGTTTTATGGCCTATATAAGACCTAGTGTTTTATGGCCTATATAAGAACTAGTGTTTTATGGCCTATATAAGACCTAGTGTTTTTATGGCCTATATAAGAATGGTCTATATAACTAGTGTTTTATGGCCTATATAAGAATTGCCTATATAAGAACTAGTGTTTTATGGGTTTATATATGAGAACTAGTGTTTGTATGGCCTTTATAAAAACTAGTGTTTTATGGCCTATATAAGAACTAGTGATTTATGGGTTATATGAGAACTAGTGTTTTTTGGCCTATATAAGAACTAGTGTTTCATGGCCTATATAAGAATTGCCTATATAAGAACTAGTGTTGTATGGCCTATATAAGAAGTAGTGTTTTATAGCCAATATAAGAACTAGTGTTTCATGGCCTATATAAGAATTGCCTATATAAGAACTAGTGTTGTATGGCCTATATAAGAAGTAGTGTTTTATAGCCAATATAAGAACTAGCATTTTATGGCCTATATAAGAACTAGTGTTTTATGGCCTATATAAGAACTAGTGTTTTATGGGTTTATATATGAGAACTAGTGTTTTATGGCCTATATAAGAACTAGTGTTTTATGGCCAATATAAGAACTAGTGTTTCATGTCGTATATAAGAATTGCCTGTATAAGAACTAGTGTTTTATGGCCTATAAGAACTAGTGTTTTATGGGTTATATGAGAAGTAGTGTTTTTTGGCCTATATAAGAACTAGTGTTTTATGGGTTATCTGAGAACTAGTGTTTTATGGCCTATATAAGAACTAGTAATGTATGGCCTATATGAGAACTGGTGTTTTTATAGCCTATATAAGAACTAGTGTTTTTATGGCCTGTATAAGAACTAGTGTTTTTATGGCCTATATATATATATATATAAGAACTGGTGTTTTTATGGCCTATATAAGAACTAGTGTTTTTATGGCCTATATAAGAACTGGTGTTTTTATGGCCTATATAAGAACAAGTGTTTTTATGACCTATATAAGAACTAGTGTTTTATGGCCTATATGAATACAGCCACGTTCCATTTGCATTTGACTGTTTCCATACTGTCAAGTTCTTGTCTTTTTCGTTTTTTTATTATGACCTTAAACCATACTAGGCAGTCTTTCACCTTAACAAAATTCTGTTAAGATTTGTAAAACCGTTAACAAAATTCTGTTAAGACATTTTTTCTACAAATCGTTAACAAAATTTTGTTAAGACAACTTTTTCTACAAATCGGTAACAAAATTTTGTTTGTAAGAATGCATTCAAATATCTTTACCAGGCAGTCTTCCACCTTAACAAAATTCTGTTAAGACAATTTTTTCTACGAATCGTTAACAAAATTTTGTTTGTAAGAATGTATTCAAATATATTTACTAGGCAGTCTTCCACCTTAACAAAATTCTGTTAAGATTCATTTTTAAAATCGTTAACAAAATTCTGTTAAGACAATTGTTTCTACAAATCGTTAACAAAATTGTGTTTGTAAGAATGTATTCAAATATCTTTACTAGGCAGTCTTCCACCTTAACACAATTCTGTTAAGATTTGTAAAATCGTTAACAAAATTTTGTTAAGACAAATTTTTCTACAAATCGTTAACAAAATTTTGTTTGTAAGAATGTATTCAAATATCTTTACTAGGCAGTCTTCCACCTTAACAAAATTCTGTTAAGATTCATTTTTAAAATCGTTAACAAAATTCTGTTAAGACAATTTTTTCTACAAATCGTTAACAAAATTTTGTTTGTAAGAATGTATTCAAATATCTTTACTAGGCAGTCTTCCACCTTAACACAATTCTGTTAAGATTCATTTTTAAAATCGTTAACAAAATTCTGTTAAGACAAATTTTTTCTACAAATCGTTAACAAAATTTTGTTTGTAAGAATGTATTCAAATATCTTTACTAGGCAGTCTTCCACCTTAACAAAATTCTGTTAAGATTCATTTTTAAAATCGTTAACAAAATTCTGTTAAGACAATTTTTTCTACAAATCGTTAACAAAATTTTGTTTGTAAGAATGTATTCAAATATCTTTACTAGGCAGTCTTCCACCTTAACAAAATTCTGTTAAGATTTGTAAAACAATTTTTTCTACAAATCGTTAACAAAATTTTGTTAAGACAATTTTTTCTACAAATCGTTAACAAAATTTTGTTAAAACAATTTTTTATGCAAATCGTTAACAAAATTTTGTCAAGACAATTTTTTCTACAAATTGTTAACAAAATTTTGTTAAGACAAATTTTTCTACAAATCGTTAACAAAATTTTGTTCAGACAATTTTTTCTGCAAACCGTTAACAAAATTTTGTTAAAACAATTTTTTCTGAAAATCGTTAACAAAATTTTGTTAAGACAATTTTTTCTACAAATCGTTAACAAAATTTTGTTAAGACAATTTCTTCTACAAACCGTTAACAAAATTTTGTTCAGACAATTCTTTCTGCAAACTGTTAACAACATTTTGTTAAGACAATTTTTTCCACAAATCGTTAACAAAATTTTGTTTAAACAATTTTTTTTGCAAATCGTTAACAAAATTTTGTTAAGACAATTTTTTCTACAAATCGTTAACAAAATTTTGTTAAGACAATTTTTTCTACAAATCGTTAAAAAAATTTTGCTAAGACAATTTTTTCTACAAACCGTTAACAAAATTTTGTTTAAACAATTTTTTCTGCAAATCGTTAACAAAATTTTGTTAAGAGAATTTTTTCTGCAAACCGTTAACAAAATTTTGTTAAGACAATTTTTTCTACAAATCGTTAACAAAATTTTGTTCAACAATTTTTTCTGCAAATCGTTAACAAAATTTTGTTAAGACAATTTTTTCTACAAATCGTTAACAAAATTTTGTTAAGACAATTTTTTCTGCAAATCGTTAACAAAATTTTGTTAAGACAATTTTTTCTGCAAACCGTTAACAAAATTTGGTTAAAACAATTTTTTCTGAAAATCGTTAACAAAATTTTGTTAAGACAATTTTTTCTACAAATCGTTAACAAAATTTTGTTAAGACAATTTTTTCTACAAATCGTTAACAAAATTTTGTTAAGACAATTTTTTCTACAAATCGTTAACAAAATTTTGTTAAGACAATTTTTTCTACAAATCGTTAACAAAATTTTGTTAAGACAATTTTTTCTGCAAATCTATAACAAAATTTGGTTAAGACAATTTTTTCTACAAATCGTTAACAAAATTTTGTTAAGAGAATTTTTTCTACAAACGGTTAACAAAATTTTGTTAAGATAATTTTTTCTACAAACCTTTAACAAAATTTTGTGAAAACAATTTTTTCTGCAAATCGTTAACAAAATTTTGTTAAGACAATTTTTTCTACAAACTGTTAACAAAATTTTGTTAAGGCAATTTTTTCTACAAACCGTTAACAAAATTTTGCTAAAACAATTTTTTCTACCAACTGTTAACAAAATTTTGTTGACAATTTTTTCTACAAACTGTTAACAAAATTTTGTTAAGACGATTTTTTCTACAAATCATTAACAAAATTTTGTTAAGACAATATTTTCTACAAACCGTTAACAAAATTTTGTTAAGACGATTTTTTCTACAAATCGTTAACAACATTTTGTTAAGACAATTTTTTCTACAAATCGTTAACAAAATTTTGTTAAGACAATTTTTTCTACAAACCGTTAACAAAATTCTGTTAAGTCAATTTTTTCTGCAAATCGTTAACAAAATTTGGTTAAGACAATTTTTTCTGCAAACCGTTAACAAAATTTTGTTAAGACTATTTTTTCTACAAATCGTTAACAAAATTTTGTTAAAACAATTTTTTCTGCAAATCGGTAACAAAATTTTGTTAAGACAATTTTTTCTACAAATCGTTAACAAAATTTTGTGAAAACAATTTTTTCGGTAAATCGTTAACAAAATTTTGTTAAGACAATTTTTTCTACAAATCGTTAACAAAAATTTGTTAAGACAATTTTTTCTACAAATCGTTAACAAAATGTTGTTAAGACAATTTTTTCTACAAATCGTTAACAAAATTTTGTTGACAATTTTTTCTACAAACCGTTAACAAAATTTTGTTCAGACGATTTTTTCTACAAATCGTTAACAAAATTTTGTTAAGACAATATTTTCTACAAACCGTTAACAAAATTTTGTTAAGACGATTTTTTCTACAAATCGTTAACAAAATTTTGTTAAGACAATTTTTTCTACAAATCGTTAACAAAATTTTGTTAAGACAATTTTTTCTACAAACCGTTAACAAAATTCTGTTAAGTCAATTTTTTCTACAAATCGTTAACAAAATTTTGTTTGTAAGAATGTATTCAAATATCTTAACTAGGCTGTCTTCCACCTTAACAAAATTCTGTTAAGATTCATTTTTAAAATCGTTTACAAAATTCCGTTAAGATTCATTTTTAAAATCGTTAACAAAATTCTGTTAAGATTTATTTTTTTAATCGTTAACAAAATTTTGTTAATGACGAATATGTTCAAATATCTTTACTAGGCGGTCTTCTCGCCATAACAAAATTATGTTAAGATGATATTTTGTTTTTAAATCTTTAACAGAATTTTGTTAAGATTTATTTTTAAAATCATTAACAAAATTCTGTTAAGACCATTTTTTCCACAAATCGATAACAAAATGTTGTTAATAAGAATGTATTCAAATATCTTTAGCAGGCAGTCTTCCATCTTAACAAAATTCTGTTCAGATTTTTTTTAAAGCGTTAACAGAATTTTGTTAAGATTTTTTTTAAAATCGTTAACAAAATTCTGTTAAGACTATTTTGTCTACAAATCGTTAACACAATTTTGTTAATAAAAATGTATTCAAATATATTTACTAGGCAGTATTGCACCTTATCAAAATTCTGTTAAGTTTTTTTTTAATTGAATTTAATTGGGTTTTAAGGCGCACTAACACATGAAAAGGTTGTATGGCGCCTAACAGGCATGAACATGCCAGGCTCATCTTCCATGTACATAGAGATAAAATATGGAAAATGTGCCTAGAACCTTCTCACCCTGAATTGCAGAGTTGCTGCAAATTCTATCGTAGAAACTCCATTTACGCTGGAGCCAGGTTTATTGTTTTTCTGCCACTGCTCTTTTGATGCGAGCGAGATAGCACCTGAAACAATGCAGGGATCATGATGAAGACCTTTAATGAACATGAACAAAAAATGATAAAATGAACATGAATTTGGGGTGATTCTACCCCTCTGCCTACCCCTCCAAAGGGATCTGCAGTGGCCCTATTCTTTGCCCCGTGACCAAACGGGTGCACCCGGGAACCACACGGGGCTTTTTGTATAGCGTTCACAGGATATTGTTAAAATCATTACAAGGTAGTCTTCCACCTGAACACATTCTGTTACGATTTAAAACGAAAATGTGAAATCACCTATTTAATGGGTGATATCACCTATTGGAATGAGTGATACCACAACGGGGCTTTTTGTATAGCGTTCACAGGATATTGTTAAAATCATTACAAGGTAGTCTTCCACCTGAACACATTCTGTTACGATTTCATTTTTAAAAGCGATAACAAAATGTTGTTAAAACAAATATGTTCAAGTATCTTTACAAGGCGGTCTTCCACCTTAACAAAGTTCTGTTAACTTAAAGATAATATTTTGTTTTTAAATCGTTACCAGATTATTTTTTCTACAAATCGTTAACAAAAGTTTGATAATAAAAATGTATTCAAATATTTTTACTAGTGAGTCTTCCACCTAAACAAAACTGTGTTCAGATTTTTTTTTAAAAGCTGTTCGAATCAGTGATATTAACCATTCGAATCATTGATATCACTTATTCAAATATCTGATATCACTGATTTAAAACGAAAATGTGAAATCACCTATTTAATGGGTGATATCACCTATTGGAATGAGTGATATCACAACGGGGCTTTTTGTATAGCGTTCACAGGATATTGTTAAAATCATTACAAGGTAGTCTTCCACCTGAACACATTCTGTTACGATTTCATTTTTAAAAGCGATAACAAAATGTTGTTAAAACAAATATGTTCAAGTATCTTTACAAGGCGGTCTTCCAACTTAACAAAGTTCTCTTAACTTAAAGATAATATTTTGTTTTTAAATCGTTACCAGAATTTTCTTAAGATTTATTTTTAAAATCGTTAACAAAATTCTGTTAAGATTATTTTTTCTACAAATCGTTAACAAAAGTTTGATAATAAAAATGTATTCAAATATTTTTACTAGTGAGTCTTCCACCTAAACAAAACTGTGTTCAGATTTTTTTTAAAAGCTGTTCGAATCAGTGATATTAACCATTCGAATCATTGATATCACTTATTCAAATATCTGATATCACTGATTTAAAACGAAAATGTGAAATCACCTATTTAATGGGTGATATCACCTATTGGAATGAGTGATATCACAAATTATAATAGGTGATATAACAGATTCAAACAGAAAGGAAGATATCACCTATTGAATTAATGAATATCATTCATTCATTTTGAATAAGTGATATCCCTGATTCGAATTAATGAAATCAAAGATTCGAATAGATGATATCACCCATTCAATAGGTGATATCGCGCATTCAGAATAAATCGATGATATTACCTATTTGAATGCGTGATATCACCTTCTGAAATCAGTGATATCAACGATTCGAAAAAGTGATATCCCCAAATGGTATTAAAATGTTGTATAATATGCGCCGTATTGCTTTTTAAAACAATTCAGTGATATCACCTATTTGAATGAGTGGCATCACTCATTAGAATAGGTGATATCACTGATTCAAATTTAAATGAGTGATATCACCTATTTGATTCAATGATATCACTTATTCGAATCAGTGATATCACCCATTCGAAACGGTGATATCACTCATTTGAACAGGTGATATCACTGGGTGAAATCAGTGTGAAATCAGCTATTTAATGGGTGATATCACTTAGTATTGCTTTTTAAAACAATTGAGTGATATCACCTATTTGAATGAGTGTCATTACTCATTAGAATAGGTGATATCACTGATTCAAATTTAAATGAGTGATATCGCCTATTTGATTCAATGATATCACTTGTTCGAATCAGTGATATCACCCATTCGAAACGGTGACATCACTCATTTGAACAGGTGATATCACTGAGTGAAATCAGTGTGAAATCAGCTATTTAATGGGTGATATCACCTATTTGAATGTGTGATATCACTAATTCTAATAGGTGATATAACTGATTCAAACCGAAAGGATGATATCACATATTGAATGAGTGATCACTTATTCATTTTGAATAAGTGATATCACTGATTCGAATGAATGATATCAATGATTCGAAAAGATGATATCACCCATTTAATAGCTGATATCGCGCATACAGCATGAATCGCAATATTGCTTTTTAATACAATTCAGTAATATCACCTATTTGATATTAATTATTCGAATAGGTGATATCATCGATTATAAATTTAAATGAGTGATATCAACTATTCGAATCCGTGATATCAATTATTCGAATCAGTGATATTACTCATTCGAATAGTTGATATCACGGATTCAAAACAAAAGGGTAATACCACCTAATGAATGGGTGATATCACTCATTCGTTTTGAATAAGTGATTCGAATGAGTGATATCACTGATTCGAATAGATGATACCACCATTTCAATAGGTGTAATCACGCATTCAGAAATAATCGGTGATATCACCTATTTGAATGCGTCATATCACCTATTCGAATCAGTGATATCACCGATTCAAATAGGTGATATCACAAAATGGTTTTAACGAGTAATACGGCGCCCCCTAGTTAGGGCTAAAAGCAAACCTTATTTCTTAGTAAAATGTGCTGTCCTGTCAATTACAGTCAAGGGCTTAAATTAACTTAAAATAAATTCACTTAGAAATGACTCGTAAATATTTTCCCGGTTTTTGTTACTAATTGAATTGAATTGAATGTTGTTTAACGGCTCATCAACACAGTATAGGTTATTTAGAGCCGCCCCAGAGAGAGGGGAAAGATACATAGGAATCCGGGAACCTGCCCTACTCTTATTATCGAATAGATTCCTATGGTTCTTTTACGTGCTCGGAGGATAGACCGATACAGGGGTTTTTGTTACTAAAAAAAACCAAAAAACACCATCAGATGACATATACACACAATATTATGGGTGTTAATACATTTCATTCATATATTATGTAACTATCAATAATTAACCATTAACTATTAAGCATGTCCACATACTACTTGAACGGCCCTCGTATTTATATATAGTTCTATAAAATACAAAGGAAAAACTTGTGTATACTAGCTTAAATAGAACAATATATAATTATAAATACGTGTCACCTAGTTTAATATACAAGATCAGACAAAAAGCTGTATTTATTGATTCATCTTCAAAAGCATGCGTCAAGCGATAATCCCCATACTAATAACAAGTTTAAATAAAACAATTTTGAATGACACAATAGTGTCAAAATCATAGTTGGCAGCGTAAAGATGACTACACCAGTATGTTTTTATTTACATAAAGCCATTCGTCTTGCGATACTAATCAAGGAAGGTCAAAGTTATTTTATTATAACATGTCTTTGCCTTAAAGGGACACACGGCAATCTTGAAGTGATTTGAATGGGTGTCTTGACTTATATATCCAGGATCATGTCTACTTTAAACCTGTTTACATTTAAATAAATAAAAATTTAAGTATTCACCTTTTCGTCATATTTTACTTTAAGTTTTAATATATAATTGATGCAATAATAATTAAATTGAATAGCATGCACATACAATTTGCTTATTACTTTTCTCATAATTAATATTAATGATTGAACAAGTGTAAGTTATCCGGAAAAACAAGCGGGACGCCATGAGTTTTAAAAAAATCCAGATTGGCGTGTGTCCCTTTTAGCACAATATTATTTAATTGGCACAAAAAAAATAAAAATAAAAATATACGCAACTATAACTGAAACATTTCGCCTAAACAATGTCAACGCCATTACACAGTAAAATTGATAGATTAACAGGATTAAATCAGGCTTTTATTCTAGAAGGAAATATAATTTGAAAAGAGTTTCAATTCACGATAAAAATGTCAAATCAATCAAAATATGGTACCCTAATAGCAATAGCACCGTGTTGGTCATGTCTAATATTTGAATTCACAATACATTTTGAATGACAAGAGATGTACAATTTCTTAAAATAACCCTCGTGTAAAACCTAGGATGGTATATATTACTTTGCAGAATGAATTTCTGTGTAAATAATGTGTAATGTTTAGGCTAATTCATTACGAAACGTATTATTTAAGATAAAATACGTTCATTTATAATCCATATTCTCTGAAACTTTTCAAATTGACAGTAGTTTTTGCACGAGAACATTCACTAATAGTGTCAAGAAAGATACGTATGAAGTATACGATCACACATAATTCCTACATTTCAAATGTTATGCTTGACGAATGTTTAAAAAAACAGGAGTACTAATAATAACTAGTGGAGTACTCGATAATATAAATGAGTATGAAAGGAGAAATTTTGAAATCGCCGAACAAAATAAATACAAACAATGGTCTTATTTTGATTGTGATGAGCCCTGAGCAGAACAAAATAATTACAATTTCAATAGTACGGACATTTAAGCGTTCCCGAAGATGGAATATGACGGTGAATATTGAAACTTCAATAATCGCATACCTGATTTGTATTAACACTGCGATTCCTGATCGCAAATAACTGTATTATTTGTTATATCCGTTTCACTGTTTGCATATTATGTACCTACATATATTCACACTATTCCATAGAACACATGACATGTAAACATTTAAAAAAAAGAATTTACAGAGACGATGGTATTAAATATTAAAACCTAGAAACTATAGAAAGTATTCTGCGGGACAATCCGTTTGAACTTTAAAACAAGCACAGATTAATATGCTTCAAATTTGCGGAAACACAGTTTACACAGTTGTAAGCCAGAAAGAAAACTATGTGAAGATTCAATTGACCAAGTTCTTAACAGAAATACAACTTATGTCAGGCCGTATCATGTTGCAAGTCATACAGTACAGACTATGAAAACAGTTCTGAAACACAGATACAACCCCAGTACCCAGGAGATATATATCATGGAGACAAGAGCAATTAATTGACACTAATAGACAGTAATGTTCGGACTTATGCATTTATCTGTGAAATGAATCTCATATATTTGAGAGTATCATTTCTGCAGAGAACAATGCTTGGTTACCTCAATTAATCATGTCGTTTGACATTAGATTTGAAATGAAAATAAATATTTTCTAGCTTGACAGTTTTAACTTGAGTTTGTTGCTATAACCACCAGATAAGAGTTTGCTGCCATTTATAACAGAGATACCAAACAGACACATTGAATAAATATGCGTAGTTTTAATTACATTGGGAGAATTGTGTCTTGACCAATATTGTGCAGTAATTTACTGGTTAGTTACTGCTGAAGGCGTCGCCTAATATGCATGCCTCATCTCATAGCAGTTGTATTATACTCGAACGCATTTATGCCAGTTAGTGCTTAGTACTAAAAGTATACAGATCACTAAACCAATGTGTTACTTCTATCAACCCACATACATTACAACTGTCAAAGGCTGTCCTGATAACAATTGACATATCCTGTCAAAACTCAATCTTCTGAAATAGTATCTATATAGTTTAACTCATTCCTTCTCAGTTTTTACAGTGGATTAACTTACACATCATGAAATTAATTGCAAATGTATACGTTTGTCATTTTGAAATGGTTTTTTTTCCATGTAGGTGCAAAACTGGTAGGTTAAAACAAACGTTCCCTGAACATAATTTATTGTCTAAAGTGCGCAAAGGGTCAGGTTCGACTTCTATATCTACATGTATTACAGAAATAAATTGGACAGTGTTTTCTTTTATTTATTTTTTTATATTTTACATAATTATGAATGAAATTTAAATAATGAAGCTTTGGCTTATCGATAGAGAGCGGATCCGTCGCACCCACATAAATCCGGCAAGCATTCCACCGTGAAACCCGAATTCACTAAATGCCATGTAAGAAATCGATTCATTTTGTAGGTGAGGGCATGCACAACTCCCACGCATGCACATAGCCTACACATCCACATATAATAAATCCGCTTCTCAGGATTTTACGCCCCTTAACCAACACCTTATTCTCAAAATATGGATCTACACTTGAACACTATGTCAATTTGTCTTCTTTCTTTTCTGCAGATAATTCTGTATTAAATTGGGTAATAAAATATGGGTGATGTGAGGGACACCATCACAGTCATCAGTTGTTATGTGTATATGAAGTTTGGGATCAGCCCATTCAAAACTGTTTGAGGTATGTAATTAACACAAACGAGACGCGACGGGACAGCACAATCATGTGTTATGCGACGGGAAAGGACACGACGGGACTTACGGACAACGTGATTCCTATATAGCCAAAATTTCACTTTGTGAAAGCAACGGTATACAAAAATAAACCTAAGTTTTAATATTAGCTGTACACACACACAGTTAGTAATATTCAACCACACTTCCTTTATATTATTTTTTATAATTAATATCAATTATTGAATAAATGCAAGTTATGTAGAAAAACTAACGGGGCGCCGCGAGCTTTCAAAAATCAAGATTGCCGTTAACATCATAAGTCAATACTCAGTGACGATAACGATTTGGAACCAGATGTATTAGTATGCTGAGAATATATTTATAGACTGTATCTATAAGACTAATAAAATGCCTTATATAAATTTGACTACGTCCCGGTATTCTTACTACACAGTCCAACCCCCATAGCAGCTTTCTGAGTTAGGGATAAATATAGCCGGAGCCTCGGCAATAACGGACCAAACTAACATGTACTTTATTATTAACTGACTCTTATCTTTGATAATTATAATTATTTCACTTGTGAAATTCATGAATGAACAACTGGACTTGTGAATTTTACAAGACAATATGCGAATGCAAAGCCTTCAATTGCCAACATATGGTTAGCATTAGGCAATTAGATAGAGTTTCTCAAGCCGTTCTTCAGCTCAGCGGGTACTTAGATTTATGGCCAGTTAATGTCTCATTTACATTTCCAATGATCACTGTAGCTCTTTACGGTCTTGATTAAAAATGGCGGTACACATTTTATGCGTCTGAATACAACAACAACAACACTAACTTTTCAGTATTTCTCAGATCAAAATACATGATATATGAGAAAGAAGGAGTCGCGCAGGCTCGTGGTCAAAATTTCATAATTTAATAATAAAAAAAAATAAAAATAAATAAATAATAATACTAATAAAAATAATAATAATAATAATAATAATAATAATAAAAGTCAGCTAGTGGGGTAGGTTAAGGAGGAAAAACGGATTCATTTATTAATTCAGGCGATCGTAGATCTCAGTAATATATAAAGAAATAAGAAAGTAAACAGACTGATGGCAAGCAAGCAAGAGAGAGAGAGAGAGAGTGAGAGAATGTGACCATCTCTGTTCATTCGTGTTAAATCGTGTTTCTCACTTGATTTAACACTTGTATTGTCTCCTATAATTCTATTTAGAATGACATAGTACTATATTTGTGGGTAATCTGTATTGTACATATGCATTGTTTGAACTATGATGAGACAGAAATACAGATATTATATAGGTAGTCAGTGTTAAGATTCGTTGGTAGAATAAAAGTACTGAAATGGTTTCAGTTATTAAATTTTTCCGAGTTAAACCTACAGAATGTAAATGCCAGTTGTTGGAATATGTTGTATCTTAAATTAATTTGATATACATATGTTTTATTAGGAAATAAAAGGCTCAAGTGCGCTAACTTTACCCTCAATTTCCGACCGATTTATAAAATGTAATGAAAATTTGTCTGGAAAACTCGACGACTCTATGAGCTTTTTCTTGTGTCAATCATGCGTATTAATTTGTGTGTTATTTTAAGACTGCGCGGGGTACTTGTTTTGTGGTATATGTACGAGAGCTGTTCAAATAATATGTGGACTGTTTCGATATCGCACTAATTTATTGACGTAAACTTGTAAGATTCATACATGTTGTAATCCAACTCATAAGACATCAAATGATTTAAACAAAAAATCGATACCATGTCTAGTTACCTTGCAATGATTAATATAATAGGACGAGGAATCCTACATTTCATAACTGCATTTCGGTAAATGATAAATAAAAGGAAAATCGTCGGTACACAAAACTAAAGTAGCATTGTCACTGATATTCCGAAATTACAGTTATGAAATTGTATGAATATTGAAAAAGGAAAACTATGATAAATATAATTAAGTAGACGAACACTTTCTTGCTTGTAAGTTGAGATTGACGACGTCAGTAAAAATCACGGAGTACTAAATTTTAATAAACCCCGACTGATGTAATTTGTCATTGTTACTTTAAAAGGACACACGGTAATCTTGAATTGTTTTTTTTAACTCATGGCGTCCTTTTAGTTTTTCACATAACCCACATTTGTTCAATCATTAATATTAATTTAAAGAATGGTATACAGCTGTTTGGCATGTTACTAGCTGGTGAGTATATTGCACCCATACTATTTGTAAACATATAGTAGAATAAGAAGAAAACAAATGAAAAATCAAAATTGTATTTAATTACAGGCAGGTTAAAAGAGACACATGGCAATCTTGAGTTTTATTCAAACATTAAAATTTACTCCTCAATTTACTTATCCTGCGGCATTTTGGCTTTAAAACTGCTTGCATATGATTAAATAAAAACTTGAAATTTCAATTATCTTTATTATTTCACCAATTTTTTAAATGTATTATTGATGCACTATTATAAAATGTTAGTAATATGTAAAAATAATTTGCTTTGAACTATTCTAACAAATACTATTAATGATGGAACAAATGCAAGTAAAGGGAAAAACTAACGGGACGCCGTGAGTTTTTAAAAAATCAAGATTGCCGTGTGTCCCTTTAAAGTAAAAAAATATACTGGATAAATAAATTGAGACGGTACTTTAAAGAGGGTAGTCCTGGAGAACTCTTGTACAATGGTTAAGGCAAGGCATATATGTATATGTAACTCTTGTCCAATGATTACTATGTATCTTTATTATAAATGGGTTCTGTATACTAAGTCAGTTTGTATGAATGATTATAGGTGTATTTAAATGTGCCTTTATGGGACATTATTAATTAAGTTAAATTAAGTTTCAAATATTGTTTAATTGTTATGTAAATAACAGTACTTATAATCAAACTAATATATATCTAGCAATCTAAGGATTTGCCTAGTATTGTTTTATTAATTTATGAAAAGTCAGTGTAACGGAATCTGATTTTGTTTCATGTTTATTTACCAATTTCATTAATATATGTTTATTACAAAATATTTCATCCATGTTTTTATTTGTCGGATTAATATACGTTGTTTTTTTATAATGTTTTTCTCTATTGAAACCAAGTGATTCTCAAGTTATATTCATGTATCCAGATATAAGGGTGAAATTTTCATGTATAGTGGCAAAGAAATTATCGACTTTGCTTATAATTTTTTTTTTTTTTTTTTAAATACGCAGTGTTTATCTTCTCCATTAATTGGTTTGTATACGGGAATGCAAGCAAATTGTATAGAATCGCATCTAGTAAATTCAAGAAACTGCCTATCTATCTATAAAATTGATCGATTAATAAATATGATTTAAAATAAAATTAGAATAAATTTGACACTAACATATAGCGGTTTTTTTAAAATATAAATACAATGATAATGTCTAAAAATAAATATTTGTTGAAATCATCAGGCATAATTAACTGATATTTAATTTAATATCTTGACCATCAACTGTATATTTCCATTATTTTGATTGGCCATTAGACATAAAAGGGCGTATTTGTATCTCTGCCACCATTTATGGTTGGCCAATAGATAAGACGCGCGCGTCTGGCACACCAACAGCGAATGGCATGATAATTATGTCAGACACGCCACGTGAATTGAACAGATATACTCCGAACAAAACAGCATTATTTTGCACAGTATACTATATGTCATTCATTTATTACTGACAAATGAATATGAATATGTATTTAGCTAACAGTCAATGCTTGTCTGTGAAATCAACATTTATATTCCTTATTGTTTTATTTACAAACATCGACATTTATATTTCTTATTGTTTTATTCGCAAGCATCGATATTCACCATAACACATCCATTAACACAAGGTTTAAATATTACACACAAACACAATAGCAAATGATAAATGTTCATTTCCCAAATCAGGACAATTTGTAATTATGCTTTTCTTAAACAATTATTTCAGAAACGACTCTATATATATATATACATTATTATAACAAATACTATTCCTTTTCATAGCAAATAAATAATTGTTTAAATCGAAGCAGTATACTAAGAACTAGGGGCAACTTCAAAGCTGCTTTAGGTAATGTACTCCGTTTTGTTGAGTTATCGTTTATGAAAATATTTGCGGTGAAAAAACTCGGCACGAAAACTCTCGGCGACTCGGCGCTAATGGTTTGTTTTTGAAGTCAAGTTATCCCCATAAACGATTTTAAAAGTATGTTTGTGGATCTCGCTTTTGCATCGTAATTTCAATATCTATGTTAAACAGATATAATGTGTATACGTAACCTTTGTATTATTTATATATGAATAAAAAGTCGTTCATAATAAAAAACAACAAAAAAACAACAACAACAGACAGATACATTTTTGGATTTGGAAATAGTAAAAGTGACCGTGGGTGTGTCAAACTATTTTAAAAAGAATACTTCCCATACTGTTTTATTGAAATATTAAACTCCACATAACCTATATGTTCACGATATGTGAATGTCTTAAAGAGGCACACCGCATTCTTGTTTTTTTTCACCCCGCAACTATTTTGATAATAAGAATCCGACCAGGTGTTTTAGTTATCCGGAGTATCATGTGTCCTAATGCATATGAATCATATATAATAATTTATATATAGCTTAATACAGATGAGTTCATATTAATACATCTATATAATATCATATATACAACTCAACAATACGAACAACATTATACATTAATACATTATGATTAACCAAACAAAACCATGGCCGTGTCCACGAGTTATAGTTTTTCAGTAAACACACAGACCTTAATAAAAGTATGTTTCACTTTTGTAATCAATTTGTGAAAAAAACACAAAAAAACGTGAATGTCATATGTCTAAATTATCCTGATACTTATTGGATTAAGTGCGATTTTACTTATGCACACTGTTTTAGAAGAGATTCGTATGTAAGTAGTGTGTTCACTGTTTTAATCAACACTAACGTTTAAGATAATAGTCAATCTGTCGCAGGCAAAAATGCACATTCATTTCAAACTTTCTTTTATAAAATAGTAGTGTCTAATTTCGATTAAGTTTTACTTTTGGTCGGCAGAGCTAACAGCATAAGAATCACGGTGTATCTCAATAGGAAATAGCAATTCCATGGTCTGAACATGTAACCTTCTTGCACATACTTGTCGCTGTCAATGCACGTTATTGTTGTTACTATAACAACGGGAACATAATGCAACTGATGTAAGTATAATAATGCGCAAATTATTACGCGCGAAATGGTTCACAAGCGCCTTTGAGAGAGAGAGAGAGAGAGAGAGAGAGAGAAAGAGAGAGAGAGAGAGTCTGCATGTCACAATTTCTGCAGCAATACTGTCTGTATGCCTATCTGACGGAGCCGGTCAGTTCGTCTGCCCGTCTGTTTATATTTCCACTTGATTAACTGTCTGGTTTATTGTGTGCAATGATATCCGTCTATTGTCTCTGTCTATCCATTCATCACCGTGCGTATAAAATCAAGGAGTGATTAAAATATGTATAACTATTAATGTTATGTATGTTTAACTCTGTCGAAATAATTATGGTGTATTTTAAATTGATTTGTATGTGTCACCACCTCAATGTTGATGAACATTTTATAGTGCTTACATCTTAATAAATGACTTGGTATTAATTTTGATGATTAAGAAACATAAAACGTGTAAAAATAAACATAATTTACTTATAACTTACAGCTAAAACCATACCGGTCATCATACTTGTATTATTAGTAACTCATACACAGGCCAAAATGATAAGTATGCTTTAATATGAATTATTGAATGTTAAATGTTAATTTGCAATAACATTGTCTCCTATAATTCTTTTAGAATAGTGTTTACAAGTTATGTTTTATGTATAAAATAATGCATATATGTATGTGTATTTGACTGAAACAACGAGACACAAATAAACGACTAAATCTAAATCTAATTGGATTTAGGGAAGATACTTTAAAAGGCAAGGAAAATAATTCACAGTTTTCATGTGCCTTAATTAATGTATAACACGTTTAACTAATTAAAAAAATAAAAGTAAAGTGAAATTATAATACAGTATTGTTGTACATGTAATTTATAATAATCATACATACATAGTGTTTCACGTAATACATGACTGTATGTGTTTGTACTTTTTTCATAGGTGTATGCCCGATCAGAGTGAACTTTTTCATTGATATATATTTTTATGTAACTGATACATGTATTTTAATGTCTAATGTATACACTTATTTTATTTCGATCTATGCATGTGGCATTCGCCGCTGAGACTTGTTAAGCATCAAGTTAAAGCAGGATGTGTTGAGTATTTTTTGCGTTTTAAAAAGAATTATGCAGTAAGAGGAAATATAACAAAATTACAATTAATATATTACAGTGCGTGACCAATGACAAGAACATTGTTCATTTAGTACATTTCATTTTTGGGGGAAACAAATGCTATATTTGTAAACTTTGTTCCTACTGATATATTTAGCTTGTAAAAAAATATTAGTTTTTTTCTAAACGAAAACTATTGTGTATATAGTTGTATACGCACAGTTTTACGCAAGCTAAAATAGCTGCCGAGAGGAAAAAGCATTTTTCTGGGTAGGGACTGGAAACGAAGTTTCACATAACATATCAAGTCACTTAACTTATATGCTTAACTTGTAAATACAATGAATAAAATATGTTTAAACTAAAACAATATTGACAAAAATAATGTCGCCATGACCGTGTTATTTTTTCTTACCAGACACATTCTTCCCGAGTTTTACCATCAGTTGTTCCTACCAAACATTTTGAATCCAGGTGGGCGACCTCGCTTCTCTCTGTTCAAATACCTTGATTTGCCTTACATACTGATTACAATTCAACTTTGGAGCACGACATGCTAGAAGTACACATCAGCACAAAAATACAGGTGTTCACATGTAAGGGATGCGTGTGCGTTAGCGTGTGCATTACAACAGGGATAAACGTTTCACTGCTACCATGTGTAATTATAAGATTGCGTTATCAAAGTGAAAAACTCAAAGAAACTGTTCATTGCTACCTTACCATTATATGTGCAATTATGAAAACCATATAGGCAGCGAATAAACCCATCGACTAGTGGATAACACGTAGGTATTTATGAGAATACCGCATTATAATTGGGTATTATTCCTTAAAAAGGTATTATTCCATTAAAATACAGATTTGCTCTTATTCCATTCCAATACTTGCGGTTTCATTCAGTTTCAATTACGGTTTCATTATGCTCCGTAAAAAATCCCGGACGTGACGATCCCGGAAATATTGCCGCATTCTACACTTTAGTAGACTGCTCTACGAAAACGTCATTTGAGACAATAAACGGCAAGCTTTGAACATTGAAAACTATGTGTTTATACCATTTAAGTTTTTTCGACGGGCTCCCTAGGAATTGAAGTTGTAATGCATGCTTATTGTCGGCTACATGATTCACAGTCTGTTAACCATAGACATATTCTCAAGGTGTACCGGAAGTAAATCAAATCCCATTGAGTCCAATGCAATATTGTCCAAGCTTTCTAGTTAGCCATTTTTCAAAATGAAATTCAAACTAAGATTCACTTACATGTTCTTTGTCATGAGACCTGCCTCTCAAGAAAACTGCTGAGAATAGTAGGGGTCATGTGGTATATAAGAAAAGACAATTCTGATCTTTTTTGACACCGTGAACGAACTTCATTCATTCATTCGGCACCTCTTAAATGAGTTCTACTTTCAAAACTCTCAAATTGATAAATAAAATCATCATACAACCATGCAAATTGTTTTTAGCTATCACAAACAAGTCAATAAAGTTATTTCAGCCAGAAAAACAGGCCTTAAATACTCAAAAATGCCTTTTATCACAAACAAGTTAGGGATTATATGTTTGGGAACTCCTTTCCTACACCAGGCATGAATACCACAGTGATTTACTTCCTGTATACCTAAACCCATATAAGAGTCTAATTAAATTATTCTAATTAAAGCAGGATCCCAATGCAATCGTGCAAACTCGCTCATTTCCGTAGATCATCGGAAATAATGCTCGTGGGTATTTCCAATGATACACGTCGATTTGATGGGTTTGGGTGATTTGCCCCGGCAAAGTACCTGTAAACCGTAACAAAATATAGACCCGGAAATCAACTGATTTTAAACATATTTGTATTATTTATTAAATGCTATACTCTTTTGAAATAAGTCTTATCATTTTATAGGCAGTTTAAGTTAAAATATTAAATAAAAAAATATTTTGTAATTAACTGCGTGTGGTTTTGTTTGCATAACAAACGGACTAGCCAATCGTAAACGCTCGGCCAATCCCGTCATTCTTCGGGATGCAGTAGCACCATGATGGTTCAATGGGCGCCGCCATTGTTTATTCCACGTGACTGACCCCACGTGATTAACGAGAAATTGCAGCAGAGCTGCTGGAAAAAATGTTCGACAATTCTGAACATAATATTAATATTTCATGGGTCAAGCTAGGGGAGAAGGAGAGTACAGCGAAGTGGGAAATTCACAATTATTTATATTGGTTTAATAAAACTGGACGAATGATTGATATATGTTGTCAATTTTTATTTAAATATATGATATATACGTTGTTTCATTTCAAATTAAATATTTTTTTACTTTCATGTCTTAATTTTAATTGTTGGTGGTCATATTCAATATGCATATCATTATCAGAGAATTTAATACGAATGACATAAACGGCTCGTCAAAACATTATAGATTATTTAGAGCCGCCCTTGAGAGAATTGAATTGAATTGAATTGAATGTTGTTTAACGGCTCACAACACAATATAGGTTATTTAGAGCCGCCCAAGAGAGATGGGAAGGATACATAGAAATACGGGAACCGTGCCCTACTCTTATTATCGAATAGATTTCTATGGTTCTTTAACGTGCTCGGAGGATAGACCGATACAAGGGACCGCCCGGTTTACGTCCCCATCCGACGGACGAGGCTAAGGGAAAGTGTATAGGCCCATACCTACCCTTACTCATACCGAAGTTTCTTTGTTTTCTACATAACATAACGTGAATTCTAGTGCATTTTCAAAACATTTAATTTTCAAAACATTTAATTGACGCGTGTGGTTCCCGGGTGCCGTTTGGTCACGGGGCAAAGAATAGGGCCACTGCAGACCCCTTTGGACGGGTAGGCAGAGGGTAGAATCCCCCCAAATACATGTTCATTTTATCATTTTATCATTTTTTGTTCATGTTCATTAAAGGTCTTCATCATGATCCCTGCATTGTTTCAGGTGCCATCTCGCTCATATCAAAAGAGCAGTGGCAGAAAAACAATAAACGTGGCTCCAGCGTAAATGGCGTTTCTACGATAGAATTTGCAGCAACTCTGCAGTTCAGGGTGAGAAGGTTCTAGGCCCATTTTCCATATTTTATCTCTATGTACATGGAGGATGAGCCTGGCATGTTCATGCCTGTTAGGCGCCATATAACCTTTTATGTGTTGGTGCGCCTTAAAACCCAATTCAATTCCAAAACATTTAATTGCATTGCTAAATCCTATGATAATGACGTGCGAGGTCCTTAAAATCTGACACGAATTGTTTGTCGAATTTTAGGTGTGTGATGGTGTGGGGTGGGTGGGGTGGTGGGATGAGAGCCTCTGGTTCGCTCTTGTTATTTGAGGATAAGCTAATTCAATCTGTAAGTTATGAAATGAATGTTGTTTAATGACTCAATTGAATTGAATTGAATGTTGTTTAACGGCTCATCAACACAGTATAGGTTATTTAGAGCCGCCCCAGAGAGAGGGGAAGGATACATAGGAATCCGGGAACCTGCCCTACTCTTATTATCGAATAGATTCCTATGGTTCTTTAACGTGCTCGGAGGATAGGCCGATACACGGGACCGCCCGGTTTACGTCCCCATCCGACGGACGAGGCTAAGGTAAAGTGTCTTGCCCAAGAACACACCGACGGAACTCAGTGGCACCACGGAGGACTGAACCCGGGGCCTCCGGTTACAAATCCGCCGCGCTACCGACTGCGCCACGCCAGCCCTCTTTGACTCAACAACACATTATTCGTTATTCGAGAGATGGGACATCGCACACAGGAATATGGAACCTGACATAATATAACGAATATAGTCTTATATCTAACGTGCTTGGAGGATAGACTCCAATATAAAAAACCTCTCAGTTTACGTCCCCATCCGACGGACGAGGCTAATGAAAAGCGTCTTGCTGACGAACACAAAGACGAACCTCAGTGGCGATAGTGAAGCTTGACCCCGGGTTAACCGTATTTCAAGTTCAGTGGTTATTTATAGGGCCACGACAGCCCCTTTATAAATTATGAAGCGGTATTTAAAATATTCCTTTAAACATTTTAATGAAATTGAGACCAAACGCTCGTTTGTGCTCGCAATCATATTGTGTGTTTTTTTGTAAATATATTAAATAGTTTGTGAGATACACACATCTTGTTACATTGTTGTTATACACCTCGCTGCGCTCGGCATTATTTTGGCGTTTACAGCACCATTTCACCATGTTTACCACACTGTCATAACAATGTTATAACATATATATTTGTAAGCGTTTTGGGGCACCGCTTCTCGAAGCTTATGGCACTATGTGATCTATGATTTTTTTTTAATGTTCGGAGTCTCGCTTCGTGCGAATTGAAAATGTCAACTAAGGTCAACTGCGAAATTGAAGAACAGGGCGAATCATGGCCTATGGGATTCGCTTCGCGAAGCTTACCAAAATAGTATTGTTTTATTTAATGTTCGGGGCTTCGCTTCGGGCGAAGCTCAATACTTTGTAATTATCAAATTTTCACGATTTACATAAGTTTAATCCGGAGTACATGTACAGTAACTTCCTAGGCCCAAATGACAGCATAGGCCTATGGTTGGGGGCGTGGAGGCATGATCCTCCGGACTTTTTATTTCATTTTAGAATGTATTAATTAGGTAAGTAAACTGTCACAGATGTGTAACTGAAAATACCCACATTAATCCCTTTCCCCATTGCCAGACTGGCAAACATTGTACATACATAGACCAAGCAATTAGCACATGTGACCGTCATGTATCGCATGACGTCATGTTTAACAATCTCATGACGTCATGTTTAACGTCAGTCGCCAAAGCACCAGTTACCCCTACTCAGGTATTGACGTCACATGCTGCTTCACACAAGAAAAAGGTAAGAAATTTACATTTATGCGCTTATTGATGCAAGTCTGAATCCGCGTACCATTTGCCGTTCTGAAAAATATGAAGCAGGCCGGACGAGGTAAACTCCGGACATGAAGAACGCGGTCGACATAATGTCGTAAATATGAATAATTTGAGGCTTCGCAGTGCGAAGCTTAGTGACAATATAAATGTGTGTCGTTTAATTTCGGGGCTTCGCGCTTTGTGCGAAGCTCTGTGGCTCGTTTGTCGAGCTTTGCTCGCCCGTATTGTTTTCACGACTTTAGCGAAAGTTTACTTTGTGGATTTTTTGGACTTTTTACGGTAATCGCCGCCATCACCGAAAAAGTGATTACTAGTGGACAACTTCGACGCCCGGGCTGTGCCCGGCGAGAATTGTCCAAAAAAGTAGTATCCAAAATGGTGTCTATTTCTTTCCGAGATTATTTTTGAAAAAAATGGATGAGGCAGTTCGGATTGGATCCCAATGATCAATCAGTACATGACAAATGCTTATAAATAAATGCAGACAATTCTCAAGTTTTTGCGTCTTTGTGATCAAGATCGATTCATGTCGTTTCGGCACCAAACCATTTCGAAAACCTAGAAGAATCGGCACCCAGACGTTTCGGCATCAAACCATTTCGGCATCTTTTTAAATGTTTACCCTAGACGTTTCGGCACCCATTTATATTTGAGTATTATAATAAAGTAAAGAAGTAAATAAATTAAATATTTTCTATAAGAACACTTGTAATCCATTTAAAATGCAAAGGTGTTTGCCTTAACGGCATCTCCGAGCATCTCATGAGCCTGCATGGGCCCATATGGTAATCACCCGTAAAATTGAAGTAAATATGACTTTAGATTATATTGTAGCATGGTCACTGAAATTCCCTTTGTAATAGCTCAGGTGTATTTCGTTTAATTGAAAATACTTGAATATGTTCCCCTTAACATGTATAATACTGTATACCTAAGACCAAATAAAAACTTATCTGTATTCATACAGTATCTTTTAATTTTTCACTTTACCTTCCTGTCATCTCCATATCGACGACAACAGGTATGTGACTTGAACAAAGCCTCCACAAACTAACCCATTATCAAAAATCGTCTACATCTACATATATTTTCTTGTTATATATATGCCACATGGTTATTAGGTCTGTGGTTTCACGTGGACAATTCTTAAATATGTAAGTAGCAAAATTACTTAATTTTAAAAGATGTTCAGATGTCGATAAAGTTAGAAGAAATTTAACATCATTTTCTGAGTAAACAATATGTTGTATGTAGATCAAATTACTGGGTAATTAACGCATTTACAACATGTTATTAAGCACTGCACATCTGCACATATTAATCTCTGTAAACAAAGTCAAGGCTTTAACCATGGGCAGATTCAGGCGGGGACGCTGCCGGCACTTCCCACGAGCTCACCTAAAAAACTCTTATTTTTCTTTTTAAAGTTGCGCACCCCCTCCCATCTCAAATCACATGTTATGTACTAGTGATTCATAAACATAACTGAAATTGCAAGTAAATTGTAATCAACCAGTACAGCATAGCAAAACGTTTATACAGTTTCTATATAGGCAAACAGGACTGGCGTGAACTTGAAATCTAGAGAAACTGGGTTCAAACCCCACCGGTGCAACTGAGTTTTGTTAGTGTGTCCGTGGGCAAGAAACGTTGTATTAGCATCGTCCATCCGATGGGGATGGTGGGGGTGGGGTGTGTGTGTATGGGGGGGATTATAAACAAGACAGACCGCTCGGAATAGATCCATATTTCGGAATCTATCCACCAAGCACGTTAAAGAACCATTCATTAGTAAGAGTAGGGCGCAGGTTCCTGGATTCCTATATATCCTTTCCCTCTCTCTGAGGCGCCTCTAAATACCCTATAATACTGTGTTGATGAGTCGTTAAACAATATTCATTCATTCTATAGGCAAATACATGGATTACATATCATTTGCATTTTTGTAATCATTATTAGAATGGTTCAAATAACTATATATTATATTGTGCCAATAATATAATTATATTTTATTTACTTTTTAAAAAGTAGAATAACGAAGACAATCAAAATCACAATTTTATATTTTATTTTACTGCAGGCAGTTTTAAGTCATCATGATACAGGTATAATAAATCGAGGTGCTAATTGAAATGCTTAAAAATAAACAATCAATGTGTCCCTTAAAATAAAAAAAACGTCAGGTATAACAGTGAGTTGTGCTATATATTATCAGTTATGTTTTTTACATATTACATGAATACAAAAATGAAAGGTTGAGTGTTATTTGTTTACAAAATCAAGAAAATATATTTCCACCAAATGTCAAAGATGGAAAAATTAGGCTAATTTATAATGATTAAAGTTAGGTAGTGTGTACTCTTGCTTTAATATTCACCTTTTTTCTTTCAACAATTATCTCATCTTTTTATTTTGGTAAAAGAAAATATACTTTGTTTTCATTGTAGTTGAAACAGGTCGTTATAACCACAGACCTTGTATTGTTATACAGGCTTCATCAAGAACACATGTGGTAATAGGTAGGCCTGGTCAGTTTTATTGATATCAATTACTAAACCCACATTAACAGGTCAATTATAATAGTCTTCATGCTGTGATCTAGCAGTAAAAGTGTTCCTCAGTTTTGAGCAGTTTTAAGACCACTGTATGTTAGACTGTAAACAAGAAATAAAGAGAATAAAAAGGTATGAGCGCGTCAGTTTTTACTTTTATCACGGGTCGGGTTGATTACTCAATAAACAACTAGTTTCCTCTCAGTCGTTAGTTTCTTATCGGTTGCTAATTCAATTGGGTCTTAATCCTTTTAAGCAAAGCCTGTTAAGAATATAATACTTTAACACATTTTAATTTACTCAGCACCGGTTGTTCATTTACTATGATCGTATTTTGCATGCATTACTTTAACATGTGTCTCTAATTAGACCTCAAATAATATGCCACAATTCCGTAATAAGCTTTTATATTATATAGTTTAATAGTCTCATCACAGTACACTATTATCTACAATACATCAAATCATATATAGACTTTTGTAATGTAATCTGGGGTAACACAAGTCGAAAAAATATCAACAGCCTTTTAATAATGCAAAAAAGCGCATGTCACGTCATTTTAGGTGAACAGTATATTACTTTTCAAGCCGCTATGGAACAACTGAATTGCCTCACAATTGATCAGCGAATTATACTTCAAAAGGCCAAATTCATGTATAGAGTTTCGAACAATACTGTCCCTTCATATATTTCCGATATGTTTAGTACTCGTAATTCAACTGTCAGTAGTTTTCGATCACTATCTGATACTAATTTTAGTATTCCTAAGCCTAATCGGGAACTTTTCAAGGGCAGCATGTCTTACTTCGGGACCATTTTATGGAATAATATTCAAGAGCACATTCAGATGTGTGCAACAATGAAAAGTTTTACAAACAACTGCATGAAATGGATAAAGGAAAAACAACATTAAACTCGATATAGATATCATCTCATCTTATTAGTGTGTAAATATCGTTCAAACTACCACCACCAACAATGTTATTATGTTTACATATATCTTATGTATCTTGCCTTTCTTGTATTTTGTATCATGTATTTGTTACAGAGGGCCCCAAGGAAGATTAGTATAAACTAATTGGGTCACCCTCGATAAATAAAGACTAAATAAAGACTTCAATTCAATAAAATACAACTATGCCATTCTTTTTAGAATTACAAGAGACTAAACAATATCAATATACATATGACTGTTCACAATGTTAAAATATTGAGCATCTGAACCGACTGCCACAGCCGTGTCATATGACTCACAAAAAGCCACAGCAGTAGGTCCAGTAGTCAATACATACACATATATCACTGTTTTAATTTATAAAATCTTTTTCTAAAAATATTGTTATCACACACATTTATACATAGTAAACATTGAGCGACCGGTGCTAATCTTGACATGTTGTCTAAAAAGTACTTAAAATAGAAATATTAATATGTGAGTTAGAGAATCGCAACGGCTACTGAAAACTTAAAAAAGAGTATAAAAAAAATATATAAAAAATATAATAAGTGTTAACTACTGATTAGCCAATCTACTGATTAGCCAAACAGTTTTTACAAACCGCCATTGACCTGGAAATGCGAACACTCTGCTGACATAAAAACGCTTCAATCTTGAATAAAATATATTCTGATTTTTATCTTCATTTAAATAGTGTTTAGTTTAAACATATTTATTTTACATCGATTGCGAAACAAGTTATTGCAACTTAGATTAATCACTCTCGATGGCTTCCTGGGTAGAACCAGTACTAAGCAATGTGGATTAATTATCTTGCTCAAGGATAAATAATGTGGCCGCGGCGAGGATCGAACCCACGACTTCTCGATCTGGAATAGTGATGTATGCTCATAGACAAGTATTTTGAATACATTTACAAACTGCTGTGGTAATTTATTTTTTATACAGTATATAAATAAATAAAAATGTGCCTGACTAAGAAAACCTATCTGTCCGAATGATACCTTGCGTTTCGTTTTCGGTAAGGCATCTCTAAAACGGGCAGGACGCGAACTTTTATATTTTAGATCCTGACAATCAATTGAGCTTAACTCTTAATAGTGATACGCTCAACGGTATATTGTCCGAAATTCCAATAGTTATATATATATATATTACATATGGCACTGATATTTTAAACATGCATTGTTACATTATAATGCGAACTAAAATATGTTCAATTATTATTTAACTATTCCATTGTATAATGGTGTGTGTTTATGTTTTCGTTTATATTGAATGTGTTTTATTGTTTATTTCGTAAATGTCATTTTCTTTTGTCACATGTTGTAAGAGGAAACGAAAGAAATAAAAGAGAATAGGAAATAAAGTGCGTATGAGAAAGAGTGTATATGACGACATGTTAAAGTGCATGAGTACATGGGAATGTTAAACAAGGTGGCTGAAAAATATCATGTATACTAGTATTAATGACAATCACCGATCTAACGTTAAATAAACATAAATATATGATAACCCCACCCAATCCCACCACGTATCCGCTCCTGCAAACACAGCATTAATACAACAGATCCGTTTAACACGGATGTTTCACGGATGTCTAAAACACCATCTCTGCTTGAACATTAAATATTACAAACGGTAATATTAATACACTAGAGGCATAATACAAAAAAAATACCTATTTTAAACGGTAAAATCCTATAGAAAATAAATCCAACACAAACATCCAAAATGAATGACTGCTCACACAACTCAATTTACGTGCTATTAAAACACGTGCAACTACTGCATTTCCATTCAGTGGCCAAGCTACAAAATCCGGTCTCGAAATCCATGCATCACTTGCACGTTTTGAGGTAAATAAAGGAGCTCTGCAACTAATTCGAACGATTGTTTATAAAAAAAATGCCTATATTATCGATAAGTTATAAGATTATTCAATTTATTTTAAGATTATTCGATATTTAATTTCATATTATTATTTACTTACAATACTACTAACTATAGTGAAAGTGTGTTGTCCTCTATGTTTAATAATATGAAAATATGCCGGGAAAAAAAGAAAGATTTTTTATTATTACAGGCGCAATGTATGTATGTGATTTCTAAATATGACTTTGTACATGTATTTTGATCTCGTGCTTTTGTTTGTATACAAACTGAGAATTTGCAAATAAAACTGAAAACTGTTTTGTGTTTTGATAACTTTTTGAATGCTACATTCCCTGTCCGATCTTTTTATATTTATATTTCTTTTTGTTTTGACTAACCGTTTTAAAAGGATTGTAGCGGCACAAACAAACCAGTGAGAGTTCTGAAATACTTGAATAAGGGTGAAATAATTATCAAATGATCATTTGAAGTTTCTATGGAAGCGTCCATTTTGAGAGCTATGACATCACGGTTCTAAATGACAATATATGGAATATTTATAAATATGAAAAATTAATGATTTATATAGGGAAACAAATACTTAATGGCAATAATGCTTTATATGACCAGTAAAAAATCATTCATTTGCAGTGATTTTCTTCGTTTTAAATGATATTTATCAGTATTATATTTAGAAAAGGCGGACAGTTACCACGTACTACTAAGCTCTATTTTAAAGACACCGAGCCAGAATTAGTTAGTAAATTCAAATATCTAGGAGTTGTTTTCACAACAGGAGGAGCTTTTAACGAAACTGATAAAATGCTGGTAGGACAATCCCTTAAAGCTATATTCCAAATGAATAGATATCTTAATAAATTTGTAGATATATCACCAAAACATTCACTGGAGTTATTCGACAAGCTTATAACACCTATTTTGAATTACTCATCTGAAGTATGGGGTTTTAATAAAGGATCAAACGTTGAAAGAACACACTTAAAGTTTTGTAAACGAGTTTTAGGAGTGAAAATATCAACGCAAAATAAATATACGGGGAAATAGGAAATAGGACGCATATATTTTATAAATAAACGATATTATATAATAATTAAATATTGGTTGAAACTGTGTTTGTGTGATCAAACAAAATACACAAAAATAGTTTAAAGTATGCTTAAAAACGCTAGTGAATTGCACATTAACAGAGTAAACTGGACATCACAAGTCAAACATTTGTTATCTAGACTAAGTTTCTACGATGTGTGGCTAGCGCAAGGTGTCGGAGATGTTAATATTTTTCTTGCAATGTTCAAACAAAGAATTCAAGATGTATTTTTTCAAAAATGGAATGCAGAATTAAATATATCCACACGAGACTTTTTTATAGGACCATTTCTACTTTTGAATTCAAACCGTATCTAGATAAAATAAATATATCTAAATTTCGCTCTGCTCTGACAAAACTCAGACTGTCATCGCATATATTAGAAATTGAATGTGGCCGTAGGCAGTGTACCTTTACAAGATAGAAAATGTAGACAATGTAACCTATTGGAGGACGAATACCATCTCGTAATTGAATGCAAAAACTACAACGATTTAAGAACTATATATATAAAAAAAATACTTTTGGAAACACCCAAGCTTCTTAAAATGTACACAACTAATAAATAGCACATGCGAGTCTGAAATCAGAAAGTTATCCGTGTTCATATACAAAGCTTTTGAACTACGAATACTTATAAATAAATACTAAAGTAACACAGGGAACATTCTTGAACTTAGTTTTACAAGCTCGATATGTATAAATACCTGTTTAATGTATAACTACCTGCTTTATAGAAAGATCTCTCCCAAAGGGATATGTTAATATTTACTTAAACTTGCTAAATCATACTGCATATGAACGTTATTGTTTACTCATCAAAACATGCCGTGACATACATAATATACGAATGTAAGGCTGAATGGATAAGAGAACTAAGTAAATAATTTAGTTATTGCATATAATGGAAAGAGAGAATCACTTATTACATGTGTTACACTGTGTACTATATATAGTAACAAAAACGGCCTGTTTTTCGTGTAATACAGGCATTGTCTCTGCGGTCATATTAGATAAGCGCGTGAAACGGCGGGCCAAAAATCCATATGAAGGGCCAAAAAACCCATATGGCGGGCCGAAAATCCATATTAAATCTAGACTGCGTTACATTTTAGCATTAAATTGTAGATATATTTTTAATAATCGACCATGAACCATTCATATCGTGCATCGGCACGTGCATCCAACGACAACTGCGACGGTTGAAAATGGCAGCCAGAATGCTCGCTTCCCTCTGAGTACACGCAGGAGATCGTTAGTAGCCGAAAAAAGATAAGGACGGACAAAATAATGAAATTGTGAAAAACAAGAACGACTCGGACCGGTCTAAATTAACCTACAATATGACGTGAAAAAAAATGTGTGACTGGCTCGGAGATGTTGACAATTGTGCCGATTGTGTGATAGATTTAACCTATTAAATTATACAGTACATGTTCATTTATATCAACTCGTTGTTTTTGATCGAAATGTCTTCAACTACCTATTATAATATATACTGCTTAGGGACCAGTTTCCGTCCAAGCCCAGTTTCCGTCATTCTCATTTAAAAACTGTTTTTACAAGGCAAATTGCTAGCGCGATGTTACTTATCGACAGACGTTTAGCACAGACGATTGGAAACAAGAAACAACCAAAAAGTAAAGAAGCGGTACAAAAACGAAAGTGGCCCCCGACCAGTATACAGTACTGCCGTTCGGGTCTCAATTACATTTTAAATAAAAGACATGCAGGAAACTGTACTGTACTGTACTGTACTGTACTGTGAAATAAAAAATAATCTCCAACCTTTTTATCCTTAAATTCTATTTGCGAAACTAAATGCCATTTGAAATTTCCTTTCTTCTACAACAAGCTCAAACGTAAACACAAAAACTGACAAAGTCAATGACGTGGAATAAAACTTCACAGGCAAACACGACGTCACCATTATGATGATTTTGTTACAAAGATTATGTCAGAAACGTTTCTTTGTAATTTTAATTAAGTGGGGTGAATTGGTGTTTTGGAAACAAGGTACCGAATTGCCGATTTCAAATGGCACATCCTATTATATTAACGTCATACGTTTATTTTATTCTTGTAAATCAATGAATAAAAACGGATCTAAATAAAGTCATATTAAAAAAAAAATACACAAGTAGATGAAAGATATTTAAAAATGACTTTGCGCAATTTAGATCTAATAATCTATCCAAAATAAAAGTGTTTTGGTTACACATGTTATAAACAGGTCATTAACTGGGGTAGGTGTGCCTCTTTGTGACATTGGCCCTCGACAGCCATATGAGGCCCTCGAGCTAAAGCTCTCGGGCCTCATATGGCTATCTCGGGCCAATATCACAAAGAGGCACACCTACCCCAGTTAATAACCTCTATTTATATTCATGTAGTTTGTTACATACAATAACTTGCTATATAAATACGTTATGCTCTTACTCATCTCACCAGTGAAATTTATGTATAAATATGTATATTATTTAAACATGTTTATGGGCCATTTTTGGCTTAAATAAAGAAATAAACTATATAGTAACAAACACGGCCCGTTTTTCGTGTAATACAGGCATTATCTATGCGGTCATATTACACAAACGCGTGAAACGGCGGGCCAAAAATCCATATTGCGGGCCAAAAAAGCCATATGGCGGGCCGAAAATCCATATTAAATCTAGTAGACTACGTTACATACATTTAACATTAGAGTATAGCTATTTGTTTTAATAGTCGACCAAGAACCAGTCAAATCGTGCATCGACACGTGCAATGTATCCAACGACAACTGCGTCGGTTGAATATGGCAGCCATAATGCTCGCTACACGGTCAAGATTACGGTAGTGTACGCAGGATATCGACAGAAGAAGATACAGAGATGGGGATGGACATTAATGAAATTGTGGAATAATGAAAAACAAGAACGATTCAATCTAAATCTAAATATGACGTGAACAAAACTTGTGACTGGCTCGGTGATGTTGAACGGCTTAAAGATAACCAACCTGAAGAACTAAAAAAGCATTTAGAACTTTCTTTTTTTAACCATTACGAAAAAAGATGGATCAAGGGCCAAACATTCATTTCTTTTTGAGTCTGTCAGGCGATAATTTGGAATAGAAAGCAGTCAGTTTCGTTTGAAAATACCACAGTAATTTGAAGATAGTGCTGACCCGTTTACCAACGAAAAGACGACCATACAGTGCTGTACAGTATCATTTGTACTGTACTATATAGATCTACCAAAATATTTTTGGTGAAAATGTTATCAGAATTAACATATTAAATTATACATGAACAACTTGAATTTGATCAAACTGTCTTCAACAATCAACAATCTATTATCAGGCGTGTAGTTACGCTGAGGCAGACTTTTTTTTTGAAATCACAGACAAAAATCACACACACGTACAAATTAATAATCTGCGTGTGGGTGGGGGGAGTTTACATGTCACCGGACCTCCCCAGAAAGGGATTTGCCTCAGTTAAATTTCAGGCCTGTCTACGGGACTGATTATAATATGAACTGCCGTTCTGGTCTGTTATCAAATACATTTCAAATAAAGGTCATCCAGGAAACAATAAATGTAAAATTATGTGAAATAATAAATATTCTCCTACCTTTTTATCCTTATATATTTGCGAAACCAAATGCCATTTTTGAAATATCCATCCTTCTAGAATCTCAAACATAAACAGAAAAACTGACAAAGACAAGGCCGTGGAATAAAAACGTCACTTTGGAAAAAAACGTAACCATTATGACGTTGTTGTTACAAGATGACGTCAGTAACATTTCAGCGTACTTTTAACTGAGGGTTTGGGAACATGGTACCGAATTGCCTATTTCAAATGGCACATCATATGATTGATGCATATTAACGTCATACGTTTATTTCATTCTTGTAAATCAATGACAGAAATGAAAATTGATAAAGTATCACATTTAAGCAAAACATACACAAGTAGATAAAATGTTATATTTGTTTCTGTCTGTCCAAAATGATATTGTTTAGATTACACATGTAAAATAATGTAAGCCAGATGAGGCCGAGGCCCGAGATAGCCATATGAGTTTGCTATCTGGCTACTCATCTGGCTATCTCAGGCCAATATCACAAAGAGACACACCTACCCCAGTCAATAACCTCTAAATATTACATATATGGTAATATGGAACTATGACGTCATAGTTATAAAAATGGCGACTCCCATATTCGTTTTTGAACAACCTTACAATGGTCATATCTTTTTTGTTTATCGTCCGATTTTAATAATTCTTTCACCTTTTTCCAAGTTGTTCAGAACTCTCAGTAACAGAGCTTGTTTGGCTGTGTCGCTGCATGCCATTTAAGCATAATACCCAGACAACTAAAACGCGTTGAAAAACGTTTTCAACCATTTCGATTGGATAACGACGGGGAAAACGTTTTTTTCGCGTATTACCCGTAACCGTTTACAATACCGTTCATTGAGTTTGGGTTTCTAACGGATTTCAGAGTGGTAATGCAACGCTGCCACCTCTGTGTAGCAACGGTTTAGTATATGATAGAGACCATGCATTGAGAGAAATCTTCACCATTAAGAAACCGAAAGATAGGGAGAGTGTATTTATCGATAGTCTTTGTAAAGGTGAGACTCTTAATCACTGGTAGAAAGATATTTATGAATAATTATTATTTGAAAATCTGAGTCAACTGATTGGTTGAACCAGGAACTGTAGATAGACGTAATATAAACGTGTCCTGGTTGAACAAGATGGGGAAATACTTATGTTTGGTATATGCATGTTTCTTGGATCAATCATCAATTTCATTTATATTCTACATTAACCAAAATGTATCTCTTTTTAGAGTTTTCTTACTGTGTAAACCATCAGAACATGCAAATACCAGTTTTTAAGATATTACTCGATAAACATTGGGTATGTCATAATGCTATTTTGTATGTGTGACCCGGCATGGTTGGTTATTGGGCGAACGCACTTCCACTGTCACGCAGAAGATCGAGTTTTTCGAATGCTTAGAAGTGTCATATTTGAAATATGGGAACTGTTCAATGTTTTGAAAGGTAAAAAGTTATAAAATGTGCATGTTAAAAAACATATTGCACACGTTTCTTTCGCAACGAAAATACATGTTATTACAATTTCTAAAAAAAATGGCCTTTACACACTCATTTAGAGAATGAGTAATAGATAGAGTATGGTTTCATTGAGTTGGTTCATTTAAACATCGAGGTGTTTAAATTAACCAACGAGATGAAACCATACTCTATTTGTTTTGTAGCATGTCCATTTCAGCTCTATTTCAGTTATTCTGACTGTTATTATTAGAATAACTATTTAACTGCTAGCCTAATATATTAGTCTTGCGAATACCAAACGCGAGAGCTTAATTGCAACCGAATAAATATATACTTTTAAAAAGAATGCGCAGGGTGCAGTTTTTGTAAGTGTTTTATTTTTATTATTATTATATTGTTTTGTATAACTGTTCTAATAATGTAGTGACCAACAACCCAACACTGTTTTCATAATGCCTTATGTTTACAATGCAAATATATGTTACGGTATTGGTATTCGTGAAGCTCGTGCAATCACACTGTAGATTATCTATATAGGTCATAAGTGGATCATGTACTATACATAATATTTAATAGTGTTTCGAGCCATGCCAGTGAAGTGTGAACAACTTGTATGCTATAATTACTTTCAATAATATATACGTGTTTATCCTTAAAATTGTTTACTCATACCTAAATATTTCTCATGCTCTTCTCCAGAACATGTTTTAATATATGTGTATTTGTATTTAGTATGTCTTGTATGTATTACCGCCTCCGTGCTGATGGCGATGGACATTGTAAAATGTTTATGCTTTAATAAAATTGAATTGAATTGTTATTCTCACTGTTATTCTCACAGCTATTCTGACAGGTCTTATTTTCAATTAAACGATTTACACCTGTGCCTGAACAAAGAGAATTGTCTGTGACCATGCTACAAATGATACTAATCACCAATATATATATACTCTGTTCTTCCATACATACACATGGTACTCACTGGTATTCACTGGATGTGCCTTTTGAAAACCGTTAATAAATTTCTTTGAGGAATATCAAGTATGTCTGCACGGGATTCGAGCCCGCAGCTCTTTGATGACTAGTCAGATGATTTAACTGCTCTTCCATATAGATGTAATACTATATACGCATTGTTTGGGAGGGATTTAGCGTTCACACACATTACATTATTTGTACAAGATATAAACATGCAAAAGGATTCAAAATAACAAACCAGTTCACATCTGATAGAAATACCTCTGCATTGAACAAATAGACCACATGTGGTCAACTAGTGTCAACACATGGACCCATTCTACAATATTCTTACATACATACAATCTCCGAATCGTGATAAAAATCGCATTACTGGATATCTGGATATCATGCGTATATGATAGAAATGTTGAGATTGGTAAACGCGGAACGAACGAAAGCAGATGCATGTTTTCTGTGCATTTAAACACATGCATTCTGTTGCGTTCAGGAATGCAGTTTCGTGTTTTGGTGTTAACTGTGTTTTGTGAAAGCTGAATTTCCTGTTCGACTTTTATAAAAACAAATTAAATAAACGCATAGTTTCGTTTATAAACGCCGACTGATAAATGATATGCAAACGCAATGCAAACGGAACGCAAAAAAAAAGCAAACGCAAACGGAATTCATTGTTGGGTAACTTGAACGCAACTGGGTCTGTATTTTGATATTGTAGTAATACCGAACTAGCATATGCATATACGCCAGACGACCCGGCCATACTTAGAAGAAACTATTAAATACATTTTGATATGCAGTTAGCTGATAGTTTGGTAAGTTTTTGGTCAATTTGGCCAAGCCCATTGCTTTTGAAGAATCAAGTTTAATTTTGTAACAGTGACAGCACTATATTTAATGTATGAAATTGAATCCTCTCATTTAAACAAATATCTGTGTATTTTGGTATTTTACTTTGAAACACGTATCATAATGTTCAGCATAAGCAAATCTGAAATGTAAAATGTAAACACAGAATGCCTTTCCATGTTTAACATATTTGTTCTTTCCTTTCGCCCAAGTGAATATGTTGCTATATCTTATTTCGATTTAGACCAATATGATCTATTAAATACATTAAATTATATATTAACAATCTTCATTTATAAAGGTCTGAAGTCCTGTTACAGTTGGAAATATTGTACATAGTATGTTGATTAAGGATATCAGTCTCGTCTAGTGACCGGTCAGTGCAGCAGTTGGTGATGATTTGTGGCTGATAAGCCGTAGCATAAATTTTAGCCACATTTCGGGATAAACTGATAGGCTCTAGATACAGGTCACACTGACTGGATATTTACTGATGTGATTTGATTGGATAGCGTTCATCTTTTATAAATAACGGAGCATATGGTTGGTCGTCAGTGTGTTGTATGAGTCTTTGTCAAAACGTCTGACTTTATAACGGATTTTATATCACTATGTTTTTATGATTTGAAACCATTTTAACTCAGCCATATGACTATTAAGTGTTTGAATAAGAAATCAGTAGAAACAAATAATACTATGCTTCAAAATATTTCTAACTAGACGACAGACAGAATATTTCGACTGTGAGTATTGAATAAAAAAAACTATCACGAACGAACTTCTACGATTATAGTACTCTGTTGTGTCGGATTTATAACGTTATTATCGGACTTTTTATTTTAAACCTGAACTCGGTCTGCTACAAGCAACATTTTATGCTGTGAGATAAATTTATTCTGTGAAACAGGTAAGTTTTCATTTAATAAACAGTTAGTTTACGAATCAGTCAATCAGTTAGTCAGTTATGTAATATATATATATATATATATATATATATATATATATATATAAACTCTAGCAATATGTATATATAAACTCTAGCAATTATATTTATTCCGTAGCTTTCGGTCTTGCGGCCTTCCTCAGTGGCGTATTTATTAACAATTAAATTATATATTTGTGTGTGTAAGGCCAATATATTATAACAGTGTGGTTTATCTTGCCCGTCCGACCTTGTTTTTATTTTGCAACTTCAGAAAGAACAGAAAATGGGCATGAATCATTAGCCAACGTTTTGACCTTTCAGGTAGACAACTTATGTAACGACAAATACAATGTTCATACCTAACATATGTACCCAACTTCCGTATCTTGCTGAATAATAGAAAAGCATGCTAGTATATGTGATATGGAGCTGTTAAGTACAAGATCAATAGTAGATTTCTGAAATAAGTAATATGCATTCATCACCATTATAAATTGTATTCAAAACACATACCGGATGGTATAGCTCCCATGTTTTCTGACCAAGTAATATTTTCACTCTCTTGAAATTGGCCGCTAAGAGCATTCCGGACTGTAACATCTCCTGTAAAAGGCAATAACTACTTATTATTACATCGCACGATTAATGTATACTTTACATACAACGCATTCATATTAAAATCTTCTAAGATTATTGTATTTAAGAGCATGATTTTTATCTATTTCATTTACATTTAGTACTTTTATCATTTTTGGCAGCCTTTCATCATAGAAACACCTTCCGGGCATAGATGTGATTTCAATTTAAAATGAAATCGATAATTTAGAAATAAAATCCAGTCAAAAGAGTGTCATCAATACAAACATATATAGAAGTTTCTTACCTGCAGTAAATTCATTGTTTCCATTCTCATTAGAAATGTCACTTAAAGCACTTCGATTCATTCTTCAGGAATAAACTAAACCGTTCTAAGTACAGTTATTCACAACTCCAACAAAACACGTTGAATATATATATCGTCCGTTAAATTTGGCGCTCTGAACTCTGATTGGCTTTTCCAAACTAAACATGTATTATATTTGGTTGTTTCAGAATGTATGATGTTGATGAAAATGAGGGAGAAAGCACCACGGAAAACGGTAAATAATTTATTTTTCTTAGTAGTAGTCATTTATTTTCCAGCAATCGAAGTACAATGTATGAATGCACTCCATAAATGTAAGCACAAAAGAGTCATTATAGTGTGTTCGGACAATGCACATTTAGTATATTATTAGTCAATATACAATTAATATTAAAATGAAAATATGGCCTGTAGATCTACAAAGTTAATATTTGTACTTTGTACATATAGAAGGAGTTTTAACTTTATTTTAGACCCACCCCGTCCACCCCTGGACAAAGCGTCTTAACAACCCCACTCCTGGACACCTCAAATATAAAAAATATAAAAACACTCCCTGGACTGAAACTTGTGAACAGATGGACATAAATCTAAATATTTGTTTGTTTGTTTGTATGTTTGTTTGTTTGTATTGTGTTTTACATCATGTTCAACACATGTAAGGTTATACAGGACGGTTAATTTTTTGTGGTGGAGGCAGACCACCCACTTTGCCTGGGTAGAACCAGTACTGTACATCTTCCGCCACCCGTAAGAATCGACATTTCCTGACTTACATGTCTAGCTCCCAGTGGGATTTGAACTCGCAGCGGTGAGATGCGAATGTTTACAACGCAATTTCGTTGACCATTCGGCCACGGAGACGATAATTGTTTTTAAAAAAAATCTTAATAATAAAACATGTTCATTTTTAGCGTGCAATAACGTTGCCTATCTATACGTCAGTGCCTACATTATGCCAACCAATATACTACGTCATTAGCTGTCTATAGACTACGTCATTAGCTGTTCACATTGCTGAATTTGTATGACCGATAAATACTTTTTCTTGCTCATTTCCCAGGAACTTGTTTTATTCACAGATACACTGTGGTTCATTTTGGGAGTCAGTATTTCCCATTACTTAAGTCTTATTTGACGCTGACATGTTGATGATATAGTGTGATTCCGTATATCCTCTCAAGCCCTCGTTTTACTTTTTTGTTTGTTTCTTTTTTTCTTACTTTTTTAATTTATGATTTTTACAGACAATGTGTACGCAGATGCGTGGCCTGCTTACATGTAGCTAAGCCTCTTGCATTTTCTAAGATAATGACTTTCGAATAACTTTTTTTTAAATAAAAACAAAAACTGGAGGTCTAATTAGGTCAAAATTGTCGTGTCAAACGGCGACAAAAAACGTCATAAAATACGCATGCGGCGAAAGTGTTTGGTTAAATGTCAGTTGCGGGCCCATAGTTCAGTTTAGGGTACTGTCGACGGAAGACAGGTCATGAAGAGAGAATTATCTGAAGGTGCAAACGAACGAGAATACCCGGAGTATATTTATGTAGTATTGTAGCTAATACGACATAGACCAGTTTAGCCAAACTCACCACCAGATTCAAGAGGGCAATCACTATAACAAGATCACACCTTCTATATTTTCCAACCATAACTCATACAATAATTCAATACTGGACTTTATGTTTGTTTTTCATCATGCTTCCGTATGAATGATTTTAGAACCGGTGGTCCAGAGTGCTAAGGCGCTATTTCAACCTCACCGCTACGGTCGTGAGTACAAATCCAGCTCGCGCCCAGATTTGATGAGGTAAATAAATCGACCGTCATATATAACCTAAAATATGCTGAAGATGACAAAAAATACCCAATGATTTTTTTTATTGTTTTTGTTGGGGGAGCAATAGTCCCGATCGTCGTTTTCTCTTTAATATGAAGTTATATAGAAAACAAACAGCCTATCTACCAGGGTCCGATGCCAAGGATACCGAGTGTGTCCGTTGCTAGAATATTTACAAAGCAACCAGGTTCCGGTGCTCTGAAATTTAGACATGATGCTAACATTTACATATATTTAGGCTAAATATTTATCTTTATTGAACCACAGCCGTTGCAAACCACTTTGGGATCAAATGGAAGTTTGATTTTCATAAAATTCAGAGTGAAAACATAGAAGTTTGACTTTTTAAAGTCATGAATATTGTATCGACCGGTCAAAAGTAAATTTGTTTCATATTGTTAAGAATTATTCTGCATTTGTTCTAAATAAAGAACATATATTTCGAAGGATGACATTCAAAAGTTCCGTGGCATAAAGTTTTTTTCTTATACATACCATCATTTATCATTATTTTCGAAAGTTTTGACACCAGTGTACATTTTCCACCTGTTATTACCAGCCAGGGTACGCTACACGTGCAACCAGGATCAGTTTTGAGCAGCTAGGGTCCGTTACCTCTATCCACCATGCAGTAGGAATCGCTCGTTAATCCATTCACGCGCGTCAGTAATTAGATGGACTTTACCCTATTCCCTAGACAACTAAAATATCAAAATACCCCCCAACCCCCTCCCGTGCAAATTGACTGCATGGTCCCCATATACTGAAATACATGTGCACTGCAGGCCTGTTTAAATAGCAAAACAAAACTAGTTACCTCCCACCTCCCTCCAAACTCAAATCCTGGATCTGTCCCCCACCCCACCCCATTCCCATGCAAATTGACTGCATGGGCCCCATACACTGTAATAAATGTTTGCACTGCAGGCCTGTTTAAATAGCTAAAATAAAACTAGTTATCTCCCAACTCCCTCCAAACTCAAATCTGCTGGATCTGTCCCTGACATGTCATATTAAATGATGATGTCATAAACTTGTGAATTGAATTGAATGTTGTTTAACGGCTCATCAACACAGTATAGGTTATTTAGAGCCGCCCCGGAGAGAGGGGATTGATACATAGGAATCCGGTAACCTGCCCTACTCTTATTATCGAATAGATTACTATGGTTCATAAACTTGTGAGTGGTATGATGTTATCATGAATCATAAATGTGGTTCTAATAAGTTCAATACATTTAAATGCAAAGCTAGTATAACTCAAGCAATTTATAAGTCAGATTACATTTTTGGAATGAGTTATTTGGAATCAAATTGTTAAACTGTATATATTTCCCACTATGCTGCTGCTGCTGCTGCTGCTGCTGCTGCTGCTACTTTTACTACTATTACTACTACTAATAATTGTGAGTTAATGTTTGTGGTTAATTTTTATAATTCACTTGCTTATGCTTTTAGTGATCATTGCATTTTTCTACCAGTCTTAAACTCTTTTTTTTGACAATATCTTATTTCAGTGGTAAATAAGCGCTAACTGAGAACATTATCAATGATGCTAATTAACACAGAAATCATCAAATAATTTTGAAACACCAAAGCCAAAAATTGCATGATCACTTGTATTAGACTAATTTATGATACAGTCCTGCATTTTAATCACAAACTATAGAAAGTGTATGTCCTCGCTCTTATCAGCTTGGTACTATAAACTGACGATACGATTATACACAGAAACATCGTGCTATCATAAAAAATAACAGTTCTGTTATTTTCCCAGCAGTTTGTCCAGACACACACATGTTAATGACCTGATGATACATTGTAGTGGGCAGAGTTGCCTAGACTGGCTCGTCTCAGTGATTATATATAGAGATCTAGTTTCTTTCAATAAATTGCAATCAGAATACTATCTATCTATATTCCATTAATTCCAAACCCCTGCTACAATTAATATCTTTGACATCGTATGTTTATATCATGTTTCATTGTGGAGAGAGAGAGTGATCAGACAAAAGATGGGAAGCTTGTGGTTTTTAAAACTGCATGTATAAAGACAACTCACAATACCATTTGAATTTATGAAATTTAATTAATAAAATGTATATCATATTAATGAATATTTTCAATTATTTATGAATATAAAATCTCTCTCTCTCTCTCTCTCTCTCTCTCATTTCGGCCGGAAATTGAAGATGGCCGCCACGGCTAAAAATAGATTTTTAAAAACAAGTTTGTAGCGACTACTTTTTGAAAATTGTAAGATATATTGATATGGGACATTTTATAAAATGATCAGAATGACATTATGTTGGTCCTTGTCGAAAATCATTTTGATTTGACATTAAACATGGCTGCCAGAGGCCATCTTTGTTAAGATAGTGTTACGTAGTAAAAACGTTTAACGCTACTCCTCTGAAACTACGTAACGGATTTTCATGAAACTTCACTGGAATATTGCTCTGGATATCTAGTTGATCCTAGCAACATTTCATGTCGGCCGGAAATTCAAGATGGCCGCCATAGCTAAAATATATTTTTAAAAAACAAAATGTTAGCGACTACTTCTTGAAAACTATAAGCGATATTGATATGGGACTTTTTCTAAAATGATCAGCATAAATAATGTTGGTCTTTTTCAAAAATCAGTTTGGTTCGACACTAAACAAAATAGTGTGAAGATCAACCCCAATAAATATGGGGGAAAGACTTTACAATCAGGTTATAAAAAGTAATAGTAGAAGTATGAAATATCATCCAAAATATTATGTTTTTGTATATATTTAAAGAGACACACGGCAATCTTGAGATTTTTTAAACTCAGTGGGCCCCGTTAGTTTTCTACATAACTTGCATACTTGCAATCCGGCATTACTATTAATATTGAAATAGCTCAAAAGAAAAGTGCGTTAACAGATTAATAACTTTTGATAATAATTCACAAATACTATCTTTAGAAATTGTTAGAAATCACAATTGTTAGAAATTGAAATCACCATTTATTATGTATTTATATGCAAGCAGTTTAAATGTCAAAATGAGGCAGGATTAATAAATTGATGTGCATATTTTATTGCTTACATAAAACTCAAGATTTCCGTTTGTCCCTTTGAGACTTGACCACATTGACCTTGTTACAGTACTGGTAGTAGAGCAATACACTGATACCATGTGGATCAATAAATAATAGTCTTAATCAGCTAACTGTTACAATAATTAGACCTCATGCTGAGCACAGAAAAGGAAATTGCATGGTATTCTGGGCAAATCTGTAGGATTGTATGGCTGTGTACGTAAAAATAGTAGAAAATAAAAAGATATATTATCCACTTGTAACTCAGGAGCAATTTGGTTGAGATATTGTTGGATCTTTCCCTGCTTATAACGGTACATTTTACTAGTAATATAAATTAACGGGATTCAGAAATGTTACATATGTTTTGATGTTCATTTAAATCAAGCAGGTTATCTTTGTTCGCTTTCAAACTAACGATTATGTACAAAATGTATGGTGTGTAAATTAGGAAGTGACAATGCGTTTACAATTCTGGACATCATTAACATTTAGCGAAACGGAGTTTATTGATCTGAGATTATCTGTGTCGTATTATAATTGAAATTGTTTACTTACTGATATTGTAACTGTATCAGGTGACTGTATAATGTACAATAACTATCAACACCCGCAACCATTGAAAGGGATTCTGTATCATCGTGATAGCTTACAACGCGGGCCTTCTATTTTATTATTGATAATACGAACTTGACTACATGTATAAACTAATCCGATGTAAATACTTACAGAAACTTAAGGAGACGATTACACATTTGGAGACTACATTGAATGAAGCAAGGAAACAAATTAGAGAAAATAACAGTCTTCTTGAGGTATTACTTTTATAGCTACTTTTATTATATTATATATGTATATATAACATTTTTAAATACATTAGTGATTTGTATAAATTAATGATTTTGTATAGATGTGACCTGCAGTTCAAAGGTGACCAATATTAAAACACAACATAATAATTAGGTTACGGTGATCCATAATATAAGAAGGAAACATTTAGCCTGTGAACATACAAACTCAGTACTTTTCTTTTTTTAACATTATCTAACTCTTGATTACACATCATAGTATCCCTCTCTTTCTCTATCTCTCTCGCTCGTGTATGCATACACATTACTACATTGTTTAGCGTTCGTTAATATGTACATAAAAGCCCCACAGTTTTATATTAATGTAATATTATGTTTATTTTCTTGAATATACATGTGTATATTCATATTGAAATGTTTTTCGTGCTTTGACCGTTCAGGGATGGTTAGAAATAGTAAGATACTATATTTTGGAATTTCAGTAAACTTAAGCACCGGAAATAAATGCATTTACAATTATGAGTGTAAAATCATGTTTCAGAAAACGGTGCAAGAGTTGAAAGAACTGAAAGAAGACAACTTAAAATTAAAAAGTTGGCTTTCTACTAGTACTCGGGTAAGTCCTCCTGAAAACAAAAATAAAAGTTGATTTGTATTACATTTATGGCAAATTTAATTAATTGTTTCATTTTATTCATATTATAGAAAAAGACATAAACTGAAATGTAAAATGCCACATAAATAAATATGAAGCATATGTTAAGTATATGTTAAGCCAATAAAAAAAATACTGAAAATTGGAAGCAACAAAGTTGTTTACGTGGTATTAAGCTCATTCCTACTGATATTGTATGTATATTTTAAATTGATTAACGTTTTGTTCAAAAGGTAAATATTATAATAATACAATAATGTATGATATTGCAGGATAAGGTGGTTTCAGAGGAAGAAATGCTACCCTTTTCGCTAGGAGTACATACATTGGATGTTGATAGTAAGGTAAGCATGTTGGAGTATTGAATAAATAAAGCTATACATATTTCATCTCTACCATAACCAAATTACTAGCGTTTTCTTTATTACATTTACTACATGTATAAAATAAACAAGAAAAGTGACAAATGACCCGGAAGTCATTTGACCTTTGACCTCCAAGTGCGATTGTACTAACAAAGTATACTACGCTTTAAGCTTGCCATCACATTATGGTAAAATGGGTATTCGTTATCACAGAAGAGTAGATCATAATGCCTCAAAGGGTTTATGTCTGATTTTAGAAACAAGATTAGCCCTCGATCTTCTTCAGACGAATGTCAAACGTTGACCGACCTTGGCATTTTTTACCAGTGTGTAGATCTGCGAAGTTCTGGTTCTAACATATATACTATCATTTATATATCAAAGAAAAACAAATAGGTCAAAATGGCTCATAATACACTTTTGTATTCTAAATTGGGTCTGGGTTAAGCACAGAGCCTTTGGGATAATACTAACGGCCTCTTGATTCCGGTGTATCGTGCTTGTTTAAATAGTTATGCATGCTTTAAATTTCAGAAAAGAAAGCATTCAGAAGAACAAAATGATACGGTTTCGGTAGTAAAGGTATGTACCTTAATGGTCCGTCAAGCAAGTTTATTTACAAAATGTATAAGATGAATATTATTTCGAAATGTAATAGAACCTCTCCGGTGTCAAGATATATAAATATGCTTATTTTATCAATTGTTGAACCATTTAAATTTTTAATAAAATGACAATTTACAAAAGCCATTTTCTGTAATCATGCATTTTATCATGACAAGCTTTATGATCCTCGTATAAGATCGGTTTCATAGTATATAATTTGCGTTACTTCACTCAAATTATGTGTGACTATTCGAAGTTTGTATCTACTTTATGTGAGAATCTCTTGAAGAATATCGTGTTTTCTAACTTGCGTTTGATCATTACCTAGATGTACATATACATATACAGATATGTTGTATGACGAGGCGCGGAAGTGTCTCTGAACGCAACATAAATTTAATTAGATGCTATAATATCCACATAACATCATTTGAATTATATGTATATGTTTATATGTATATATTGTTTCTTCTCCAATTACGATTGTATGCTTGTTAAAATTAATCAATATCTGTGTTATTTCTTTGTCGTTGTTTTTTCCTTCAGAAAAGTAAAGGTCAATACGGAATCGGCAAAGCTGTACAAAGTTCAAAGAAAGAAGAGGTAAGATTTGTTTCTGCTACCGTTAAGTTTGCTATTACTATTAAGTATAATGTTAATAGTACCCAGAGTGAAACGTTTCAAATTGTATTTATAGTACGCTGTACTAAGAATCTAACATCGGAAGATATTTAAATTATGCAATTACTTACATGTATATGCTTCTAATTGGCTCTAAATCAAACTGATCATACACAAGTCGTACATAGTAATTGTGTATAGTAGTAATTAATGATGTCAATTTTGAAAGCAAACAAACAAGAAAAAAAGACTAGCAATGGAATTGTTATGTCAGTATCATTATATAAATACACAGTTATTTCATTATACCAAACATATATTCGAAAACTATTTGGATCGGCTGAATATCCTTTGAAATAAAACACGAAACGGACACAGACATTTTGTAAATGAATTTAAAGCTCATCCTTAACATAGTTTATTTCGTAATAAACATAATACAGTTGGGGAAACTCCCAAACATGATCAACATGCCTTCAATAAATACGTTAAGGTTATAACTCTGATGAAAGTTACTAATTACTAAAATTAGTACGCACTTAAATAAAAGAAAAGGGTTTAAGTTCAAAGGGAAGTGTAACATTCACAGAATACAGTCACTCGACAAGTATTACAACGCAAAGGTGATTCGAAAAGTACATCGTAAGCATTTAAGGGTTGACAACAGGGGTACCACCTTGGAAAGGTCAGTGGAAAAATGGAAACCACCGGATAGTTTAAACTTGTTCAAGGATGCACCAAACCTCACTCTTATCCTGTCATCATCCCTAAACAACAGGACAGTGTAAATAAAAACAAGAAGACACTGAGTTTTCAAAGTATCACAAGCCGGTCAGAACAGTTACATAAGAAAACAGTAAGGGGAAAGAATATGATAAAAATAAACGAACAGTGTGTAGATGTTAGAATTTCTTTATTGGTCATTGTCAACAATCAAAACGCATTGACCATGAAAGATTTGAGATAAAATAGACATGTTTTTAATTTTGGCATCTGTGTTGTATAATGTTATAATTTGGATATGATAGACATCTGAAACTGAATGTTTAATGGGTCACTAAATAGAATGTTGTTTTATGATTAGAATGTGAGGAATTTGGAAAATATTATAGTTATAAACAAAACGACAACTTAATGATAATATAATAGCAACTGGATTGAAAAAATAGCGTCTGTGAAGGTAATCATGTTTTTTAACAATGGAAATTTGCATTAGAATAAAGGGTGTACTGTTATATGTATTTTATTATTGAAATCTGATAAGTAGTTTATGAATTATAATTCTTGTAGTAAAGGCCAGTTCAAACCAGTTCTACGCGCATGCTCAGATCATAATTTGTGGACTGTATCCCTAAAATTGATATGTAATTTAAATAGTAGAAGACCCATAAAATGCCTGAATTCCAATTTGACTGCGCCCCGATATTCTTACTAAAATACAGTTGTGTTATGAACAGTAAATTGACGTTGATACACAGTCTAACACCCGTACCAGCTTAAATCCCCGCCGAGTTCAACCCTTACTTATAAGAAAAAACACGGAAATGTTCATGTATATAATATATCAAAAAATAAGTTAAACCTAAGAAGCTAATCTCATATGTTCTCATGACTTGTTTGAAGTCAGAGCATCAAGGGCACGACAAAACGGAGTGAAGGACATCCATCAAACTGTTCCTGTCTTAAAGGATTTATGAAAACCTTGTCAGAGAGTCCGGTCCCGTCCGGTCGCTGCACAATCAAAGAGGAAAGACGGGTTGTGATAAACCTTGTCGCAGAAGTGTTTTAAAATTACTATTATAATTGTTGAACAGATCAGTGTTACGATAATAAAACGTCCTTTACAGCGTACCATGACCTTGTACCGCACCGCATGTTTGGCTGTAGAACCCTTACACTCTTTCATAGCATACCATGCGTTTGGAATAAGTCCAAGCCTTAGTTATAGACGCTTGCAAAAATTAAGTGTTTCGTTGTCTGTAATACACAAAAGCAAGGAGGCACAATGCATAACGTTATGATTTTATATATAATTGTTATCTTGATCGTTTTTAAAGATATATTCTATATCTTACAACGATACTGTAATGCTTATGACCCACGTGAATTTATCATGATGTAATCGTTCTATTGTAGGTTGTAATGGTAGAATACAACAGTAAACAATTATATCTGGGCAGTTTAAATGGATCAATGATGACGTTCGCCAAAAAGAAACCTCAGGGTGTTCTGCCAGATGCGTCAGTGTCATTAACTAAAACAGACACAATGATTATTGACAAAACATTTATTGTTGCATCTTTAAAATGTTGTGTCATGAACGATACAATAACTATCGACGAAACACAAAGACAGGAACTAGTAAAGGCTATCAACGTATATTGGGAAAAGAAATATAAATGAGTATTCAAATTGTGTGCGATTTATTTTGAACTCTGTTGACATTCCAGATTATAAGGTACATTTTTAACCTCATCATGAGGGAGCAATACAATCAACAGGTATCCTAACACGCAGCATGAGGCTGATATCAATTACCTGATAACTACTCCAGTTAATTTGTAGCCGTGTCAGACAAGTGTTACCAGTTAAACATATAACAATTTTTTTTTTATAATTTATCATACAAGTTTGAATGTAAAACAATTGGACAGAGTAATATTTAGATTATTTTAATTCTCCGTGAATCCTCCGGGTTTAGGTCAACTCGACATATATTTTCTCATATTATTACATGGTATTTGAGTGAATAATATTATTTCACTTGATAGAGGTGGGCATGTACTTGGAAATTAATTGATTGATTTAAATCGGTCAGTGTTCATTTTACCAAGAATGTTGTATTTCTAAAGCTATGAACAACTGACAGGAATCCAGTTTTACATTCAAGCAGGATAGAGTCATGTTACAATGTAATGTATCAGCTAGGTGAGAGCCAGTCATATTACAATCTAGTTTGTCAGCTAGAAGACAGACATTCTTGTCATACTGCAAAGAAAATTCTCAGGATTTCATTGGTCAGTGCGCCGTAAACATGAGCCCATTACTGAAATACACAAAAACAAAATGGCGCTTTCCATTGTATGTAAAAGTCAGAAATAATCGTAAGTGTATTTTTTTGGCAATTTTGCAGATGATAAAACATTAAATAGTGATAAAATACGCATATTTTGTTAAAAAATCCGCCAAATTTAACGACGTTAGAGCGATGACGTCACGAAAATGACAACGTCTAGTTAGAGGCACGTTACTCGGAAATTAGCGCAATAAAAATGAAATCCTGTTTTTTGCTGTTATTTTTCTTCAATAAATGGTTACAACTTTGAAGTATGACACATTCGTCATTAGGATTCTTGACAGGAAAATGGCCTCACATTCCCTACCTGGAAAGTATTTCCCCCTTGCCTAACGGCTCGGGTGAATATAATTTCCAGGCAGGTAATGTGAGCCCATGTCCCCTGTAAATAATCCTTATAACTAATAATATTACAATATAATGCGTATGATAGACAAAGGTGCGTTAGAATTACGATGAAGGTTGAACTCTGTTGTAATCATAACTGTTTAGTATTGTACCCTGATGAGTACAAGTAAGAACTGTGTTTAGCTACATTGCTCAATTGACATTCGCTGAAGATATAGGACCGTTGTAAGTGACACATATTGATCGTTCTATTCACAACTCGCCTTTAAACGTGGTTACTTGTTTTATATAATAACTATTTTTGATTCGATTTAAATTGCATTGGTTCTGCAGCAGGGTCTGAGAATTTTATTTATTTGACAAGAGTTAACTCGAGCAGTATTGCATAATGATTTTATTTTTACATGCTTTCACACGCGCTTAGTGTAAATTTGAACTACTTACATGTTTGGCAATACAAAAATACAGCAATAAAAAACTAGACTAAATTAAAACCTAAATTAACATACGGCGATATTATTTAACATGTCGTTATGATATCCATGAGTTTCGGAATGTTTCTAGTTTGGTTTTACTGTCATATGTTTGACTATTTATGTTAGTAATCAGTTTCATTCCTGATAGTTTACATCGTTGATTGCCATGTAAAAGTTCAAGATAGAACGAACGTATGTCAAGGAGAAATTGCTTTGTAATGGTTGGTTATTATTTCTTTATTCGTCTAATGATCCATGACGATTGTGTATATAAGGTTAAGAAATTTATATATGCTTGTATTTTAAATTAATATTTGCTAGATTTTATTATTTGTTGCCCTATTTGTATTATTATTTCCGTTAATCTTTAACACATACTGATAATCTGATATTGTATTGGACAAAATAGTGTCTAGTATATAAAAGTAGTCAGAGATGAAAAGATTCAAAGAGTTTGTTTTATATATCGTTTGTCTTAATCCCAATTCAATTAACAATAATGGTGTTGACACTGAAATGTTTTATTATCTCCATACTATAAAAAGCCTTAGTGGATATTGCTAACGCATATTTTTGTCCATCTGTACACCCTTCTGTTCGACCGTTACCATATATTCTCTTAAACCTCTAAACTGAATACAACCAAATTTAACGTTTGGCAGGTTGACCTGTAGCAACATTTTTTGACTGGGCCAAATGCACTTAAAATCAATCACACTAATCATTTGTCTTCGTATAAATGGCTATGTTTTATAAACATATGCATACGTTTTCTATATAATATTGAGAATACTGTAAATGTGAGAAAAATTGTTATCTATAATTTGTCTCACATGTCTCTTTCCGGAATCCTCCGTAATCCAGTATCCAGAAAAGGTATTGTAATATGTATACTATTCTTTAGCGTATAAAGAGTATGATATATGTATATATTATATTATCTCTTGAGCAGAGTATATGCATATACACTGATTTAGTTTAGAAAATAACGCAATATTTGATATTATAAGAAACAACACTTTAATGGTCTAGGTGAAACATACTTACATCTAGCAAAAAGATGGACAACGACTTCAAAAGTATAAGTATCGATGCTCAGTAGTTTAAATGAACTTGACGTTAGTGTCTTGTGCAGTCGATGGCGTAATAATATATTGTCATTATTGATAGTTTGTTATACACTCAGTAAGTTGCTTGATGTAACTACTCTGAACAATTTATGGCAAAGTTAATTGCTTCATGTAAATAATAATAAAATAAATTGAAATACTGGTGATAATGTTGTGTTGAGCAGCTATGTAATAGATAGAGTATGGTTTCATTGAGTTGGTTCATTTAAACATCGAGATGGGCGTAGCCCATCGAGGTGTTTAAATTAACCAACGAGATGAAACCATACTCTATTTGTTTTGTAGCATGTCCATTTCAGCTCTATTTCAGTTATTCTAACTGTTATTCTCACTGTTATTCTCACAGTTATTCTGACAGGTCTTATTTTCAATTAAACGATTTACACCTGTGTCTGAACAAAGAGAATTGTATGTGACCATGCTACAACACCATATTATGCATGCATAGAAATGATGGAATTGTTTAATCAATACAAAAATTGTATAAATAGTATTTACTGTGTAATGGCGTTGGCATGGTTTAGGTGAACAAATCATTTATGTTTCAGTGAAAGAATACATGTATCGTTGCGTGTGTTTGTTGTTGTGCTTTTTGTTGTTTTATTTTCTTGTTGCTTTTTGGTATGTCATTTTCTTTTTTTTTTGGGTGTTTTTCTTTTGTTTTGATATTTATATGAGTTTGTCAAGGTGAAATGTTTTAAGGCAAATACTGTTGTAATAAAACACAACTTCGACCTTCCTTGATTATTAGCGCAAAGTAAATACCTTTATATAAATAAAAACATACTACCGGTATTACAAGGTGTCGTCCTCTTTACTCTGACAAATACGTAATTGACACTATTGTGTTATTCGAAATGGCTTTATTTGAACTTATGATTTGTCTGGTGATTATCGCTTGACTCATTATTTTGAAGGGGAATCAAGAACTAAAACATTTTTTCTATCTTGTATAAACTATGTGACACGTATTTATAATTCCTTATTAAGCTAGTATGCACGCTTGCTATGAGTTTTTCTTTTGTATTTTATAGAACTATCAAATATAAATACGAGGACCGTTCAAATAGTACGTGGATATGTTTAATAGTTGTATATATAATTCAGTATTGAATATATATATATATATAATTCAGTAATGAGTGGATATATATATATAGATGGGGAAAAAAACATTTATACAGTGCTACAGTTTATAGAAACCCTGTAGCACTGTATAAATGTTTTTTTCCCAATCTATTAATTTATTCCAACATTGTCGTATCCCCCCGTGGATCCAGTGCTTTTTGAAAGGTATTTTGTAGATGTATGTATTTTCTCACCCTTATATATATATATATAATTCAGTACTGAATATAAGAATATATGAAATGGATGAACACAAATAATATGGTGTTTATACGAGTATGTCATATATCATGGTGTTTCTAGTAACAAAATCCGGGAAAATTTTTACGAGTCATTATTACGTGCATTTATTTCGTTATTTTTACCTCTTGACTGTAATTAAAAGGATAACATATTTTACTCAGAAATAAGGGTTGCTTTTAGTCTTAACTATTGGGCGCCGTACTACTTTTTAATACCATTTGGTGATATCACCTATTCGAATTGGTGATATCACTAATTCGAATAGGTGACATCACGCATTTAAATAGGTGATATCACCGATTTTTCTGAATGCGTGATAATACCTATGGAATGGATGATATAATCTAGTCCAATCAGTGATATCACTCATTTGCATCAGTGATATCACGTATTCAAAACGAATGAGTGATATCACCCATTCAATAGGTGATATCACCTTGTTTTGAATCAGTCAAATCAACTAATAGAATCAGTAATATCGCTGATTCGAATAGGTGAAATCACTCATTCAAACAGGTGATGTTACTGAATTGTATTAAAAAGCAATACGGCGTATATTATGGGACACCATATTAATTTTTAATACCATTTGGTGATATTACCTATTCGAATCGGTGATATCACTATTCGAATAGGTGATATCACTGATTCAAATATGTATATTACTTATTTTAAATTTGAATCGGTGATATCACCTATTCTAATAAGTGATGCCACTCATTGAAATAGGTGATATCACTACTTTGTTTTAAAAAGCAATACGGCGCCTTTTATGGGCGCCGTAATACTATCTAATACCATTTGGTGATATCACTTTTTCAAATCGGTGATATCACTGATTCGAATAGGTGGTATGACGCATTCAAACAGGTAATATCATCGATTTATTCTAAATGCGCGATATCACATATTAAATGGGTGATATCATCTATTCGAATTATTGATATCTCCCATTCGAATCAGAATGATATTATCCTTCGGATTGAATCAGTTATATCACTCATTAGAATTAGTGATATCACAAATTCAAGTGGTAATTCCATAGAATTAGTGATATCAACCATTCAATATGTGATTTCACACTTCCGTTTTGAATCAGTGATATCACATATTTGAATAAGTGATATCAATGATTCGAATGTGTGATATTACTTATTCGAATATGTGATATCACTCATTTACATTTGATTCCGTGATATCGCCAAATCGAATGAGTGATATCACTTATTCAAATAGTTGATATCACTAAATTGTATTAAAAAGCAATACTGCCTAATAAAGATTTGAACACATTCGTTTTAACAAAATTCTGTTAACGATTTTTAAAAACAAAACAAAAAACAACATATTAACAGAATTTTGTTAAGGTGGAATATCGTCTAGTAAATATGTGAACACACTCGTCTGAACACAATGTTGTTAATGATTTGTGCAAAAAACAACAATATTTTAAAAAAATTGAATTTTGTTCAGGTGAAAGACCGCCTAATAAAGATTTGTAAAAAAAAAGAATATCATCTTAACAGAATTTTGTTAACGATTTTAAAAATAAATCTTAACAAAATGTTGTTAACGCTTCAAAAAAAATCTTCAAAGAATTTTGTTAAGGTGTAATAATGCCTAATAAAAATATATGAATACATTCTTATTAATAAAATTTTGTTAACGATTTGTAGAAAAAATTGTCTTAACAGAATTTTGTTAACGATTTTAAAAATAAATCTTAACAAAATTCTGTTAACGATTTGTAGAAAAAGTGGTCTTAACAAAATTTTGTTAACGATTTTAAAAATGAATCATAACAGAATTTTGTTAAAGTGGAAAACTGCCTCCTAGTAAAGATATTTGAATACATTCTTACAAACAGAATTTTGTTAACGATTTTAAAAATGAATATTAACAGAATTTTGTTAACGATTTTAAAAATGAATCTTAACAGAATTTTGTTAAGGTGGAAGACTGCCTAGTAAAGATATTTGAATACATTTTTACAAACAAAATTTTGTTAACGATTTTTAGAAATAATTGTCTTAACAAAATTTTGTTAACGATTCTAAAAATGAATCTTAACAGAATTTTGTTAAGGTGGAAGACTGCCTAGTAAAGATATTTGAATACATTCTTACAAACAAAATTTTGTTAACGATTTGTAGAAAAAATAGTCTTAACAAAATTTTGTTAACGATTTTAAAAATGAATCTTAACAGAATTTTGTTAAGGTGGAAGACTGCCTAGTAAAGATATTTGAATACATTCCTACAAACAAAATTTTGTTAACGATTTGTCGAAAAAGTTGTCTTAACAAAATTTTGTTAACAATTCTAAAAATGAATCTTAACAGAATTTTCTTAAGGTGGAAGACTGCCTAGTAAAGATATTTGAATACGTTCTTACAAACAAAATTTTGTTAAAGATTTGTAGAAAAAATTGTCTTAACAAAATTTTGTTAACGATTCTAAAAATGAATCTTAACAGAATTTTGTTAAGGTGGAAGACTGCCTAGTATACATTCTTACAAACAAAATTTTGTAAACGATTTGTAGAAAAAATGGTCTTAACAAAATTTTGTTAACGATTTTAAAAATGAATCTTAACAGAATGTTGTTAAGGTGGAAGACTGCCTAGTAAAGATATTTGAATACATTCTTACAAACAAAATTTTGTTAACGATTTGTAGAAAATGTTGTCTTAACAAAATTTTGTTAACGATTTGCAGAAAAAATCATCTTAACAAAATTTTGTTAACAGTTTGTAGAAAAAATTGTCTTAACAAAATTTTGTTAACGATTTGCAGAAAAAATTGTTTTCACAAAATTTTGTTAACGATTTGTAGAGAAATTGTCTTAACAAAATTTTGTTAACGATTTGTAGAAAAAATTGTCTTAACAAAATTTTGTTAACGATTTGCAGAAAAAATTGTTTTAACAAAATTTTGTTAACGATTTGTAGAAAAAATTGTCTTAACATAATTTTGTTAACGATTTTCAGAAAAAATTGTTTTAACAAAATTTTGTTAACGGTTTGCAGAAAAAATTGTCTTAACAAAATTTTGTTAGCGATTTGTAGAAAAAATTGTCTTAACAAAATTTTGTTAACAGTTTGCAGAAAGAATTGTCTTAACAAAATTTTGTTAACGGTTTGTAGAAGAAATTGTCTTAACAAAATTTTGTTAACGATTTGTAGAAAAAATTGTCTTAACAAAATTTTGTTAACGATTTTCAGAAAAAATTGTTTTAACAAAATTTTGTTAACGGTTTGCAGAAAAAATTGTCTTAACAAAATTTTGTTAACGATTTGTAGAAAAAATTGTCTTAACAAAATTTTGTTAACGATTTGCAGAAAAAATTGTTTTAACAAAATTTTGTTAACGGTTTGCAGAAAAAATTGTCTGAACAAAATTTTGTTAACGGTTTTACAAATCTTAACAGAATTTTGTTAAGGTGGAAGACTGCCTAGTAAAGATATTTGAATACATTCTTATTAACAGAATTTTGTTAACGATTTTAAAAATGAATCTTAACAGAATTTTGTTAAGGTGGAAGACTGCCTAATAAAGATATTTGAATACATTCTTACAAACAAAATTTTGTTAACAACTGGTAGCAAAAGTTGTCTTAACAAAATTTTGTTAACGATTTGTAGAAAAAATTGTCTTCATAAATTTTTTTTAACGGTTTTACAAATCTTAACAGAATTTTGTTAAGGTGGAAGACTGCCTAGTAAAGATATTTGAATATATTCTTACAAACAACATTTTGTTAACGATTTGTAGAAAAAATTGTCTTAACAGAATTTTGTTAACGATTTTAAAAATGAATCTTAACAGAATTTTGTTAAGGTGGAAGACTGCCTAGTAAAGATATTTGAATACATTCTTACAAACAAAATTTTGTTAACGATTTGTAGAAAAATTTGTCTTAACAAAATTTTGTTAACGATTTTACAAATCTTAACAGAATTTTGTTAAGGTGGAAGACTGCCTAGTAAAGATAGTAAAGATATTTGAATACATTCTTACAAACAAAATTTTGTTAACGATTTGTAGAAAAAATTGTCTTAACAGAATTTTGTTAACGATTTTAAAAATGAATCTTAACAGAATTTTGTTAAGGTGGAAGACTGCCTAGTAAATATATTTGAATACATTCTTACAAACAAAATTTTGTTAGCGATTCGTAGAAAAAATTGTCTTAACAGAATTTTGTTAAGGTGGAAGACTGCCTGGTAAAGATATTTGAAAAATGTTGTCTTAACAAAATTTTGTTAACGATTTGCAGAAAAAATCATATTAACAAAATTTTGTTAACAGTTTGAAGAAAAAATTGTCTTAACAAAATTTTGTTAACGATTTGCAGAAAAAATTGTTTTCACAAAATTTTGTTAACGATTTGTAGAGAAATTGTCTTAACAAAATTTTGTTAACGATTTGTAGAAAAAATTGTCTTACCAAATTTTGTTAACGATTTGCAGAAAAAATTGTTTTAACAAAATTTTGTTAACGATTTGTAGAAAAAATTGTCTTAACATAATTTTGTTAACGATTTTCAGAAAAAATTGTTTTAACAAAATTTTGTTAACGGTTTGCAGAAAAAATTGTCTTAACAAAATTTTGTTAGCGATTTGTAGAAAAAATTGTCTTAACAAAATTTTGTTAACAGTTTGCAGAAAGAATTGTCTTAACAAAATTTTGTTAACGGTTTGTAGAAGAAATTGTCTTAACAAAATTTTGTTAACGATTTGTAGAAAAAATTGTCTTAACAAAATTTTGTTAACGATTTTCAGAAAAAATTGTTTTAACAAAATTTTGTTAACGGTTTGCAGAAAAAATTGTCTTAACAAAATTTTGTTAACGATTTGTAGAAAAAATTGTCTTACAAAATTTTGTTAACGATTTGCAGAAAAAATTGTTTTAACAAAATTTTGTTAACGGTTTGCAGAAAAAATTGTCTTAACAAAATTTTGTTAACGGTTTTACAAATCTTAACAGAATTTTGTTAAGGTGGAAGACTGCCTAGTAAAGATATTTGAATACATTCTTATTAACAGAATTTTGTTAACGATTTTAAAAATGAATATTAACAGAATTTTGTTAAGGTGGAAGACTGCCTAATAAAGATATTTGAATACATTCTTACAAACAAAATTTTGTTAACAACTGGTAGCAAAAGTTGTCTTAACAAAATTTTGTTAACGATTTGTAGAAAAAATTGTCTTCATAAATTTTTTTTAACGGTTTTACAAATCTTAACAGAATTTTGTTAAGGTGGAAGACTGCCTAGTAAAGATATTTGAATATATTCTTACAAACAAAATTTTGTTAACGATTTGTAGAAAAAATTGTCTTAACAGAATTTTGTTAACGATTTTAAAAATGAATCTTAACAGAATTTTGTTAAGGTGGAAGACTGCCTAGTAAAGATATTTGAATACATTCTTACAAACAAAATTTTGTTAACGATTTGTAGAAAAATTTGTCTTAACAAAATTTTGTTAACGATTTTACAAATCTTAACAGAATTTTGTTAAGGTGGAAGACTGCCTAGTAAAGATAGTAAAGATATTTGAATACATTCTTACAAACAAAATTTTGTTAACGATTTGTAGAAAAAATTGTCTTAACAGAATTTTGTTAACGATTTTAAAAATGAATCTTAACAGAATTTTGTTAAGGTGGAAGACTGCCTAGTAAATATATTTGAATACATTCTTACAAACAAAATTTTGTTAGCGATTCGTAGAAAAAATTGTCTTAACAGAATTTTGTTAAGGTGGAAGACTGCCTGGTAAAGATATTTGAATGCATTCTTACAAACAAAATTTTGTTACCGATTTGTAGAAAAAGTTGTCTTAACAAAATTTTGTTAACGATTTTACAAATCTTAACAGAATTTTGTTAAGGTGAAAGACTGCCTAGTATGGTTTAAGGTCATAATAAAAAAACGAAAAAGACAAGAACTTGACAGTATGGAAACAGTCAAATGCAAATGGAACGTGTTTTACTAGTGTTTTTATGGCCTATATAAGAACTGGTGTTTTATGGCTGGCGTGGCGCAGTTTGTAACCGGAGGCCCCGGGTTCAATCGGTCCCGTGTATCGGTCTATCCTCTGAGCTGTAAGAACCAGTGTGTATGGCCTATAAAAGAACTACTGTTTTATGACCTATATAAGAACTAGTGTTTTATGACCTATATAAGAACTAGTGTCATGACCTATATAAGACTTTTTTTGTTAGGTGCAAGTAGCATAAGCTTATGGTCCTCTTCCAAGTTTGTTCAAATGGCCGTCCTAGCAGTCACAGTTGGACTTAAAAGTTATAACAAAATCATCTTTTCTGTAACAACATGAGGTAGAGGTCTAAGAGATTGTGCATGTCTACCAAGTTTGTTCAACAACTGTTAGACAGTGATTGATTGATTGAATTGGATTTTATAGTCGCACCAACAGCAAAGGTCATATGGCGACTTTCCAGCTTCCACTGGTGGAGGAAGACCCCAGGTGCCCCTCCGGGCAATTTTCGTGCACGGGCGGGCACTTGGGTAGAAGCCAGCTGGATAGCTTCCTCATGTTAGACAGTGAATAGTTTTATCTTTGAGCTTTGAATTTCTGAAAATAAGCTTTGTGTGTCATTATTTCAGAGTTATGGTGCCTATTGTATAACAAATATATAATTATTTCAGAGATCTGGTGCCAGTTGTGTAACAAATATATAATTATTTTAGAGTTATGGTGCCTATTGTATAACAAATATATAATTATTTCAGAGTTATGGTGCCAATTGTATAACAATTATATAATTATTTCAGAGATCTGGTGCCAATTGTGTAACAATTATATAATTATTTCAGAGATCTGGTGCCAATTGTGTAACAATTATATAATTATTTCAGAGATCTGGTGCCAATTGTGTAACAGTTATATAATTATTTCAGAGATCTGGTGCTAATTGTGTAACAATTATATAATTATTTCAGAGATCTGGTGCCAATTGTATAACAATTATATAATTATTTCAGAGATCTGGTGCCAGTTGTGTAACAATTATATAATTATTTCAGAGATCTGGTGCCAATTGTTTCTGCTCTGACACATAACACATGGTTTACCACCTTAAATGCCAACAATGTGAAACTGGTAAGATTTGCTTATTCATACACTCGCGTCAGCCATGACTCAGTGCTTCAAGATTAGAATAGCTCATGTCATTTTCAGTTGTGTCTCATTTTACAAATAAGAATCCAGCCAGATGTGTTAGTGTCTTTTATCCCAAAGTATTATTTTCTAACAGTAGTTTTATGCAAAGAAATTAGATTTATGTGAGGCATCAGTTTGACACAATACAAAGGAAGCAACTATAAACAAGTATTATTCTTGGATGTGGTTACACTTTTGTAGCTGATATCTGTAATATATAGTCCACTCTCAGTAACTCAAACTCTCTTACTTCGAATTTCCGCTTAAGTCGAATTGTTGTCACGGTCCCAATTTTATTCCTATTTTTATTAAGTCAAATTTCGACAAGTCGAATTATTTACTAATTCGAACTATATTTCTGGTCCCAAACACGAATTTATACAGTAATTAACACTCGGTAATTCGAAGTTCAATTGAAGTGCCGAATGCAAGTTTGATCAAACACAAGCAGTGTCGAAGTTGATTGTGAAGCAAACAAAAGGTGATAATTGCTGAGATAATTTGACCAGTGACACAATAAATCATGGTGACATGTTTGTTAATTTATTTTCTTGTCCTCTGATTGCTCATGGTAAATTAAGGCTTCAATGTTAATAAAAAAAAGACAAGTCTGCCAAAATTGTTTCATTCAAACTTCGGATAACTCAAACTTTTCTTCCGGTCCCTTGAAATTCGAGATACTGAGTGTGGACTGTATAGAGCTGTTTCTATAGTCAGGCTTCTTTAAAGTTCAAACTTGAATATTTCAATTATTCAGTTATTATCGTAAACTTTCATATTGTTCCATTGATATATTGCACACTGGAAGTAGATGCAGAAACAACTTTCACAATATATACAAAACTGATCGAGTGTCAAAATGGTTTCATATATTCCTGCGAAAGAAGTTAAACAGTTATTGATCCGTTTGATGCGACCACTGATTGTATGCTCAGTGGTGATCAGAAATATTCTGAGACATCACCTGATGTTGCCGTTTGTGTCATCATCCGTCACAGTGTCATCATCCGTCACAGTGTCATCAACCATCACGGTGTCATCATCCATCACAGTGTCATCATCCGTCACACATCACAGTGTCATCATCCGTCACAGTGTCATCATTCGTCACAGTGTCATCATCCATGACATGTCACAGTGTCATCATCCATCACAGTGTCATCATATGTCACAGTGTCATCATCCATCACAGTGTCATCATCCGTCACAGTGTCATCATCCGTCACAGTGTCATCATCCATCACAGTAACATCATCCGTCACAGTGTCATCATCCGTCACAGGTCACAGTATCATCATCCGTCACAGTGTCATCATCCATCACAGTGTCATCATCCGTCACAGTGTCATCAACTATCGCGGTGTCATCATCCGTCACAGTGTCATCATCCGTCACACATCACAGTGTCATCATCCGTCACACATCACATTGTCATCATCCGTCACAGTGTCATCATCCGTCACAGTGTCATCATCCATGACACGTCACAGTGTCATCATCCATCACAGTGTCATCATCCGTCACAGTGTCATCATCCGTCACAGTAACATCATCCGTCACAGTAACATCATCCGTCACAGTGTCATCATCCGTCACAGGTCACAGTATCATCATCCGTCACAGTGTCATCATCCGTCACAATGTCATCATCCGTTACAGTGTCATCATCCATCACAGTGTCATCATCCGTCACAGTGTCATCATCCATCACAGTGTCATGTCACAGTGACATGTTGGATCATTTATTCATCCTGGGCATGAGAATTTCAAATTGCCAGTTTCTCCAAACCCTGCTCCTCCTCAGACTGATTCCCCCACCCACCCACCACGGGGAGACATTGCAGCATTGCAGTATGACTTGTATAGGATATGATGAAGTATGGTAACCTTGACTTAATATACTAAATAAGTAATGCAATGTGTACCCTTTCTGACATGTTTCAGGCTCCCGAGGTGAGTAGTGAGATCCTACACATGATGAAGAACAATTCCGTTATGGAGGCTTTGTTACTTAGCAACACTGGGATAACAACGTGAGTGAAAATATAATTTTATTGACAAAAACAAGTCTTCCTCGAAATTACCAAAATCAACGCCTAATACAAACACTCATCTACATGACAGCAGTATTCAAGCCATAAGTAGGTCAATGCCAATGACCTTCACCTAAATTTCGAACTCTATTTATTTTACTAATTTCTCGCACAATAACTGCCATACAGTTTTCAAACTTCATGCACATATTAAAACAACTACATGACAGCAACTTGTTCCCTTGACATACATTCACTGACAATGCTAAGGCGGGGCATCTGTGTCACATGGAACCATTATCTAGTTTATTCAAGGGTAGCACTGACTAGAGCTTATGTTTTAACTTACATGACTGGAATTTCATCTAAAAATGTGCTGTAAGCTCTCATAAGAAAGTATCAGAACCACAAGTTCACATATAACTACAATCTACGTAAGTTGATGTTATTGTTTTAACTCGAGCTGATTTTGATTGAGAAATATACACATGTGTACTGTGTGTTTGATACAAAAAAACAAATACATGTAAATGAAAATAAATATATGTTCATGTTTGCAGAGAGTTCATCAAGAAGTTGTCGACAGTGTCCATGTCCGATACCCAGCTACACAAACTTGACCTCTCTGGCAACCTCATAGATGACACAGGTAGGTTGAATTCATTCATTGTATCCTCATTTGTCAAACTGTTTTTTGTATCATTGTTTGTGGTGTAGGTCCTGTTTGATTTGCTCTTACTGCCTGTCTGCATATTTAGCATGCTGTCTTTGGTCAGTCACATCTTTCTCTGTTTAAGCTTATTTAATTTACTGGATATTATCCAATATTCAATGCATTGTTGAAAAATAGCATCCTATTACAGGGCACGAAAATTCCACTCGTCCACTCACTATGACGAGTGCTCATTGATGCAGGACGAGTAGAAATTCAGATAACTTCTTTAACAATTTATCAATTTGGCCATTCAGATATTGCGTAGGACGAGTAACTCAGAAACAAATTTTCTTGCCCTGTATTAAGCTAATGTTATACATGGATATGTTTGTTAAATAAATATTCTTGTATCTTGCTTAATAGTAAACATTCAGGGTGTCAGTACTCACACTAAATCTCCCCTCCCAGACACCTGCCACCCTACTACAACACTGTAACTCACAATTACAGGTGCAGAACATATATTTGGGAGCCTGAGCAGCCGAGGAAAGATGTTTACATATATTGACCTCTCCAAGACAAAGGTCACATCCAGGGGACTCAACAAGGTGGCAGAGGCCATGAATAGAAGCCCCCAGGTGTTCAGTAGTGTGCATACTCTCAAACTGGAAAATATCACGTCTCCCAAGGCGGAGGACTTACAGGTAGTTAAGGAACTCTTGCTCAGCTCTCGTCTATTGGTTCAACATTAATAAACTAATAAACAAACTACACAACTTAATATTGATATCACTGAATGACAAATACGACATTCTTTTTGCGAGAATAAACAGAAGTTCAATGTAAACCTGAGGTTGATGTTACCGCCATCTTGCACATTTACTACATAATAACTACCTGACCATCGCAACTTAAACAACCTGCAACCTATTTTGGCAGAGTTATGCCCCTTTTTAAACTTGAGAAAATTGTGTACAAAATGTAAATATAAGCTGATATACTTCTTGCTAGCAGGAGGCTAGTTGCATCTTGGACTATACATTAAGTAATTGTAATAGAAATTGGATTTATGCATGTTCACATGTTTGTTTCCATTTTCAAGAGTATGTATTCATTCCTGGCATCACCCAACCATATATATTTCTTTTTTGTAGAGTTTGTATTCATTCCTGGCATCACCCAACATGCTGTCCCATTTAGATCTGAGTGGAACTGACATCGAACTAGATAAGGTTGGTGGGATTACCTTGATATTAACCTCTGTTGTTTTTGTTTCATACCCCAGTTAGGTTTGATACCAGATTTACAGTGATTATGTCATTATTAACCTTTGCTTATTTTACGTCTGCTGGCCAAAGGAAAGCATGGCTTACGCTATAATCTGTCATCCTTCAGCATCGGCGTCTGCATTATTCGTTCACATCAGTTTCGCTATTGTCCATATGATGGTAGAGCTGATCGACACTTCGAACGGCAATTTGTTTACAGAAGAAAAGAAGAGAGAAAGTGTTGATTTTTACGGATGGCGGGAGGTACTGATGGTGGGAGGTACCGATGGCGGGAGGTATACAGTACTGGTTCTACCCAGGAAAAATGGGGTGGTCTGCCTCCATCACGAAATATCGACTGTGAAATATTTGACCTAACATGTGCTCTAAATGAAACAAAAACCAACAGAAACATAAATATGTGTTTACTCAAAGAATTTATGCTGGTGCATTTTAAAGAGTTATTACAGCATTATGATGATATGATGTGTGAAGAATCTGCAATTATATTTTGAAAAAAACAACAGGAAATGTATCAATGTACGATGCAGTGAATGCCATTGGTTTTCGCGCTTCTAAATCTACCACAAAAAATCGATCGTCATATTAGGCCAAAAAACAACAACTGTGTTTCCGGTGGCCTGACCCACCCTATTTTTAAGGGGGAGACCCTAAAACTTTTTATGCAAAAATTAAAAAAAAAAAAAGTTTTCATTTGTTCTGAGCAATGATTTATCACATAGCTTACATCATGGAAGTGAAACGTAACACCTATATTTTCTGTAATTCACTGGGCACTGGTGGTATAGCTATGCAAATTATTACCAAATTACACAGCAAAAGTAAAAAATATTTAGGTATTAAAGCCATATGATTTACCTGGAATGTCATAGTTTAACGTTTTGCTTTCACGTAAACAATGCGATGCTAATTAACTATTAAACTAATTAGTAAAATGCATCATGTTAAACAAAGGTCTTCTGGTTTAAAGTGTCCTATTATTTGTAACAGGAATGTGTAATTTAACTGGGGTGGTCTTATATTGAGGTAATCTGACATCACAGAGAAACTTCCAGTTGTATCATCAGCTTATATGGGGTTTATGATATAATAGAATCTCACAATATTTTTGCTCAGAAACAAAATTTAAAAAAAAAAGCAAAAAAAAGAGAAAATGCCTACCTACCCTATTTTTTTAGAGCATGCAATAGGAAACACGCCTAGTATTTTTTTTGGCCTTAAATGTGTTGAAAATGACGTAAAACACCATACAAACAAAAAATAATAATTCAGTTGTTACGGGCCCTTAAAAGAATACTATGTTTTGTCAGCATTTCTCGTTTCTCTTGTTATGGTCTAACTTCTCCCTATTTTGCTGGAAGGATGAGGACTAAGTAACCCTGGCAAGGGCCATAGGTCGGCAATTTCAAGTCAATCCACAAGGTTTTGATCAACATTTCACACAATGTCAACCCCATAGAAATGTCACAATGTCAACCCCATAGAAATATGTCTTACCTAAAATGGCATTGTATTAATCAGATACCAGCACACCTACTTTACAAGAAAATCAAACATAACCAAACATTCTTGCAACTTGAAGTTTCGACCGTTCTTTCAACATCCAACATAAGTTCCGTGTAGGATCATCCTTTACTGTGCATTTAATTTTGATTTTTGGACTGCTGTGTAGTGTGAAAAATATGTTCAAATATTATTGTAATTATTTACAAATTTGTTAATGAGGTGAACTGAAATAAAAGGAACAAAAACTGACTGAGGTAAGAATAGGAAAAACCTTCTCCACCTCGAAAAATCAACCGTCATATACAGCCTTAAATGTGCTGAAACGGACGTAAAAAACAATTCAACCAACAAGCTCAATAACCAGTGCACATTGAATATATTTTTAAAAAAACTCGTTAAATTTAAATTTCATGCCAAAATAGTGAAACTCATTTTCATTTATCATTAACCTGAGTTAGGCCTAAAAAAAAAAAAGGTTTGTTTCTGGTTACATGCCCCAAAAAATATGGGTCGGTAGGTAGGCTTTTTTTTTTTTTTTTTTTTTTTTCTCCAAGACAGACAACAAAATCATAAATATTTACTTTCATTATGCATTAACTGCAACATCACATCATGTTTAGGAAGGCAAATTAGATCCCATGAATTAGAAGTGACGAGTTTTAATTATTTTTTTTTTTTTTTTTTTTTTTTTTTTTTTTGGAAGGGCACCTTGACTTTTTTTTTCGGAGGTCCATAAAAAAGTTACGGTCGGCGGTAAAACGGGAGGGTCGGTCGGGTAACCAGAAACAAACCTATTTTTTTTTTTTTAGGCCTTATGTTTGATAATTTCAGTTGGTGACACCACTACAAAGAGGCTGTAGCCAAAACATAACATTCCTAAAACTGTCTAGGACAAACTTCACCAGCAGACGCAGCAAAGAAGTGGTGGTGCAGTCATCTTTTAAACAATTCTTCGCCAGCGTCTACGCACTAAACCATGTAGATTTGTCAGGGGCCAAAATTCCTCCAGAGGCTTTGAAGTGAGTGACTTTATCTAACTTTTAAACGCTGCAACTGTATCAGTACTGACATCAAATGATTATAAAATCAAAATGATTTTGCTATACTACGAGGGGTGTTTCAGATGTAATGCAATTCGGTTTCTAAAATTTTATTTTCAAACGATTTTACATCAAATTTCATTTATAAACCTTCGAAATACTCTCCTCTTGCCCTTACACATCTTTTTAGTCTTTTAATCCAGTTTTGAAAGCACTTTCTGTAGTCTTCAGTGGGTACCCCTTTAAGGTACTGGAACACCGCAGATCCGAGTGAGTTTCTGGACGAGTAGCGCTTTCCAGCAAGGAAGGATTTCATCTTTGGAAATAGTCACAGGGTGCTAAATCTGGGGAATAGGGTGGGTGATCTAGGACTCGCACCTTTTTTTGGTCGAGATATGTCCTCACAAGTTCAGCTTTGTGTGTAGGAGCATTGTCATGTAATAAATGGACACCCTTTATGCCAGTCCTCGGACGACGTTCCTTGAAGTACTTTTCAAGTTTGCTGTAATAGTTTTGTTATTATTGACCTATGTTATACCCAATCCCACAAATGGGGGAGGGGCTTATAGTGTTTACCCAATCCCACAAATGTGGGAGGGGCTTATAGTGTTACCCTTGTCCAGCCATGTTGGTACATGCATCTTACATAGTTACATTTACTTCAATTTTCAGGGATCTGTTGTTGGGGCTGGGCAGTAACAGAAATTTGAAGAACGTGCACTTAGACATCAGTGGTATCGACCTGCAGGGACAAGGGGCCCAGACCCTGCAGAGTTGTCTGGCGTCTGTCAGAACCATCTCCAGTCTCAACATCAGTAGTATAGGTCAGTTATAATGGTAACTCACATAGAAATAATGTGTATTTTGTGTTGTAATAAGCAATATGCCTTTGTTTAGAATGAGATGCTCACAGTATAAGAGACTATAAGAATCTATCATGGGTATCCGGTGAAGATAGGGAATTCCAACCCGAGGCATAAGTGTTTTTATCGGAACCGAGGCTCTGCCAAGGTTCCGATTAAAAGACTTATACCAAGGGTTGTAATTCCCTATCAGAACCGAATATCCATGATAGATTCTTTTTCTTGCATATCAGAGACATGTTGTGCGTTGACGTTTTGCATGTTTTCCTGCATGCCGGATGTTGGTGCACGTTTGACATATCTTTACCCATAAAGATAAGACTTTCCATCCCCCATGTAAAACGTGGATAGCCTTATCCAGTATGCAAGAAATTACTTTCTCCCATTTGTTTTTGTTGTAAAGGGACACCGGTATCTTGCTTTATTTCCATCCATTATTATTTTGAAAGCAAGCATCATTTCATGCTGTTATAGTGAAGGTTAAACAGATAGAGGTTTTATAAGAAATTTATTATACCCCACAAAGCAAGTTAAGGAAGGTATACTGGATTCAATCCTTCCGTCTGTAGACACAAGATTGTCCACTCCATAGTTCTTCAAGGTGTATAGCCACTTTCATGAAACTTTACAGGTATCCATGATGAGAGGTAAATGTCGTGATCAACTCCCTCCCAACTCACATTATATATCGTATTGTTCTTTTATTTACAGTTTTTCAGGACCAACAGGATTTGTCAAATGTATTAAACAGCATAGGACAAAACAAATCCATCAAGCACCTGTCTATGGGCAAAGTATTCCAAAATAAGTTCAAGTAAGTCACTGTATAACAAATACATGGGCAGAGTAATTCAAAATGTCATATTCAAGTGTAAGTTACTGTATAACAAATCCATTAAGCACCAGTCCATGGGCAGAGTATTTCAAAATGTCAGATTCAAGTAAGTTACTGTATAACAAATCTGTAGGCATTTTTAGAGAGTATTTGAAAATGTCAAATTCATGTTTCTATATAACAAATCCATCCAGCAAAATGTCAAATTCAAGTAAGTTACCATGGTTATTTAATAACAAGTCTATCAAGCACCTGTCCATAAGCAGAGTATTTCAAAATATCAAGTACAAATTAGTTCCCATGGTAACTGTATAACAAATCTATCTAGCACCTGTTCATAAGCAGAGTACTCAAAAATGTCAAATTTGAGTCAATCACTCAATCAGTCGGTCAATCATTCTTTGTTTTGCAGAAATCCGAAGAGCATAATGGAGGAGCTGGTGCACGTGATCCAGGATGAAGACTCGGTGAGTAATGCTATATGTCACACACTGTTTCATGCCGCAGTATTGATATATATGCAATTTATTTTGAACACGTTAATCTCTCCATGTTGGTAAAGTTAAACAAAAATAATATGAAGTTTCATTTTTTCATTCTTTTCTAGATAAATAGGGTTGTAGAAAGAAAATAATAACATTACTTACAATATTCCACATTTACTTCTGAGACCTGGAAAACTGACATGCCACCCATTTCTATTTCTGATAAACATTACTACAACTACCAGCATGACAGTAATGTGTTATTACAGGTTATAGAGTCACTGTCCCTGGCCGACTCCAAGTTGAAGGACAGCATGAACATGATCATCAACGCCCTCGGCAGTAACTCATCACTCACCGAGATCGATATCAGGTAGTAATTAACTCCAGTATTTGTTAGCTCTACTGGCCCTCGGCAGTAACTCATCACTCACCGAGATCGATATCAGGTAGTAATTAACTCCAGTATTTGTTAGCTCTACTGGCCCTCGGCAGTAACTCATCACTCACGGAGATCGATATCAGGTAGTAATTAACTCCAGTATTTGTTAGCTCTACTGGCCCTTGGCAGTAACTCATCACTCACGGAGATCGATATCAGGTAGTAATTAACTCCAATATTTGTTAGCTCTACTGGCCCTCGGCAGTAACTCATCACTCACGGAGATCGATATCAGGTAGTAATTAACTCCAGTATTTGTTAGCTCTACTGGCCCTCGGCAGTAACTCCTCACTCACCGAGATCGATATCAGGTAGTAATTAACTCCAGTATTTGTTAGCTCTACTGGCCCTCGGCAGTAACTCGTCACTCACCGAGATCGATATCAGGTAGTAATTAACTCCAGTATTTGTTAGCTCTACTGGCCCTCGGCAGTAACTCCTCACTCACGGAGATCGATATCAGGTAGTAATTAACTCCAGTATTTGTTAGCTCTACTGGCCCTCGGCAGTAACTCATCACTCACCGAGATCGATATCAGGTAGTAATTAACTCCAGTATTTGTTAGCTCTACTGGCCCTCGGCAGTAACTCCTCACTCACGGAGATCGATATCAGGTAGTAATTAACTCCAGTATTTGTTAGCTCTACTGGCCCTCGGCAGTAACTCCTCTCTCACGGAGATCGATATCAGGTAGTAATTAACTCCAGCATTTGTTAGCTCTACTGGCCCTCGGCAGTAACTCCTCTCTCACGGAGATCGATATCAGGTAGTAATTAACTCCAGTATTTGTTAGCTCTACTGGCCCTCGGCAGTAACTCCTCACTCACGGAGATCGATATCAGGTAGTAATTAACTCCAGTATTTGTTAGCTCTACTGGCCCTCGGCAGTAACTCATCAATCACGGAGATCGATATCAGGTAGTAATTAACTCCAGTATTTGTTAGCTCTATGGGGCCCTCGGCAGTAACTCCTCACTCACGGAGATCGATATCAGGTAGTAATTAACTCCAGTATTTGTTAGCCTTACTGGCCCTCGGCAGTAACTCATCACTCACCGAGATCGATATCAGGTAGTAATTAACTCCAGTATTTGTTAGCTCTACTGGCCCTCGGCAGTAACTCATCACTCACGGAGATCGATATCAGGTAGTAATTAACTCCAGTATTTGTTTTGATACTGAGGAAATCTAGTAATACATAGTTTGTTAGCTAGGAATGTCTAGTGTTTGGTTTTAAAATACATAGTTTGTCAAGTGTTTAGTTCAGAAATCTGTTTTGTTTCCTGAGCATTTCTTGAGGCATTAAAAAAACATTTGTTACGAAGAAACCTGTATTGTTACATTTCTTGTTAACTAGATACGCCTCATTGTTTGATTTTGAAATATTGAATAACCTACTGTTAGATTTGAAAAAATGGGAAAAGTTTATATATTCCTACTTGCCATCACAAAGTGTAGTTACATAAACTGATCACTTTTGTTTACTAATTATTTGCCCTTCAGTGGTAACTTGATGGGTGACTTAGGTGCACGGATGTTGTCCAAGGCCCTACAGATCAACAACAAACTGCGCACCATTGTCTGGGACAAGAACAATACCGGTTGTCAGGGGTTTGAAGACATCGCTGAAGCTCTGGAGAAGTAAGTTGGAGTTAAGAGATAATGAATAAGACTTCAGTTTCTATGCCCATATACAGACCCATATACAGACCCAGTTGAGTTCAGGTACCCCAAATATATGCAGAACGAACGCTGAACGTACGCAAAATGAACGCAGAGAGAACACAGAAAGAACGTTGTACGATCTACATTTTAAAAATGCATTTGCATTCATTTCGTTCGTTGCGTTCGTTTTCAGCGTTTATTGTTTTAAAAAATTAACTATGAATGCATTTTTTAAAACGCTAAACGCTGAAAACGAACGAAACAAACGCAAAGCATTTCGCTATTTCGGATAACTTCTAGTATTATCCTTATGAGTTTATATTTAAAATCTCGATTTAAATGAAGAACGTTTTTCAGTATTTTAATATAAGAAATTACACTGTGTAAATGGTGTTTTAGAACTTCTGAAAGAGGATTACACATTTACTTTAATTTTTAGTGATTCAAAATGGAAAATATTTTATTTATTGTGTTGCACATACTTTAAATTATTTCAATATAAAAATAAAATAATGTTGATAAAAAACAGCCGGTATATCATTTTATACTGTTATGTATGTTACATTTTTGATGAAACTAACATAAACCCGGAAGAAAACGGAATAATCATCAGGTACACCACCAAATAATGTCAACAAAAAGACCCATTCTTGAATATGATCACATATTAAAACATAAGTTGCCGACTCTTGATAAAAATCGCATGGCTAGATATCATGCGTAATTTAATCTTGAGATGTTGCGATTGGTAAACGCTGAACGAACGAATGCAAATGCATTTTCTCCCTTTGTGCATTTAACGCACACATTATGTTGTGTTCAATCCCTGCATTTAAATGAAGGCATAGTTCCGTTTGTAAACGCTGAATGCATCCAAGAATGCAAATGATGCATTTTAAAAATGAAATGCAAACAGAATGCAAACAGAGCACAAACGAAACGCAAACAGAATGCATTTTTGGGGTACTTGAATGCAACTGGTCTGTGCAATGTAAAAATCGGAGTCCCTTTTTCTTTTTTCTTTTCTTTTCTACATATAAAGAAACATAATGCAATCTTGATTGTTAAAAAACAAGTGACATTACCGTAAGTTTTCTTCTTTAATTTAAATACTAAAAAGTATATTTAATCATTTTTAAAATGCATTATTTTGGCAACTTACTGGCTGTTGAGTATATTACATTGAGGGCAACTTACTGGCTGTTGGGTATATTACATTGAGGGCAACTTACTGACTGTTGGGTATATTACATTGAGGGCAACTTACTGGCTGTTGGGTATATTACATTGAGGGCAACTTACTGGCTGTTGAGTATATATCATAGAGGGCAACTTACTATATCATTGAGGGCAACTTACTGGCTGTTGAGTATATATCATTGAGGGCAACTTACTGGCTGTTGAGTATATATCATTGAGGACAACTTACTGGCTGTTGAGTATATTACATTGAGGGCAACTTACTGGCTGTTGAGTATATTACATTGAGGGCAACTTACTGGCTGTTGAGCATATTACACTGAGGGCAACTTACTGGCTGTTGAGTATGTATCATTGAGGGCAACTTACTGGCTGTTGAGTATATTACATTGAGGGCAACTTACTGGCTGTGTAGTATGTATCATTGAGGGCAACTTACTGGCTGTTGAGTATATTACATTGAGGGCAACTTACTGGCTGTTTAGTATATTACACTGAGGGCAACTTACTGGCTGTTGAGCATATTACATTGAGGGCAACTTACTGGCTGTTGAGTATATATCATTGAGGGCAACTTACTGGCTGTTGAGTATATATCATTGAGGGCAACTTACTGGCTGTTGAGTATATATCATTGAGGGCAACTTAATGGCTGTTGAGTATATATCATTGAGGGCAACTTACTGGCTGTTGAGTATATATCATTGAGGGCAACTTAATGGCTGTTGAGTATATTACATTGAGGGCAACTTACTGGCTGTTGAGTATATATCATTGAGGGCAACTTACTGGCTGTTGAGTATATATCATTGAGGGCAACTTACTGGCAGTTGAGTATATATCATTGAGGGCAACTTACTGGCTGTTGAGTATATATCATTGGGGGCAACTTACTGACTGTTGAGTATATATCATTGAGGGCAACTTACTGGCTGTTGAGTATATATCATTGAGGGCAACTTACTGGCTGTTGAGTATATATCATTGAGGACAACTTACTGGCTGTTGAGTATATTACATTGAGGGCAACTTACTGGCTGTTGAGTATATTACATTGAGGGCAACTTACTGACTGTTAAGTATATATCAATGAGGGCAACTTACTGGCTGTTGAGTATATATCATTGAGGGCAACTTACTGGCTGTTGAGTATATTACATTGAGGGCAACTTACTGGCTGTTGAGTATATATCATTGAGGGCAACTTACTGGCTGTTGAGCATATTACATTGAGGGCAACTTACTGGCTGTTTAGTATATATCATTGAGGGCAGCTTACTGGCTGTTGAGTATATATCATTGAGGGCAACTTACTGGCTGTTGAGCATATTACATTGAGGGCAACTTACTGGCTGTTGAGTATATTACATTGAGGGCTGAAACATTATTTGAATATGCACTTGCACTCATATTGCTAGTTAAAAATTATTGTCCTGCACTTTAAAATTTTTTTTTTTTTTTTTATCACAATTTAATATGTATTGACTGTGAAAATCGATAACATTAAAAGCAAGACCAAGTCTGATCACAATTTACGTCACAACATATCTTTTTAGACTCAGTCTATTTCTGACTTGTTAACCACTATAAATCATTTTGAAAATTCTCGCTTAAAAACATTTTCAGAAACTACACTTTAAAAAAGATGCCAGTGCCTGTTTATGATGCCAGTGTGGCGTTGAGCAAGCAACCAGAGAGGACAGAGGCGGCATTACAAACGGTATGTCTAGTTCTGTCTCAAACTTTTCCAAGAAAAAAGGGGAGAAATACGTGTTACTGTTCCATCAAAAAGGACAAATGCATCAATGTGAAGTTTTTGTGTTAAGCCCCAGAGCCGTCGTTTGACCGTTAAAGTATATATTTTTCCCCTTTTCCTGTGAAAAATTCCCCTTAAAAAAAAAATATATATATTAGAAAATGTTAAACTCCTATACAGGAAAACAGCATACTTTTGTAATTTGGAATGGTACATTCTTTGTGACACTTAAATAATAAAAAAAAACGGATATATAATTGATGCAAATTTTGTAGCAAAAAAAATCCCCTTTCCTTTAAAATCGACGCAAAATTCCCCCCTCTCACGGCCCCGGCCCCATTCCCCCAATACAGAAAGACGGCCCTGAGCTCTTTCCCAGGAACTGCATGCACTATATTAGTCAAACCTGACTTTTACTTCATCAGTTAAATGTTTGTTAGCTGAGAATGTCTTTTAATGATCTCTTTTTAAATACTTATTTTTACTATTTTGCGTTCAAAATATAATGTTCTTTATTTTGAGAGAATTTTCAGACTTTTTTAAGAAATGACAACTTCTGTACAGTTACAAATGAAAGGTTAAATTTCGAGGATTTCCTAGAAAAAAAAATACACCAGCTAATGGTATATTGTTTTCTAAACTCTTCATTTTTGTCTTGCCATCGCCAGTTATGTGTATTTCAATTTAACCACTTCACTGTTGCCTTGTCATCACCAGTTATACCGTATAATCCCTAATAGACGCTCCTCCCCTAATAAATGCCCCCCACCCTTTTTTTCAGATTTTTTTATTAGAACTTACCAAAAGATGCAAGTTAATCTGTTTCATTCACAATGGAACCCACAAAATCTCTATAAAACTTAAAATTGATTGATTGACATTCAGACTTCGGTTTTCTTGATAAAGAAAATCTTTAAATAATGTCTGATTTAAAAGTTAAATTATGTATTTTTTATGCCCCGAAAATTCCGTCCGTCCGGATTCTGTCTATCCGTCCGTCATTCCGCTTTTCGCGTCCGGACTGTACCTTCAAAACCCCTACATGGATTTTTGATTAACTTGGCACAAGTGATCACCATAACAAGACGATGTGTCGCGCGCAAAACCCAGATCTGTACCTCAAAGGTCAAGGTCACACTTGAAGTTCATAGGTAAAAAACATGTTCGGAATTTCGTGTCCGGACCGTAGCGTCACAACCCCTTCAGGGATTTTTAAATAACTTGGCACAAGTGATCACCATAACAAGATGATGTGTCGTGCGCAAAACCCAGGTCCGTACCTCAAAGGTCAAGGTCACACTTGAAGTTCATAGGTCAAAAACAGGTACGCAATTTCGTGTCCGGACCGTAACGTCACAACCCCTGCAGGGATTTTTAAATAACTTGACGCAAGTGATCACCATAACAAGACGATGTGTCGCGCGCAAAACCCAGATCCGTACCTCAAAGGTCAAGGTTACACTTGAAGTTTATAGGTCAAAAACAGGTATGCAATTTCGTGTCCTGACCGTAACGTCACAACCACTGCAGGAATTTTTAATAACTTGGCACAACTGATCATCATAACAAGACGATGTGTCGCGCGCAAAACCCAGGTCTTCAAGGTCAAGGTCACACTTAGAGGTCAAAAGTCAAATTGTGTCCGGTCAATAACTCTGGCATTCATTTACGGATTTTCAAATAACTTGGCACAAGTGCTCACCACAACAAGACGATGTGTCACGCACAAAATCCAGGTCTGTGGCCCCAAGGTCAAGGTCACACTTAGAGGTCAAAGGTCAAATCGTGTCCGGTCAATAATTTTTGCATGCCTGTATGGATTTTCAAATAACTTGGCACAAGTGCTCACCACAACCAAACGACGTGTCGTGCACAAAATCCAGATCTATGGCTCCAAGGTCAAGGTCATACTTAGAGGTCAAAGGACACTTCGGGGGCATTTATCACTTACAGTGATATGTCTTGTTGGTCTCAAAGAAACGTCCCCTTTTCAAAAATGTTATGCCCCAGGGGACATTTATTAGGAATTATACGGAAGGTATGTCAATGTAACCTCTTCACTTCAGATTGAGATGTTACTACAGAGGAACCACAGTCCACAAAAATACTCGTCCGATCAGGCTTACAGACTGCAGCACGGCTTCCTCATCAGCTCTACACAACAAGTATGTACAGCTTACGTGAAACACTTCTGAAATAATGTAATGATTTCAATATTGTTGTCTCAAAATTTGTCTGTTCAGTTATTGTCACAACATAATTGTTGACTACTTCAGATGTTCTATAGGAAATGGTTTGAACAAAATCCTATCTTATTATTATTATCACCACACCACACCTACTTCTATATCATTATCTCTACCACCGCCAACAACACATTATCACACTGAAAACCATCACCACTACTATATTATCACCACCATAGCCATCACCATCACCACCACCACATGTTCTTGTCATCACTGTATATAACCACGTCATCACTTCAGATTATATCTTGGCTGGATCCATTTTCCAATCTACAGTATTTTACCATGCTTTTTAATCCCATATATGTATTACTCGGAGTGGGTTTGTGCTAAAAACTTAAAAGAAAATCTATGCATTTATAATCATAAAATGAAGGAAGAATTGACGAACAGCTGGGAAAGTTTAAGTTGGATTTTGCTTAGAGTTTTATGAATTATTTGTCCCGTACAACATATTTGTTAACTATTTACTTTTAAATGAATAAAGTATTTTCATGCATACAATTGTATAAAATTAATGTTTGCATAGTTGTGATTTATAATAATGCAATTTCAATAAATAACATAAATGGCTGTTATTCATAATTTTCCATTGCAGAGATGTTGAGATTTTATCTTATTTTCAGTAGGTGATAGAATTTGTGTTACTTGGGTTTTATCCTTAGGTTCTATAGTAAAATAAAAATCTTTGACAGAGTAAAAAGACAATAATTTTCAAGATATTGATTTTGAAAGATACATATTCTGAATCAATTTACATGAATGTGCATGAAATATGCAGGGTTTTAAAAGAATCACACTGTAGATGCCTTAATTTTAACATTAAACTTGGTTGAACATCAAGGATAAAGACCGAGTTTATCACCTACCAGAATGTATTGGTATGTCTTATTTCTGGTCACTGATTGGTCAGTTTTTTTGATGATGCTCTATCAAAATTATGAATTGTGTCTCCCTGTTTATTGGACTGGTTACTGTACATATCAGTTCAATTCTATTCTATTTGATATTAGCTCCCAACAGGTGCTCTCGATACGAATAGACACTATTAGATAAACATTTGTTTACACAAATGATTTATTGGAGTTAGTTAATTGGTTCTGGTAAGATTCCCAGATAACAATCTAAATACTGATAAAAAAACAATGTCTGATAAAGACAAAGTTGATTTATATAGATATCAGTAAAAATTTATGTTTACTGATGTTTGTTAGTTGGTTTATCTACATGACACCAGAAACATCAGAATAAGGGGACAGGAAACCAATATATTTAATCAGAATTGTTGCTGTTCATCAAGTGGTTAGTCACGTGACTACAATCAAGTACCGTGGCCATGTCAGAACAATGTCAGGTGTGTAATTGGATAGAAATGACTCTATTATCTGTGATGGACTTAACTGTAACTGGTTTGTAAGGATCATCATCCTGTTGTGTTTGTTTTCAGTATGAGTTAGACGTTTTTAATGGAGAAATATGAATGTAAGCAACATTTGAACATTTGAACACTTGTCGGCTATGGACTCAATGATGGATGATGTTCTGATTTGTATATTTTATATTCTACTCTTATTATTTTTACTTTTCGATGTAGGGCAATTCATACAAAACTGTTTTAAAAATGTGGTGGGGTAGGTCTTATTGAATATTATGTTTTGATTTTAACAGAAATCATTGTGAAACTTAACCACTTTGCAGCAAATATTGATGAACAAAAACAATTGGGGTGATCCATTATACCTTTTGGCACAATTTGAATAGACTTTTCTCACTTTTTTCTTTTTACAAAACACATTAAAAATGTCAAGAGGATAGTGTTATTTTTACAAAAATCATTGTAAATTTGATGATGAAAAAATATAATGACATTAGATTTTCTATTGAATTTCAATATATTAATTCAACATATTGTCAGCACTTAAAGTATGTCATCTGAGATTCAAACAAGACCAGACAAGACCAAATAAGGCACTTATACAATAATTAATTGTGTCTAGTTACACAAGTGTTCAGTCATTATCAACACCTTCAGAAAAATTGCTTCAATTGACATTCATATTTTACTTAAATATCTCGTACTCAAAATACACGTGAAATGATAAAAGGATACTTACAGGTAAGTATGTCACATCACATCACATCGCAATACATATAATGTAGTTGTTTGGTATGTCAGGAGCTTAGATATCCATTATTGTATGTTACAGATGGCCACCAGACTGGTTCCTAATATTTTATGCAAGACATTTATTATCATATCTATTACAGATGGTGGACAGACTGGTTGTACAGTCCCAGGACACAGTCAATGCTCTCAGCGTGGATTCGTTGGAACCGTACAGCGCTGATGTGGAGAAGGCCAGAACTATCATTAAAGATGCTGATAACTCAAAAATAGTTAGTATATTCGATAATTCTGTTTTAAAGGAAATTTGGCATTGTGTAGGGGTGCAGTATGGGGCTCCACGAACAATAAACTTAAAATGGGTAATGGCCATATTTAGATGTACTATAGTCCACACTGTAGGCTGTGCTCTCTAGTGGAGAGAATACAGACATGAAATTACACACACACACATACACTCTGTTGTGCTTTTACATGTGTATGTGGATGGAACATACACCTTGAGATCACACGTAAAGCAGTACTTTAGTTCAAACTCAGTTATTATGTCTTTATAAATACTGATAATAGTATTATTATACTATAAAACTTTATGTAACAACTGAATTATTAAGCATTGCATAAGGAAATCAAAAAAAATAAATCTTCTCAGGTTTTTGGAGATGAGATTTGTTGCCCCATCACTGACTAGGATTATGCTTCACGTTACAGTTGCTGCCAAAACTTCACGACATAGCTATAAAGTCGCAGACTGCTGGCAATCCAGTCGAGAAAAAACTGAAAGAGATCACCGCAGAACTGAAAACAGTACTCGAAATGCAGATGCAGGTAAGTGGTACTTGTGGCTCTGTTCTAGATGACCCCTAGGGTCATGACCCTGACCCTAGATGACCCCAATATAAACGCTATATTATACAGACAATGATGCATATTCTGCTCTGTTCTAGATGACCCCTAGGGTCATGACCCTGACCCTAGATGACCCCAATATAAACGCTATATTATACAGACAATGATGCATATTCTGCTCTGTTCTAGATGACCCCTAGGGTCATGACCCTGACCCTAGATGACCCCAATATAAACGCTATATTATAAAGACAATGATGCATATTCTGCTCTGTTCTAGATGGCCCCAATATAAACATATAGTACAAACAGTGATACATATTCTGCTCTGTTCTAGATGGCCCCAATATAAACATATAGTACAAACAGTGATGCATATTCTGCTCTGTTCTAGATGGCCCCAATATAAACATATAGTACAAACAGTGATGCATATTCTGCTCTGTTCTAGATGGCCCCAATATAAAAATATAGTACAAACAGTGATGCATATTCTGCTCTGTTCTAGATGGCCCCAATATAAACATATAGTACAAACAGTGATGCATATTCTGCTCTGTTCTAGATGGCCCCAATATAAACATATAGTACAAACAGTGATGCATATTCTGCTCTGTTCTAGATGGCCCCAATATAAACATATAGTACAAACAGTGATGCATATTCTGCTCTGTTCTAGATGGCCCCAATATAAAAATATAGTACAAACAGTGATGCATATTCTGCTCTGTTCTAGATGGCCCCAATATAAACATATAATACAAACAGTGATGCATATTCTGCTCTGTTCTAGATGGCCCCAATATAAAAATATAGTACAAACAGTGATGCATATTCTGCTCTGTTCTAGATGGCCCCAATATAAAAATATAGTACAAACAGTGATGCATATTCTGCTCTGTTCTAGATGGCCCCAATATAAAAATATAGTACAAACAGTGATGCATATTCTGCTCTGTTCTAGATGGCCCCAATATAAACATATAGTTAAAACAGTGATGCATATTCTGCTCTGTTCTAGATGGCCCCAATATAAAAATATAGTACAAACAGTGATGCATATTCTGCTCTGTTCTAGATGGCCCCAATATAAAAATATAGTACAAACAGTGATGCATATTCTGCTCTGTTCTAGATGGCCCCAATATAAACATATAGTTCAAACAGTGATGCATATTCTGCTCTGTTCTAGATGGCCCCAATATAAACATATAGTTCAAACACTGATGCATATTCTGCTCTGTTCTAGATGGCCCCAATATAAACATATAGTTCAAACACTGATGCATATTCTGCTCTGTTCTAGATGGCCCCAATATAAACATATAGTTCAAACACTGATGCATATTCTGCTCTGTTCTAGATGGCCCCAATATAAACATATAGTTCAAACAGTGATGCATATTTTGACAGATGTATCACTGCCCTGACATTTTCTAATCCTGTATTGTTGAAAATGCACTTTTTTTATTGAAACACTTGATATCTTTTGTTGTAGAAAACTGTTCAAGACATGCTAGCTGCGACAAGCAAAAAGTGTAAAGCAATAATGGGAGACGAGGTATGTGTAGTTGTAACATTTTTGCTTTTAAATATGTCTCCTTTGGCTGACAAGCCCTATTTAACAATGCCTTAGAGCCACACGGTCATGTTCTCCTTATTATCTCGCCCATGATAGTGGGTAGCGAGACATAGCAGTCACTTTTCCGGCGGCGGGCCACACTTTATATCGACTATATCTCAACAATCTCTGTACAATTTTTTCTGAAAATTTCTCAGATGCTTTATTCGGTCAAGAGACATCACCTAAAGCCAAAATTAACAAGGTCAAGGTCATATTTTGCGTTATTTTCCCAAAACTTAACGTTAACTGTATGTGATTGCCTCATTTTCTTTGTTTGATACTTGGTCATAATGTTGTTGGCATTGGTTGGACATCACTGAAAGACAAAAATTATCAAGGTCAAGGTCATATTTTGCTTATTTTCTCCAAACTTAACCTTGGTTAGGTAACTTAACCTCAGTTAACTTTATGTGATTGCCTTACTTTATGTCTTTGATACTTGGTCATATGTATTGTTGACATTGGTGGGCATCACTGAATGACAAAAAATACCAAGGTCAAGATCATATTTTGTATTATTTTCCATTATTTATTATGTATGACCTTGTGGTTTTCCGTTAAAAGGGTAAATGTATGTCCTTGTTTTCCAAGAGGAGGGTAGATGTATGCCCTTGTGGTGTTACTATAGAAAGTTAAATATATTACCTTGTGGTGTTCCTTTAGAAAAGTAAATGTATGACCTTGTGGTGTTTCTATTAATTATTTAAACTATTGAAAGTAACAGAGTGAATAGTTTCTACAATATTAAGTAGGTAGACTGGCTTATACAAAGTCATTATGCAGTATTTCATTTGTACATATATTCTTTATGGTATTATCAATTGCAATAAAAGGTTGTTTTAAATGTGTGTTTCAACTGTGTGTGTTCTGCGATTGCTCAACCTGTTTAACTGTAGCATCTTTTTTTTTAACTAAATTTAAACATTCACTTATTACTGAAATGTTTGTGTGTTTTAGACGTTTGTGTCTGATCTGAAGTTAGGCTGTATCGAGAAGAGTGCCTTTCCTAAAGACTTCACCAGTAATATACTAGATGGTGTAGATACGGACATCTTCAATAAACTCAGGTTTGTTTTACAAATACCACATTGTCGCCTCTACCCCTCTAATTGACATGTGTTCATTGTTTTGGCAAGTAAAAATAGAAAGAAGACTTTACCATCTTTAAATTGAGAATTTTGGTCCCATGGCCACGGAAAACTAAAATTATCACATAATTCTTTTTTATCGACTTTACTTATAATCAGAACACAACAAATACCACCTTGATTAATATTCATTAACTCAGTATCATTCAAACTTTAAACAACCAGTCTATACATTATGGTCCTCTGTACTCCCAGTACAAGTCCTCTGTACTCCCAGTACCAGTCTATACATTATGGTCCTCTGTACTGCCAGTACCAGTCTATACATTATGGTCCTCTGTACTGCCAGTACCAGTCTATACATTATGGTCCTCTGTACTGCCAGTACCAGTCTGTACATTATGGTCCTCTGTACTCCCAGTACCAGTCTATACATTATGGTCCTCTGTACTCCCAGTACGTCTATACATTATGGTCCTCTGTACTCCTAGTACCAGTCTATACATTATGGTCCTCTGTACTGCCAGTACCAGTCTATACATTATGGTCCTCTGTACTGCCAGTACCAGTCTATACATTATGGTCCTCTGTACTGCCAGTGTATTAGGCAGAAATTCCAGACTTATGTGTGCAAATATGCAAAATAATTTGCTTACACACACTTTGAGCCAATTCGTGCAAAGTTTACAGATAAAGGAGAAAAAAGGTACATTTTAGATCACCTTTCTTTTGTAAATGTTACAAAATATAATAATATTGATCATGTTTCTGCCATCTACACACAACTACACATTGACTGTACGAATCTACACACAACTACACATTGACCATGTTGACTGTATGGTTTTCAGTGAGTTGAACTTGGCTGTGGCTGCCCACGTGTCAGACAGGATCATAGATGAGGTGATAGAACGACTCTCAAAGACTCATAAAACACTCGTAAGTATAATATGATATATACTAACATCACTTCTGGCTCTCTTAAATTTATTTTAAGAACTGATTTTCGTTTTCAGCAGTTTTAAAAACCGATAGTTAATGGCAAATTTCATGAAATGCGTTAGCCAATCAATTCATATATATACACTATTTTCCCATGGCTATAGTATCAGCACAGGGCAGTCAGGAATATTTGTTTCTGAGTTACTCGTCCTACAGAATATTTGAATTGTCAAATTGATAAATTGTTGAGAAGAATTAAGCTGAATTTTTACTTGTCCTGCATCAATAAGCACTTGTCATGACAAGCTCGTCACTCACCATGGCAAGCTTGTCATCATGGCAAGCTCATCACTCATCATGGCAAGCTCATCACTCATCATGGCAAGCTTTCACTCATGGCGTTGCTCATCACTCATCATGGCAAGCTTGTCACTCATGGCAAGCTCATCACTCATCATGGCAAGCTCGTCACTCATCATGGCAAGCTCATCACTCGTCATGGCAAGCTCATCACTCATCATGACAAGCTCATCACTCATCATGGCAAGCTCGTCACTCATCATGGCAAGCTCGTCACTCATCATGGCAAGCTCATCCCTCATCATGGCAAGCTCGTCACTCATCATGGCAAGCTCGTTGCTCGTCATGGCTACCGGATGAGTGGAATTTCCATGTCCCGCAGCAATAAAGTGCCTTGGGAGAAAATGGTAGGAAAACTGTAAGAGAGAGTCGCCTTCTATTAAGTCACATTAGTACGCAGGAACTCTACCTCCTTGAAAAGTGAACTTTATTCAAAATTAGACTCTTTTTTTTTCAACAGAAAGTATGAAGCATAAACACATGAACTTTTCTTACTTTGTTCATTGTTACAGACAAACCACTTGAACCAGAAGAAGCGAGATGCTGTGCAAAAAACTCAGACCAAATCTCAGAAAATGGAGGATGATGAAACCAATCTGCGCACCAAAAGCACTATATCTACTCAGGTATGATAATGTACTATATCTACTCAGGTATGATAATTTACTATATCTACTCAGGTATGATAATTTACTATATCTACTCAGGTATGATAATTTACTATATCTACTCAGGTATGATAATTTACTATATCTACTCAGGTATGATAATTTACTATATCTACTCAGGTATGATAATTTACTATATCTACTCAGGTATGATAATTTACTATATCTACTCAGGTATGATAATTTACTATATCTACTCAGGTATGATAATTTACTATATCTACTCAGGTATGATAATTTACTATATCTACTCAGGTATGATAATTTACTGTGTTTTATATTTCCTGAATATTTATGTAATTTTTGTAATGAAGATAAGTAAATAAAGACTGCTTACTTTTCCTTCATTACATTTTTAAGAATATTCTATTTTTTGCCTGGGGGTGGGAGCAGTAAAATTGTTGATCCCAGGACATTATCGTCTTCATTTGTCCCTGAGGAGCTTCTGGGCTTCATACATATATTGTGTTGTCAGGGAGCTTCTGGGCTCCATACATATATTGTGTGTCAGGGAGCTTTCTGGGCTTCATACATATATTGTGTTGTCAGGGAGCTTCTGGGCTCCATACATATATTGTGTTGTCAGGGAGCTTCTGGGCTCCATACATATATTGTGTTGTCAGGAAGCTTCTGGGCTTCATACATATATCGTGTTGTCAGGGAGCTTCTGGGCTTCATACATATATTGTGTTGTCAGGGAGCTTCTGGGCTTTTATAAGTAAATTTTAGATGGCAGGAAAGTTTGTTTAACAGTTCTGTGTTCCTAACATTAATAAAACATGTATCTTGGCAAATGATTTTTTTCCGTTCTGTTAACTCTTTATTTAGGCGTACTTAAATCATCTGTGGTTAATGCAACTTTTTGTAATATAGGTAGTTGTCAGTACTTTTTTTAATGAGAATTATGGAAAACAATAGCTTATATTGTAATCAATATGCTTACAAATCTCTGCTGTGTACAAACACAATAGCTTTGCATGGCAAGCTCGAATATCAACCACACTCCTAGTGCTTGATGCTTTATTTAGGCCACAATACAGTTTGCTTATATCTTAAAGAAATATGATTATGTACAGTATTCCGCTACCACGCCCTACCACCCCCTACCTCCCCCTACCACCCCCTACCACCCCTACCACCCCGTACCTCCCCCTACCACCCCCTACCACCCCTACCATCCCCTACCACCCCTGCCACCCCATAACTCCCCCTACCACACCCTACCACCCCTTACCTCCCCCTACCACCCACTACCACCCCTAAACATCTTTTGCATCTCAATCCCCATGTGGTTGCCTGCGTAGAACCACTGCAAATCCCGCTAGAGGCAGAGGGGTAGGACCCCTTTTCATGTTCATTTTGTCACTTTTTTATCATGCTCATTCAAGGTCTTCTTCATGACACAGCATATGCAAATGGAGTGTCTACAATAGAATTTGCAGCAACTCTGCAGTTCTGCAGGTTAAAAGGTTCTAGGCCAATTCTCCATATTTTATCTAGATGTAAATGGAGGATGAGCCTGGCATGTCCGATCCCTGTTTGGTGCCATATAACCTTTCTTGTGTTGATGCACTGTAAAACCCCAATTCAATTCAATTGCATCTCAAACTTGTATGAAAAAGCAAATAACCAGTGACCCAGGATACCTTTATACACAAAAACAAGCTACCCAGGATGGATGGTGTGTTGGGTTCAGATTGCCACTGTAGGAAAGGCGACATGAATTCAGTGTAGATTTTAATGAAGTCCAGAATAGTAAATGATTAGCCACAACACGTGAAGTACAGCAGTAACAATAGCTTTCACCATGATCTGCTTACAGATGGAAGACGATTTTCTCCGTGTTCCAGACTTAAGGGTATGACAGGAAACAACATTTTACATGTCCCCAAACAAATCTTTCTTCCAGTATACATATATATATATATATATATTATATCACCTAGTTCAGGGCATTTTTTCCTTCTAAAACAGGGGCCGAAATTCGGCTACTTCACAGTTCAAAATTAGTACTTTTTTTCACAATTGTGGCTGATTTTTTCACAATATCAATATTGAGAAAGTTAGATGGGAAAATGTTTGTTTTTTGGTAAACAACATTTTCCCATCTAACATTCTCAATATTGTTTGTGTTGGATACATTTACATTTGAAAGTTTATCTAAATAACATATTATTCTGAATAATTGTTCATTTGTTTTATAGTGTCCTCCTCCCACAAAAACAATATATACATGTAATGAGTAATATTGCTTTTAACAATTTAAAATCTTTCAATACTTTTTTCACAAATCAGAGTTATCGTGCTTTTTTTCTTCACAAAATGACCAGGCTAAGGATATTTTTTTCACAATTTTTAGAAAAAAAGCCCTGTAGTTACATTCTTATCTTTCTTCATCATCCTTCTTGCACTGTTAACTATCATATATAAACTCTGCGTCCTGTTGCAAGCTACATGGAGAATGTTTTCATATCACGCCCTATGTTGATCTAGAGTTGAAAATAGTCACTGTTGTTTAACTTACTGTATCACGAGTAAGAGCATGAATTTCATCTGATATACTCCTCTTGGATCTTTGCTACCAAAAATATCAACAAAATGATTCAACACAATAAAATGGTTATGTGTTTCTGATATCTTATATAATATTTGATATCTCTGACATTTTCTGATATCTCCTGTCATGGTTACTTGACCCTGACAGAGGAATCTCATTGTCCTGTGTCGGTCTCATTATTGGTCGTCGCAGGGCAGGTATCATCATGGGCTTATTCATATCCAATTAAATGTTATATTTAGGCATTTCATTGAAGGAAAACATTTCCAAGAAATTTTCAAAATGTCTCCTTTGTAAAAATATGTGGTAGGGTTTGGGAAGAGAAAGATGCTCTCAATCAACATGATGCTACTCTGAAAATGAGCCGAAACATGCGAAAACGACCCTTCAGACAAAAAAATTGTATTTTATGTTTTTTTATGTTTATGAAACAAGGTGATTTTCTCTTTAAAAATCTCTTTATTTTATGTCGATATCTTAATTATAAATGATTTTAACTCAATTTGAAAATTAAAGATTGTATTCACCATTAATTTTGACGTTGATGTCGGCGTCTTGGACGATGTCGTTGATTATATAACAACAAAAAGAATAAACAATTACCATTTTCTATAGCATCAACTATTTATATTAAGAAAACATCTTCCCTATGATATAATAATCAGGTTTTATTAAGTGACGAGAAATTTGATTAGTAATTAATTGATTACCAGCCGACGTCATGAATTGTTACTTTATGACGTTGTCGCCTAAACGTCCGAAGGGACGTTTTCGTGTGTTGCGGCTCATATCTTATTATTTTCTGATTGACCTCTCTTCAATGTTATACCATCTACATCTCAGAGATATCTATTATTTTCTGATTGACCTCTCTTCAATGTTATACCATCTACATCTCAGAGATATCTATTATTTTCTGATTGACCTCTCTTCAATGTTATACCATCTACATCTCAGAGATATCTATTATTTTCTGATTGACCTCTTTTCAGTGTTATACCATCTACATCTCAGAGATATCTATTATTTTCTGATTGACCTCTCTTCAATGTTATACCATCTACATCTCAGAGATATCTATTATTTTCTGATTGACCTCTCTTCAATGTTATACCATCTACATCTCAGAGATATCTATTATTTTCTGATTGACCTCTCTTCAATGTTATACCATCTACATCTCAGAGAAATCTATTATTTTCTGATTGACCTCTCTTCAATGTTATACCATCTACATCTCAGAGATATCTATTATTTTCTGATTGACCTCTTTTCAATGTTATACCATCTACATCTCAGAGATATCTATTATTTTCTGATTGACCTCTCTTCAATGTTATACCATCTACATCTCAGAGATATCTATTATTTTCTGATTGACCTCTCTTCAATGTTATACCATCTACATCTCAGAGAGATCTATTATTTTCTGATTGACCTCTCTTCAATGTTATACCATCTACATCTCAGAGAGATCTATTATTTTCTGATTGACCTCTCTTCAATGTTATACCATCAACATCTCAGAGATATCTATTATTTTCTGATTGACCTCTCTTCAATGTTATACCATCTACATCTCAGAGATATCTATTTTTTTCTGATTGACATCTTTTCAATGTTATACCATCTACATCTCAGAGAGATCTATTATTTTCTGATTGACCTCTCTTCAATGTTATACCATCTACATCTCAGAGAGATCTATTATTTTCTGATTGACCTCTCTTCAATGTTATACCATCTACATCTCAGAGAGATCTATTATTTTCTGATTGACATCTTTTCAATGTTATACCATCTACATCTCAGAGAGATCTATTATTTTCTGATTGACCTCTCTTCAATGTTATACCATCTACATCTCAGAGAGATCTATTATTTTCTGATTGACCTCTCTTCAATGTTATACCATCTACATCTCAGAGAGATCTATTATTTTCTGATTGACCTCTCTTCAATGTTATACCATCTACATCTCAGAGAGATCTATTATTTTCTGATTGACCTCTCTTCAATGTTATACCATCTACATCTCAGAGATATCTATTATTTTCTGATTGACCTCTCTTCAATGTTATACCATCTACATCTCAGAGATATCTATTATTTTCTGATTGACCTCTCTTCAATGTTATACCATCTACATCTCAGAGATATCTGTTATTTTCTGATTGACCTCTCTTCAATGTTATACCATCTAATCTCAGAGATATCTATTATTTTCTGATTGACCTCTCTTCAATGTTATACCATCAACATCTCAGAGAGATCTATTATTTTCTGATTGACCTCTCTTCTATACCATCTGCATCTCAGGGACCAGTAATAAGAATGATTACTGAGGACATCCATTATTATTGTTTGGATTTGCTCCCTGGCATATGTCAAAATGCGTTAAATGTCTCTTTAATAAACCTCATTATGTGGTCCCGCCTTAATTCCATTAAGCGATGGGAAAGCTTATATTCGCATGATTTTATGATGGATATTTCGACAATCAAATGTGTTTAAAAAAATCTTTTTACTGAAAAAATGTGATAACCTCTTTAAAATTACCTATTAAATGTTTTAATTTTATAATATGCAATTTTTTAAGCCGAAATTAATGTTTTATTTCATACCCCAGCCAACCCTGTTTTCGCTTCTTGGAGAAGGGGTTGGATGGGGTTTGAAAGTTAATACTCGGACCACGTAATGCTCATTTATGTTAAACAACCAGGAAATATTTTTCTGAAACTGTATTGAAGGATCCTTATTAAAACTCTATTTCGTGATCACTTTTGAAGAAAGTGTTGAACAGATGTCCAGCAATCTTGCAAGTCGGGATGGTGTAATAATGGCTACAGATTAAAAAATAAATGTAATGGTCATTGTTTGGCAACAATAAATTACAGTTGAAAATTTAAAAAAAATTGGATTGTTTCCCTTTTATCATGAAAACTATGATACATATATAAAAGTCATAGACAATATAGAAACCATATAACACACAGGTGGTAGTCTTGGTCCAACATCAGGTGTACAGTCACAGTGATATTTGACACCTGGAGGATCACACATGATTATTCTGGTTTTAAATTACAGTTGTGGTAGATGTGTAGATGGTAGTTGTCTGACAGTCAAGATGACCTGGATTATTATGCCCCACCAGGCATATAGTGTTACCCTTCTCTGTCTGTCCCATCTGTACGAATATTCAAGTTCTATGTTCAAGTTTTTTGGTTAAAGCTACAGTTTGTTTGTATGCTGTTTTACGTCATTTTCAACACATGTAAGGTTATAGATGACGGTTGATTTATTTTGGTGGAGGCAGACCGCCCACTTTTCCTGGGTAGAACCAGTACTGTACACCTCCCGCCATCCATAAGAATCAACACTTCCTCACAAATCAAGCTCCCAGTGGGATTCGAAACCACAGCAGTGAGAGGCGAATGTTTACAATGCAACATCATTAACCATTCAGCCACGGAGACGCCGTTATAGCTACATACACTATATGCTTAAAAACGATTGCCGCTTTGAAGGTGTCTTTATTTGTAATTTCATTGATCACCAGCCCATGAAATCGGGTATTTAAGTGTTCAGATTTAACGCAGGACATAATCATCGAGTTGTGGGCATCGTACCTGTACACAGGGTTGACTGTCGTCTTTGAATGGTACTTTACCTTTTCGATTTTTAGCTCTACTGATCAAAAATCAGCATTATGCCGTGGTGCAGTGTCCGTCGTCTGTCCGTCCATAAACAATTTTGCGGCGACTACTCTTCTGAAATTACTGGATGGATTTTCATGAAACTTTACAGGAATGTTGCCCATGATGTCTAGTTGATCCTAGCAAAAATTTACATTGATGTGACATCCAAGATGGCCACCAAAGCTAAAAATAGATTTTTAAAAACAAGTATGTTGCGACTTCTTGAAAACTATAAGTGATATTGATATGGGACTTCTTCTAAAATTATCAGCATGGCTTGCTAATGGTCCTTTGCGAAAAATCATTTTGATTTGACATTAAACATGGCTGCCAGCAGCCATCTTTGTTTACAGGTTATAATAGCGTAAATGAATCTCCATGCCCCTGCCATAGTGAAGGTAGAATGTTGACAACCTGTTAAAAACTCAAACCTGATTAGAATTCATGGGAAACTTACTTTATCATGTTGTATACTACACTGGGTCAAAGGTCAAAGCTATTTTACCCCTTGCAATTTTGTACCCTGTCTACTTTCACTTCTGAAATTTATATAAAAAACTGTCAAAAACATGATGAGCTCCCTTTTCAAATATCAACAACATGTCCAGAATACAGCCAAAAAATGACAGGAAATTGCACTAATTTTTTTTTTAAAGTTAAAAGGATTAGCACTGTTTAATACAGAACTACTTTCGACTGCACCAGTCAAGCACATCCGGCTGATTTAGTGGAATTAAACCTACATAGAGTTATATAGTAAAAACTTGTAGCGTCAACTCCTTTGAAACTACGCAACAGATTTTCATAAAACTTCACCGAAATGTTGCTCTCTTGATATTTAATTGATCCTAGCAAAATTTCAAGCCAGCCGGAAATTCAAGATGGCCACCACGGCCAAAAATAGGTTTTTAAACAATAAGTTTGTAAGGACTACTTCTTGAAAACTACAAGTGATATTGATATGGGACTTTTTTTAAAATGATCAGAATGACATGATGTTGGCCCTTGTCGAAAATCTTTTTGATTTGGCATTAAACTTGGCTGCCAGAGGCCGTCTTTGTTTACATAGAGGTTTATAGTAGATACTACTCTGAAACTACTGACGGATTTTCATGAAACTTCACAGGAATGTTGCTTTTGAAGTCTAATAGATCCTAGCAAAATTTTAAGCCAGCCAGAAATTAAAGATGGCCACCATGGCTATAAATAGATTTAAAAATAAAACATTATAGCGACTACTTTCTGAACACTTTGTCATATTGATATGGGACTTTTTCTAAAATGATCAGCATAACATGATGTTGGTCATTGTCGAAAATTATTTCGATTCAACTATAAACGTGGATTCCAGCGGACATCCTTGTTTACATATAGTTATATAGTAAAAGTGTGTAGCGACTACTCTTCTGAAACTACTTGAAGGATTTCCATAAACTTCACAGGAATGTTGCTCTTGATGTCTAATTGATCCTAGCAAAATGTCATGTCTGCTGGAAATTCAAGATGGCTGCCATGTCTAAAAATAGATTTTAAAAAAAACGTTGTAGCATCTACTTCTCGAAAACTATAAGTGATATTGATATGGGACTTTCTGTAAAATGATCAGCATGACATGATGTTGGTCCTTGTTGAAAATCATTTTGATTCAACATTAAACATGCCAGCAGCCATCTTTGTTTACAAAGAGTTATATAGTAAAAACTTAGCAAAAACGTACCAACTATTCCTCTGAAAATACTTGACAGATTTTCATGAAACTTCACAGGAATGCTGATCTAGCCGATCTGTAGAGCCTCAAGGTCATTGACCTCTTGTTATATCTATATTTATAATTTACAAAAAAAAAAGCTTGCCTCTCTCGGGGCTGGAACCAATGACCTTCTGATTTACAGTACTTACAGTCAGACATTCTAACCATTAAACTATAGGGACGTCTTGAGAACATGGTATATTTAGTACTGTTTATTACGGTGCATAAAAACTTAACATATTTTGAACGCAGCTCAAAATGTATATACAGTCCACCATGTCGCACATGTATATAAACGTTGCGTGGTTTGATACTATATTTTTTCAAATTAAAACTAGGATTCCACCTCAGAACAACTTTATCTCAATTTTTATTAAATGAAAAATTTGTGCGAGTGTGCTGTAGTTATTGCATAGTATCTGTTTAGTGTTAAGAATGCTACAAACGTATCAACAAATATTCTTGGTCTAGTGGTTATACCTACATGTAGCAAAACAAAGCGCAAGTCTGCGGTTTTACCTGTTATTCATTCATATTCATGAGTGTGCTAGTCTGAGTATAGCGTCGTACCTTTAAGTAGATTTCTAAGATACTAGAAGTCCTACAGTTTTTGGACACATTTTTACATATACATGACAGCAGTATTCAGTATGACTGACCTTGACCTACTTTTTCCACTGTTAACTTACATTGAAGTTTAACATTCAAGTTGATTGTTAACTTGGTTCATAACCAGATACCAAAACCCATACAGCTTCCAACCTTCATACACATATCTATCTTAATAAGATTTGGTTTTAAGTCATTTTCAACACATATAAGGTTATATATTAAGGTTGATTTTTTGTGGTGGAGGCAGATCACCCACTTTTCTTGGGTAGTACCATTACTGTACACCTCCCGCCATCCGTAAGAATCGACACTTCCTCACTTACAGGTCGAGTTCCCAGTGGGATTCGAACCCGCAGCGGTGAGAGGCGAAGGTTTACAATGCAACATTGTTGACCATTCGGCCACAGAGATGCTACTTCTTCACAAGAATAACATGTTCCTTCATAAAGACAACATGTTCCTACCATATGTCAATGTGAATGACCTTGACCTCGTTCATTAGTCCATTTCTCACACAATAACTGCCATACAGGTTTCACGCTTTACACTTTACAACCTACACACCTTCTAATGGTAGCAACATTTTCAAATGGGTCAAAGTGAATGACCTTCACCTAGTTTTCGAACTATGTTAATTTATTTGATTTCTGGAACAGCAGCATGTAAAAGAAGGTCAATGAAAATGACCTTGCCATACTTACGTGACTGACAGCACTTAAGCAGGGCATTGGTGTCCCATGGACACATTATGCAGTTTCTTCTTTCTGTATTATATAAAGTGGACAGTGAGTACTTGTCAATATTTTCTGGTTTATTCTAACATGTCATCTGGACAGTGTTGGAATGGCAGTTGTTATGGCCACATTAAGATGGCAAACACATTATAAACACAAGGACAAGCACAGTTTAACACTCACTCATATTCAGTTGTATATCAAATTAATAGTAATCTGTCAACTTTTTTTCTAAAACAATTTTACAAAGTCTTAACATTTGATGAAACGTGAATGTAATTTTAATGTTAACATCCCATCTGTTGTTTAACTTCAGGACTCCCCAGTAATGCAGCACAAGCGAAAAAGCACATATGCAAGAAAAATTCGGCCACAGTCTGTTGTGGGTAAGTTACTTTATATGGCATATTGTGTAGCCCATGTATCTGTATGACGGACATTTATGGATTGTATGTGAATGGGTCATTTTAGACTTGCATTTTTATATTATTTTTTACATGTAAAGAAGACCTTTGCATTCGATGCATTTGATGTGTACATGTATTCCCATAGACTTAATTTGTTTTATCTTTCAGCATTAGTATAATTAGTATAATGTAGCATTAGCATTTGACAGTGCTTTTTCTATTGAGTTTTGTCTTCCAATTTTATAATTGACATCTTCATAAAGCAACTTAAGTGGAAAATATTATACTTAAGTAAAAATTTAAGATTTTTAACTGTTTTAAATATCCTTACCAGGGTTCGACACTCGCATCTAGAACTAAGTGGTCCACAGGACCTGTAACTTTCAAGACTAACAGGTCCTTCACAAGTTCAACAGGTCCTACACCAGAAATAATAAATTGTTGCAACCTTTGACAAAGTTTCCCTGTGTTTCATACTTTGTACACACACTACATGTCATTTCATTACTGTCTTTGTCAGAACAAAGCCATGGAAACTTCTGTTTCCATTCAGGAAGAAACCCCCTATTCCGCCGATCACGATCGTATTTTGTTTGTTTGTCTCTCCTTTCATCGTCAGAAAGCTTCACTTTCTTCTCCGGAGGAGTTATCCCTTGAAAATACTTCCACATAACGGTGGAGACGAAATGTTTCGAAATTAGACGGTCAAATTCAGATAATCGTAGAGGACATCCGAAGAGAAAAACAAAACATCCGGTCGGAAGGCACGAAAGAATCCGATCATATTCAACCAATCAGCAGCCTTCGCCGCTCCATTGGCAACTACTCGGCAGTTTCCGGACAATTACTTTCTCGCAGAAATGACCGAGGTGTTCCGAATGTCGTCGCTCATTACGGTTGGTTACGGAATGTAGCGAGTGCATATATGTGACGCGTATCTATTTTTAGACATTACGCGAACTCAGTAGAAGTGATTTTCTATGAATTGCACTACACCGACTTCGCAGTTACAGTTAAATGTGTACAATCAGCAAACAAACAGGTGAAAATTAGCCGAATTAAGAATTTTCACCTGAAAAATCTGTCGGTCACACGGGTCGATAAGCTAGAAAATCAACAGGTCCGATGAGTAAACAATCGGTCTCGGACCGACGGACTTGAGGGAGTGTCGAACCCTGCTTACTAACCTCTCAGGGACACTACAAACCATCTATTTCAGATACCGGTAAATATTTAGAATTAGGCTTTATTTGTTCATAACGTTATTAACAATATTAAGAAAACATCTTAAATTGATAGTATACAGGGATCAAAAACGGGATGAAAGTTGACTTAATATATTTCTAAGAAGCTTTATGAATGTGGACCCAGAAATGTACAGTCAGTGATGTAGATGTGACAAACATAAGTCATCTAAGAGTGTACTGTTATACAAGCAGATGTGCTCGTATGTTTTCAGCTGTACACATTATGTTATTGTCACATCGCTTTTGCGAAAAGCAAGACATAGTCACGCAATGGTAGACGTTAGTTAAAACGTTAAACATTTGTTTAACCTTTTTTGTGTCGCCTGCATAGCATGGCAGATACTTATGGATCACTTTGTCTGTCGTCGTTTGTCATCATCCGTCTGTCGCACTTTAACCTGAAACCTGACCTTGGCCATAACTTGAAAAGTAGTTGACCTATGTTCATGAAACTTCTTCATCTTACCCAAGGAATGTCATTACACTTGTCCAATAACTCGGACTTTCTGAAGTTATGTCCCCTTTCATAAAACGTTAACCTACAACCTAACCAAGCTCATAACAAGGTATTTGACCTCTTACCCCAATGAATGTTGTTACACATGTCCAATAACTCTGACTTTCATTTTGGCAGAGTTTTGGCAGAGTTATGCCTCTTTTCATAAAACCTTACCTAACCTAGCTCATAACTTGGCAAAATATTAACCTATGGTCATGAAACTTTATACAGTTCTTATTTATCAATTATCCAATGCAGAGTTATGCCCCTTTTCATAAACGTTAACACTTTAAACAAAATCTGCTCCATAATTATGCCCCATTTCCCAAAGGGGGTGCATATTGCTTTGCAAATGTCGGTCTGTCTGTCGGTCGATCCCGAAGTCTTCGCGATAACTCAAGAACGGCTGGCACTACAAAATCGAAACTTGGCAGGAATGTTTGTGTCATTGTCTAGTTGTGCACCTCCCCTTTTGGGTAGATTCGAATAAGAAATGTGGTTGCCATGGTAACAAAACATATAAAAAAAAACTTTGTCATTTCTGAAATAAGCACATGACAGGCAACACAAGTGTTCCATGGAACATTCAACAATATCTTTAAAACTATAATTGATATAACTTTCAGACTTGGTCATTGGGAACTTTGGGGTGTATTACAACATATTATATGCATTTATAACACATCTACCTGTGTTGGCATATAATATGTATTTATAACACATCTACATGTGTTCATGACCTTGACATGAATGAAAGATAACTTACACAGTTTCTTTGAACAGTAATAAGCTATAAGTGTGATCAGTAGGTGTACATATATTACTATTACTTTAGTATTTATTTACTATTATTACGTCACGCTCCTGTTTTTAATACATCAATCACATGTTTTCGGCATCTCGACTTGCCAGCTGCCGCCTTCTATTTTAGTCATCTGTACTCATGTGTAATGTCTTATCAGCTGTCCTCATTCAGTTGTCCACATGTGTTATTTGCTGTACTCATTTGTGAAGTCAGTTGTCCACATGTGTTATTTGCTGTACTCATTTGTGAAGTCAGTTGTCCACATGTGTTATTTGCTGTACTCATTTGTGAAGTCAGTTGTCCTCATGTGTTATTTGCTGTACTCATTTGTGAAGTCAGTTGTCCTCATGTGTTATTTGCTGTACTCATTTGTGAAGTCAGTTGTCCTCATGTGTTATTTGCTGTACTCATTTGTGAAGTCAGTTGTCCTCATGTGTTATTTGCTGTACTCATTTGTGAAGTCAGTTGTCCTCATGTGTTATTTGCTGTACTCATTTGTGAAGTCAGTTGTCCTCATGTGTTATTTGCTGTACTCATTTGTGAAGTCAGTTGTCCTCATGTGTTATTTGCTGTACTCATTTGTGAAGTCGGTTGTCCTCATGTGTTATTCAGTTTAGCTGAACTAATGTAGAGTCATCTGTTCTCGTGTCTTATCAGCTGTCCTCATTCAGCTGTCAACGTGTGTTATTAAATGTAGTCATGTGTTATCTGCTGTCTGCATGTGTTATCTGCTGTAATCATGTGTTCGCAGCCATACGCATGCATTATCAGTCATACTCATTTGTTGTCAGCTGTACACATGTGTAAGCAGCCATACTCTTGTTATCAGCCATACTCATGTGTTGTCAGCTGTACACATGTGTAAGCAGCCATACTCTTGCATTATCAGCCATACTCATGTGTTGTCAGCTGTACACATGTGTAAGCAGCCATACTCTTGCATTATCAGCCATACTCATGTGTTGTCAGCTGTACACATGTGTAAGCAGCCATACTCTTGTTATCAGCCATACTCATGTGTTGTCAGCTGTACACATGTGTAAGCAGCCATACTCTTGCATTATCAGCCATACTCATGTGTTGTCAGCTGTACACATGTGTAAGCAGCCATACTCTTGTTATCAGCCATACTCATATGTTGTCAGCTGTCCTGTGTTACCTGCTGTAATTATGTGTTATCACCTGTACGCATGTGTCATCAGCTGTACTCATGTGTTATCAGCAGTCCTCCTGTGTTATCAGCTGCCCTCATGTGTTATTGGCTGTACTCATGTGTTATCAGTTGCCCTCATGTGTAAACAGCTGTACTCGTATGTTATCAACTGCCCCCATGTGTAATCAGTTGTGCTCATGTGTTATCAGCTGCCCTCATGTGTTATCAGCTGTACTCATGTTATCATCTGTACTCATGTCATCAGTTGTACTCATGTGTTATCAGCTAAGGTGTAATCATCTGCACACATGTGTTATCATTTGTACTCATGTGTTATCAGTTGCACTCAGTTGTTATGAGTTGTACTCATGTGTTATCAGATGCAATATTTCTAATCCTATGAAATCTGTAATAAAACAAGTTTTCGTAAATAATAATGCCTGAAAAATCAAATTTATTTAGTTGTTTATGCATGGGCAAATGGTAATTACAGGTTTAGTCAATTGAAATACAGTGGTTGTTTAGGAGGCATTGCATTATGTCTATAGAAACCTCATGAAAAATATTGGAGTCATGTCATATACTCTATCTACTTTATAAAGAGAGTATGTCATAGCTCTGGAGTCGGTACAGCATATAATACCCTAAGGGCTATGCTTCTCTCACAGTCAAGCTACACGTGCCAGAGTCAAGTTATGCCTGTCACAGTCAAGATACACCTGTCACAATCAAGCTACACCTATCACAGTCAAGTTACAACTGTCAGTCAAGCTATACCTTTCACAATCAAGCTATGCCTGTCACAATCAAGCTACACCTGTCACAGTCAAGCTACACCTGTCACAGTCAAGCTATGCCTGTCACAGTCAAGCTATGCCTGTCACAATCAAGCTACACCTGTCACAGTCAAGCTATGACTGTCACAGTCAAACTACACATGTCACAATCAAGTTACAGTGGTCACAGTCAAGCTACACCTGTCACAGTCAAGCTACACCTGTCACAGTCAAGCTACACCTGTCAGTCAAGCTACATCTGTCACAATCAAGCTATGCCTGTCACAGTCAAGCTACACCTGTCAGTCAAGCTACATCTGTCACAATCAAGCTATGCCTGTCACAGTCAAACTACACCTGTCACAGTCAAGCTACACCTGTAACAGTCAAGCTACACCTATCACAATCAAGCTACATCTGTCACAGTCAGGCTACACCTGTCACAGTCAAGCTACGCCTGTCAAAGTTTAGCTACGCCTGTCACCGTCAAGCTACGCCTGTCACAGTCAAGCTATGCCTGTCACAGTCAAGCTACACATGTCACAGTCAAGCTACATCTGTCACAGTCAAGCTACACATGTCGGTCAAGCTACACCTGTCACAGTCCGTCTGTCATACCAAAGCTACGCCTGTCACAGTCAAGCTATGCCCGTCAGTCAAGCTACATATGTCACAGTCAAGCTACACCTGTCACAGTCAAGCTACACCTGTCACAGTCAAGCTACACCCATCACAGTCAAGCTACGCCTGTTACAGTCAAGCTACGCCTGTCACAGTCAAGCTACGCCTGTCAAAGTCAAGCTACGCCCGTCACAGTCAAGCTACGCCAATCACAGTCAAGCTACGCCCGTCACAGTCAAGCTTCGCCTGTCACAGTCAAGCTACATCTGTCACAGTCAACCTACACCTGTCGGTCAAGCTACACCTGTCACAGTCAAGCTATGTCTGTCACACCAAAGCTGCGCCTGTCACAGTCAAGTTATGCCTGTCACAGTCAAGCTACACCTGTCACAGTCAAGCTACACCTGTCACAGTCTGTTGATTATTCAGCTATGACACTTTTTCAAACATCCATACAGATATTAGGATGACTCCCATTACAGCACTAGTTATATTATAGTTAAGCGCGGTGTCCTGTTCCATTTGCAGATGATGCACCAGCACTTGCCTGATACTTTGGTGCACACCACAGGGGCCCGGTCCATGGCTCAGATTAAATGATAACATTCTTCAAAATAAATCATCTCGGGCATTTTATTACAAATAAGCTTACTGTGTTAGGCCAAATAATTATGCAACAAAGATCCATAGTTGTTAAACGTCTAAAAGCTACATTTTGCACTAAAACCTTCCAAATCCCCTACCTGCAACGATACCAGTCGTCACATGATGAGTTTGTTCATGTAATATTTGAATTAAATAGAAGATAACATACTTGCTATATTGAATTTGAAGCCATTTGTTTTACAATGTGCTGCAACGGGATTCGGTAGTGCGGAGTTCACCTACAGTGAAGCTTAGGACATATAAATTATATACTTTTATATGTCCCCATCATTCGAAAATGGTGGAAGGGCATATCGTGTTACCCCTGTCTGTCTGTCCGGCCGGCCGGCTGGCCGTGTCAAAAACAATGTCCACACTGTAACTTGGGTAATTATTATCCAGTCTTCTCCAAACGTGGTCATATTGTACATGTATATGGGCACAATGTCTCGGCCAAGTTCAATAATTGGCTCCATGACTTCAGTAATTCAAGCTAATTCCGGTTATGGTCCTTGGAATAGTAAAAATTCACAAAATTAATGTTGTCAACGTCTCAGCCAAGTTCAATAATCTACCCCATCGCCCCAGTAATTCCAGAGTTACGTCCCATGGAATTCATGAAATTATTGTTGTCCGGACTCTTACTTGGGTAATTCTTATCCAGTCTTCTCCAAACTTAATCAGATTGTATATATGAACACAATTTCTCGGTTGATTAGTTGGCCCAGCTCCTCAGTACTTCCAGAGTTATGCCCCTTGGAATAATAAAAATTAACAAAATTAATGATGTTCGGACTCTTTATTAAGTGATAGTTATCCAGTTTTCTCCAAACTTAGTCAAACTGTATAAGGGTTGAATGTCTCGGCTGAGTTCGATAATCGACCGCATCACCTCAATAATTCCAGAGTTATGCCCTTCGGAATAGTAAAAACCACGAAATTAATGTCTGAAAGACAATTTCCTTTTTTAATATATGAATTGAATTGGGTTTTAAGGTGCACCAACACATGAAAGGTTATATGGCGCCTAACAGGCATGAACATGCCAGGCTCATCCTCCATGTACAATCGAGATAAAATATGGAAAATTGACGCAGAACCTTCTCACCCTGAACTGCAGAGTTGCTGCAAATTCTATCGTAGAAATTCCATTTATGCTGGAGCCATGTTTATTGTTTTTCTGCCACTGCTCTTTTGAAGTGAGCGAGATGGCACATGAAACAATGCAGGGATCATGATGAAGACCTTTAATGAACATGAACAAAAAATGATAAAATGAACATGAATTTCGGGGGATTCTACCCCTCTGCCTACCCCTCCAAAGGGATATGCAGTGGCCCTATTCTTTGCCCCGTGACCAAACGGGGCCTCAATAGAGGGGGAATCCATGTCGTGTATGAGGAGACATATTATTTTTAGCTTGAATGTCTGTCTGTCCGTCCGGATCTCTGTCCATCACAAATCGTGTCTCCTCCATATCTCTTGAACTGCTTGAGGGATTTGGAAATTACTTGCCACAAATGTTCACCATATCGAGACGATGTGAAGAGCGCAACTTTCTCAGCCACATCCATTCAAGGTCAAGGTCACACATGGGGGTTGAAGGTCATATGCACTATATTTCGTGTCTCCTCCATATCTCTTGAACGGCTTGAGGGATTTGGAAATAACTTGCCACAAATGTTCACCATATCGAGACGATGTGCAGAGCACAACTTCCAGCCACGTCCGTTCAAGGTCAAGGTCACACTTAGAGGTCGAAGGTCATATGCACTATATTTCACTATATTTCGTGTCCTCTCCAAATCTCTTGAACCGCTTGAGGGATTTTGAAATAACAGCACAAAGTTCACCATATCGATACGACTTGCAGAGTGCAACTTCCAGCCCACATCCTTTGGAATAGTAAAAATTATGAAATTAATGTCTGAAAGACAATTTCCGTTTTAAAATATGAAGCAATAGTGGGGGAATCCATGTCGTGTGGACACATTTCTACTGGGGAGACATATTGTTTTCAGCTTGGATTTCTGTCTGTCTGTCCGTTACAAGTCGTGTCCTCTCCATATCTCTTGAACCACTTGAGGGATTTTGAAATAACTTGGCACAAATGTTCACCATATCGAGACTCCTTGCAGAGCGCAACTTCCAGCCCACATCCTTTAGTTTGAACTTATTTATTTTACATCGACTGTAACGAAAGCTCTATGAACTTATTTGAATCACTCTCGATGTCTTCCTGGGTAGGACCAGTACTAAGCAAATGCAGATAAAGTGTCTTGCTCAGGGACACAACGCATATGGCAATGGCGGGGATCGAACCCACAACTTTTCGATCATGGGTCCAATTATCTACCACTAGACCACAACGCTCCACATCCTTTTAAGGTCAAGGAGGTCGAAGGCCTAAGGGATTTTGAAATAACTTGGCACAAGTGCTCACCATATCGAGACGCAGTGTATTAGCCAGCCAACCGTGCAGCCGTCTTTTGCACGGCCGTTTTTGAAAAATCGCGGCCAATATTTGAGGGAGTGGGTGGGGTAAAAAAAAAAAATATTTAATTTTTTTTGCTCAACAACACTTCCAAACTCTTACTTTCTCAATATTGTTCTGTTTTGTATACATTTATAGAAGAAATATGACCTAAAATGTATTTTTTTCGCCTCTATCTGTAAAAATATATTACACCAGAGACACCACTTGTTGCGAATTGGCGCGTAACGTGTGTTAACAACTTATTTTGCACACCCTGTTTGCATATTTGCACACCCAGTTCTTGAATTTCTGCCTAATACACTGTCGAGACGACGTGCGGAGCGCAACTTCCAGCCATGTCCATTCAAGGTCAAGGATGTCCATTCAAGGTCAAGGTCACACTTAGAGGTTGAATGTCATATGCACTATATTTCGTGTCTCCTCCATATCTCTTGAAGCGCTTGAGGGATTTTGAAATAACTTGGCACTAATGTTCACCATATAAAGACAACTTTCAGCCAGGTTGGTTCATAAAAAAATGTCTGCATAATTTTGTAGCACATTTTTGCTAGGTAGTTTTGTAGTACAGGTTTTTAATTATTAGTAATATTACAATAGGTCTGTGGTATACCGTAATATTAATTTGCAATTTATTTTAACTTCCTGAGGCATGCATGTGGTAATATGAGCCATATAGATTACAATTCCTTCATTAAGAACTTAAGTTTTTTGATACGGCTCATTAACTCCCGAAATAACAATCACAAAGTTCAATTTAATGGTTAAATGTGACATTGATTTGCCAAACCCGACAACGTGTAGGCCCTATTTATTATAATAAACAAAAAAAAACATGATTAAGGTAATGACATGTAATAAGCTGTATTGCACATTGGGTGGTGTATTTATTGTTGTCTTTGGCATGGATGACACATATAGATCACACTTTTCAGGGTCTCAAATTTGGCCTTGAATGTTTGGCTAGGGGCTGGTACAGTAGTCCTTAACATTCTCAGTTTATCAATGCATAACGCACATGTATGATTATGTTCAAATATCGAACATGTTGTAAACGGGAAGAATAAATTATTTAACAATTTGCAAACAAGATAATTTGATGGTACCTGTGTTTACACTAGGAAGGTAGGAGTAAAACTTCAGATTAATCAAGTGGTTCGTCCTATATGTCCTTGTTGTACGGGTCATATCTAACATTGATACACCTATATGTCCTTGTTGTACGGTCATTATCTAACATTGATACACAGTGTAGGTGCATAGTGTAAAAGTGCACTGTTTGGGATAATACTGAAAGTACATACTGTAGTAGTAGTTTTTTACCCTGAAATATGATCATGGTCATGACCCCCACCAGAAATTGATAGTGGTCATTTCCCCAACCATACATGATCATGGTGATGACTCCCACCAGAAATATGACCAAGGTCATGACCCCCATCAGAAATAAAATTATGGTCATGACCCCACCAGAAATATGGCGGTACCCGCAATATGATCAAGGTCATGAACCCACCAGAAATATGATCAAGGTCATTTCCCCCACCACACAAGTTCATGGTCATACCTCCACCAGAAATATGATCAAGGTCATGACCCCAATCAGACATGTTCATGGTCATGACCTCCACCAGAAATATGATCAAGGTCATGATCTTAACCAATATTCAAAACATGCTTCTGTAACAAGTTGCTTACCTTCCTTTCGTATTAAACATGCATTATTCTTTTGGACAATTTAACACCACGTTATCAGAGTACTCAAATGCCAAATTGTCGGAACCAATCAGATTTATTCTGTAGTAGTTTCGTATAAAACTTTTTGAAATATCTTAACATTGTATGGTTTAAAAATGTTGCCTTATTTAAGACTCGAACCCTGAACCTTTGGTTCAGTAGACACATAGTAGACGACGCTCTAACCCGACTGTGCCTTTGTTACGGTATTAAATAGTATATAACAAAAGCCATGATCTGCAATCTGATTGGTTCTGATAATTTGGCCTGTGAGCGATCTCTTATTATGATAAAATAGGGTCTTATAATAAATACAATAAATCTTTTAGAGCTCAGTATAATTGTGAATGCAATGTGGGACATTATTGATTATAAATCCTTTTACGTTTGGGTAATTGTTAAATATTCAAAACTTGTTCCTGGTTGAGCAAACGTTTAATTGGGACAAGTTGATAATCTTGTATCGGTGAACTTTTATCTTAGACCGACAGGTGGAATATGAGACCGCTAGCTGTTTTGAACCTTTAATTTGATACGCCCTTGTGTGATTCAAATTAGATAAAGGAGAATTGTTGAAATGAAAGTTTAAGTACAGTTTTTGTGATTGTTTTGATAAACCATCCTATATAAGGCTGAAATATGCAAGAAGATTGCAGGAAAATTGGATTATTAGTGATTTGCCTTGTGAATATTTGGATATGACTAAATTGATATGTTTAAGCTTGATACTATAGACTATTACAGGACAGACAAGTAAGGTGTTATTTATATAACAACGTAATTAAAGCAGGACCGTAACTTTGTTTGATTTTAAATTTGAAGTCTTGATTACTTGATTGTACCCAGTAGGGACAATAAGATGGCTGTTGTCTAATGAGGCACCTGGCAAATTAAAGGTTACTGTGTCTAACATTCTATTAAAACACACTATAAATGTGTGTGTACCACAATGTCAGTGTAAAATATTCAATTACAATGTAAAGTTATTATTTAAAAAGAAGATTTCTTTTAATCTGTAACAATGAGAATGCCAAAAAAAGTTGTTACTTGATTTGAATTTTAACATTTTGTTCGTTTTACTTGTTTCACAAGATACTAATTGGGTACTTTCTCTGGGTCCATACATAGTGATTGTCCTTAAGCTGTATTGCACCATATGACGTGAAATCATGCATGGGGATAGTCATTAGTAACCGCTGAACCATGGAGGCATACAAATGTAGAAATTAAATATTGAGGTAAAAAAACAGAAACCGGATAATGTTTGTAACCTGTACATGATTTTGGGATCTGTATTGTGATTAGGTGTAGTAATACAACAATGTCATTGCTGTGCATACTCATACTACTCAAGAAACTGGTTAATATTCATTTCACACATCCATGAATGGCAGAATAATAATCGTAGTAATAAAATAAAGATATGGGAGGTTATACCTTTGTTATGACAATATTGTGAAATATAAATTACCATAAGTGGATGGCAAAGGTTACGCCTTCAATTTTACTTTTATTATTATGCATGAAAACTTAAGTTGACAAATATTGTAAAAGTGAGTCAATCAACAAACAATTCTGTCACAGTCACGGTGCATTAGGACACTTGTTTTCCAGAGATTTATATGGATATATACTTGTACACGTGTTACCATTTAATGGGTATGTGATCCAGTTGGATATGCATTAATATGAGTGACTTAACTGAATATCAGTTAAGATGAGTGACTTAATTGGATATCATTTAAGATGTGTGATATAATTGGATATAAACTAGTGCATGTACAATGATGGGCATGGAATTAGTGAAAGATAGATAACTGGAACATGTCCGTTTGCCTCTGGTGGAAAGTTAGATCTTTACGGAAGAGAAGATTATCAAACGAAGGTATACCATATGTTCATTACAAAACCAATATAACGTGTAACCTGTTTGTTACAATTCAGTAGATTATTACAATTATACTGTATTTTGTTCATGCTCTGTTGGTTATATGGTCTGTCATTTCATAGGAATTATGTATCATTTGATAACCGTGCAGAATATAGAGGAGAGGTTGAATTTGATGGAGTCTTCTCTAGTTTATAAGACTCTTACATAAGTTGTTACTGAGATAAATTTGTTTACATTTTCTTATTTATGACATAACCCTTGCATGAAAGGTCAAGATTTCCCCGTGAATAAAATAAAATAATCGCAATATATGGTCATACGTTTATTTGTGGAAGATTTTACTAACTCAGGGATTCCACTTACTGACAAGCTCGGTGATTAAGCACCATATTTCAATACATTATTACTGCCATGTCCTCATATTGGCTACCGCTGGCCATGTGTATTTTTAGGTCCCACAAAACAAAAACATACACATTTCATAATTATAGTGGGCAAGGCAATATCATCACAAGGCAGTTCTTTTGTTGTGTATCGTTGTAGTACAATGTTTTGTTTGGGACTGAAGTTATACATAGTGGTACAATTTAAACTGATTAAACTGAAGATTAGAATAAAATGTAATATACATGTCTAATATTATATAGATATAAATGGCCAGTTGTGAAAGATAAGCACACTGCTTATCAAATTGTCTTTTATACACAACTGTATCAGTGGAATAAATTCTTTGGCTTTATAGATTTTTCTTACTGTAAATACAATTTTATAATTGTCTCTATCTATCTTGGTAGAATTTGTCAAGATCAAGCACACATAGTAAAATGATGAAAATGGTCCTATAGAAACACTGTACCACAAACAACAGCAGCCAAAAACAATGACACATCCACACTGTACCACAAACAACAGCAGCCAAAAACAATGACACATCCACACTGTACCACAAACAACAGCACCCAAACACAATGACACATCCACACTGTACCTCAAACAACAGCACCCAAACACAATGACACGTCCACACTGTACCACAAACAACAGCACCCAAACACAATGACACGTCCACACTGTACCACAAACAACAGCACCCAAACACAATGACACGTCCACACTGTACCACAAACAACAGCACCCAAACACAATGACACGTCCACACTGTACCACAAACAACAGCACCCAAACACAATGACACGTCCACACTGTACCACAAACAACAGCACCCAAAAACAATGACACGTCCACACTATACCACAAACAACAGCACCCAAACACAATGACACATCCACACTGTACCACAAACAACAGCAGCCAAACACAATGACACATCCACACTGTACCACAAACAACAGCACCCAAACACAATGACACATCCACACTGTACCACAAACAACAGCACCCAAACACAATGACACATCCGCACTGTACCACAAACAACAGCACCCAAACACAATGGCACGTCCACACTGTACCACAAACAACAGCACCCAAACACAATGACACATCCACACTGTACCACAAACAACAGCAGCCAAACACAATGACACGTCCACACTGTACCACAAACAACAGCAGCCAAACACAATGACACATCCACACTGTACCACAAACAACAGCAGCCAAACACAATGACAAATCCACAATGTACCACAAACAACAGCACCCAAACACAATGGCATGTCCACAATGTACCACAGACAACAGCACCCAAACACAATGACACGTCCACAATGTACCACAAACAACAGCACCCAAACAAAATGACACGTCCACACTGTACCACAAACAACAGCACCAAAACACATTGACACATCCACACTGTACCACAAACAACAGCACCCAAAAACAATGACACGTCCACACTGTACCACAAACAACAGCACCCAAAAACAATGACACGTCCACACTATACCACAAACAACAGCACCCAAACACAATGACACATCCACACTGTACCACAAACAACAGCAGCCAAACACAATGACACATCCACACTGTACCACAAACAACAGCACCCAAACACAATGACACATCCACACTGTACCACAAACAACAGCACCCAAACACAATGACACATCCGCACTGTACCACAAACAACAGCACCCAAACACAATGGCACGTCCACACTGTACCACAAACAACAGCACCCAAACACAATGACACATCCACACTGTACCACAAACAACAGCAGCCAAACACAATGACACGTCCACACTGTACCACAAACAACAGCAGCCAAACACAATGACACATCCACACTGTACCACAAACAACAGCAGCCAAACACAATGACAAATCCACAATGTACCACAAACAACAGCACCCAAACACAATGGCATGTCCACAATGTACCACAGACAACAGCACCCAAACACAATGACACGTCCACAATGTACCACAAACAACAGCACCCAAACAAAATGACACGTCCACACTGTACCACAAACAACAGCACCAAAACACATTGACACATCCACACTGTATTACAAACAACAGCAGCCAAACACAATGGCACATCCACACTGTACCACAAACAACAGCACCCAAACACAATGACACGCCCACACTGTACCACAAACAACAGCATCCAAACGCAATGACGCGTCCACACTGTACCACAAACAACAGCACACAAACACAATGACACGTCCACACTGTACCACAATGACACGTCCACACTAGTACCACAAACTCCAGCACCCAAACACAACTGCACATTCACACTGTACCACAATGACACGTCCACACTGTACCACAATGACACGTCCACACTGTACCATAGACTAAATCAAATGAGCAAATTAAATAGTCAGTGAATAGGACAGTACACAACATGAAAAGTGGTGAAGACAGAGCTACTGACTTCAAACAGAAAGGTCAGTAGGCAGTCAGCCTACTGGGTAGCTTAAATCTGTCTTCAGTGCCAAAGTAATTAAAAACAAAACTGTTGGACAGAAATATAAAGACATGTTGTATGTTTTAAACATTAAGAACTTGTATTATTATCAGTGTTTAGATTGTTGCTCTGCTTTCCTTCATAGACAGGAATCGTTATACCTCCGATGAAGACAGAAAGCGCCCCGTCACCATACCACAAACCAACAAGTCTCCTAAAGCTGGGTCAAGGTCACCAGCACATGCTTCAAGGTCACCAAGAAAGCAAAGGTCAAATGCCCAAACCTCAGATTCACCCAAGTCATCAAGGTCTAATGATAACCTTGAAACCAAACTCAATAAACCTTCAAATTCACCAAATAATCATTCAAGGTCACCAAGTAATACTTCAAGGTCAAATTCTCCACTTCCAACCATAGAGGTGACTTGCGCTAATTTGGATGACCATGGAGACCCGCTCTATGACAATGTGCTGAGTGACCAGACCCACGCTTATGAAATAAAAAGAAAGTACCGGCAGCTGCACGGTGGGTAAAATCTAGCCTGGCATTTGGCATGGTGCATGGGATCGACAACAGTCTTGCAAGTTGATTAATTGGTTAATGCTCGATTGCTATATTTTTTAGGATGGAATGTTTGCAGGAATAGGAAGAAAGACTTTTTTATATTTAGCTAAATAAATGCAGCATTTCTCGACTGCATGGTTGATATCACTTTGTTCATCTTTGTCATATGATATCAAAAACATGGTGAGACCTGACCAACTTCAGTGTGTCTGTTATTATTGCCATCAGGATGTTGTTAATAACTAATCATTCTACACTCCTAACATTGGTTTATTGTATTCAACATAACTTTCGGTTCTTTTATTTTTGATGCCTCCTTTTTTGGTTCTCCCTTTTTGGTTTATCTGTTGGAGGTGGTGATATGTAAGTGGTGGCATGCCTGTGTCAAAGTATGGTGGCATGACTGTGTCAAAGTGTGATGGCATGCCTGTGTTAGAGTTTGGTGGCATGCCTGCATGTTTCAAGAAGTACCCTATTTTTGATTTTAGTTATTGGCTGTGCATGTTTTGGATATTAAAATATTGTACATTTAATTAACCCTGTCACCTGTACTGACCACTTTAGGATCTATGCATAAGGACAGTAGAGTCCACTTCAGTGATGTAGGGATGGAAGGGTTAAACAATCCAGATCTTCTTTCCATTTGTCACAATATACTGTAAAGAATGCAATTATTCTCAATATGTTTTCCCTTTCAAAGAATAATTTTTGGAGAAGGTGCTAAATTAATAAAAGTCTTGTATTTTGTTCAAATATCTTAAACTGGCATATCTGGTTAATTAATTTTTAAATAGTGACGCAGTTTGAAAAGGACAATATAATATAAAATGCTATATAATTGTAATATATGCTTAGGTTGGTTTGTTTACATTGACAGATTGCATGAATTATTTAGTATTTTGTGTATGTATGTATACATGGGCACTTATCTGAATGCATTTGTAGTTTTCCAATTATGCTTTAAGATTTAAGTGAATTGTATGTTGTGATATAATAGGCCACGTCAAGTTGGTTGGAAGGGTGTAGGAGATTTTTTTTTTTTTCAGAGTGGTTAAGTTCATATTCACTTATTTAAAATGCTCTTGGCGTAGGTATATTTAGCATGTTAATGAATTGTTTTGTCGATTTATGTGGCATTATATCCAACACTATAACATCCTTTAACAACATCATTTTAAAATATTTCCCCATGTGGTTACCAGGGTAGAATACAACCACTGCAAATCCCGCTAGAGGCAGAGGGTAAGGAAGCCCCTTCATGTTCATTTTGTCATTATACCCCTGATTTCACAAAGTGAAGTGGGGGCTATATAGGAATCACGTCTGTAACATTGCATCCCGTCCTGTCGTGTAACACATTCTTGTCCTGACCAGTCGCGTCCCGTCTCAAACAATTATGAATGGGTTGTTCCTAAACTTCATATACTCACAATACTGATGAGCTTATGTCCCTCTACATCACCCATGGTTGATTACCTAATTTATTACAGAATTATGGCCCTTTGTTCGACTTAGAATAAAAAATGTAACACATTTTTGTCCCGTCCTGCAGATAACACTTTTATGCCCTGCCATGAAAGTGGTGTGGGCATATAGTGTTACCCTTGTCTGTCCGGACGTACGTCCTTACATATAGTGTTACCCTTGCCTGTCCGGACGTACGTCCTTACGTTCCTTTGTAACATTCAAGTTTTTTATTAAGTCAATTTCTCAGAAACCAAAAGCTTCATACACACATACATCTATATGGCAGCAATATTTTCCTACCCAAATCGGGTCAATATAATTGACCTTGGCCTACTTTTTACACTTAATTTACATTCAAGTTTTACATTCAAGTTTGATATATTCAATTTTTTTCTTCAGTCCATTTCTTCAACACCAGATGCTTACAAAATGTACAAATGTTTATGATGGCGGAATGTTTCAATGAAAAGTATGTCAATATGAATTACCTACTTTTGGCACTTTGTTAATTTACATTAAAGTTTTACATTCAAGTTTTTAGCTGAACTGATCAGAGATCAGCAGAGCTTATGCCGTGGTGCGGCGTCCGTATGTCCATCCGTCCGTCTGTCCGTCCGCCTGTCCGTAAACTTTTTTTTTGTAGCGACTACTCCTCCGAAACTACTGAATGGACTTTCATGAAACTTTTCATAAATGTTGCCCATGAAGTCTAGTTGATCCTAGCAAAAATTCATGTTGATGTGAAATGCAAGATGGCCGCCAAATCTAAAAATAGGTTTTTTAAAAACAAGTTTGTAGCGACTACTTCTTGAAACTTCTAAGTGATATTGATATGGGACTTTTTCTAAAATGATCAGCATGACATGTTGTTGGTCCTTGTCGAAAATCGTTTTGATTCGACGTTAAACATGGCTGCCAGCGGCCATCTTTGTTTACATAGAGTTATATAATGAAAACTTGTAGCGACTACTCCTCTGAAACTACTTGGCGGATTTTCATGAAACTTCACAGGAATGTTGCTCTTGATGTCTAATTGATCCTAGCAAAATTTCAGGTCGGCCGGAAATGCAAGATGGCCGCCACGGCTAAAAATAAATTTTCAAAATACAAGTTTGTAGCGACTACTTCTTGGAAACTATAAGTGATACTGATATGGGACTTTTTCTAAAATGATCAGCATGACATAATGTTGGTCCTTGTCAGAAATCGTTTTGATTCGACTTTAAACATCTTTGTTTACTTAGAGTTATATAGTACAAACTTGTAGCGACTACTCCTCTGAAACTACTTGACGGATTTTCATGAAACTTTACAGGAATGTTGCTCTTAATGTGTAATTGATCCTAGCAAAATTTCAGATCGGCCAGAAATTCAAGATGGCCGCCACAGCTAAAAATGGATTTTTAAAAAATAAGTTTGTGGCGATTACTTCTTGAAAACTGTAAGTGATATTGATATGGGACTTTTTCTAAAATGATCAGCATGACATGATGGTTATCCGAGTCGAACATTATTTTGATTCGACGTTAAACATGGCTGCCAGTGGCCATCTTTATTTACATAGAGTTATATAATGTTTACTCCTCTGAAACTACTTGACGGATTTTCATGAAACTTCACACGAATGTTGCTCTTGATGTCTCATTGATCCTAGCAAAATTTCAGGTTGGCCGGAAATTCAAGATGGTCACCATGGCTAAAAATAGATTTTCAAAATACAAGTTTGTAGCGGCTAGTTCTTGAAAACTATAAGTGATATTGATATGGGACTTTTTCTAAAATGATCAGCATGACATGGTGTTGGTCCTTGTCAAAAATCATTTTGATTCGATGTTAAACATGGCTGTCAGCGGCCATCTTTGTTTACATAGAGTTATATAATGAAAACTTGTAGCGACTACTCCTCTGAAACTACTTGACGGATTTTCTTGAAACTTCACAGGAATGTTGCTCTTGATGTCTAATTGATCCTAGCAAAATTTCAGGTCGACCGGAAATTCAAGATGGCCGCCACGGCTAAAAATAAATTTTCAAAAAACAAGTTTGTAGCGATTACTTTTATTATGTCCATTGCTCTGATACCACAAGTACAGCTTTTAAATTTCATACACACATCTGTATGAAATCAACATGTACCTGCCTCAAAACAGGTCAGTATCAATGACCTTGACCTAAATTTTTAACTTTGTTAATTTACATTACCGTTTTACATTCAAGTTTTATATTATGTGCATTACTGAGACACCTAAAGCCACACAGCTTTCAAACTTTATACACCATTACATCTATATGACATCAATATGTTCTTGCACAATTTGAAGCAGCTTCATATCAGTGACCTTAACCTATTTTTTTTTTTTATTCATTTACATTTAATTTGCTGGGATTTTTAAATTTTCAAGTATGTAATTATTAATATTTCACTCCAGTGTTTACTTGGTAAAGCACTGTCTCACTGAACTAGAACTTCTGGCCTCCCATGGAACACAAATTATGATGGCCCGTAAAATGTTGAATAAACGTACATCAGAGTTTGCATGTAAGCTGTACGGTGTGACTAGGGGGATTGTTCCCTGACCCTCACACACCTACGACGGGGAAATAAACGGGTTTCCTCACAGGAACTCAAAAAGAAAGAAAGAAACTTCTTGCTTCCATTCTTTTGACAAACCATGGAAAATGCTTGATTCCAGTTTTGTTGCACATGGTGAGAAATAACTTGATTTAATTTACAAAATTAACAATGAGAAAACACATGATTCCAGTTATATGACTGAAGGAACGTTTGATACCCGTTACATTGCACGCAGTGTTTTTTTGTTTTTTTACTGTAATTATAAATTATATAAAAACATGCACATGCATCTACATCAGCAGAATATACCACTTTACCAATTGATACTTCATTGTGTAAGCAACCGATGGCCCTTTGTTTGTCATAGTGGGAGTATTCATTACCTTCAGTGATAGTTTAGTTGTTTTATCATGCTCATATATTCAGAGTCTTCATCATGACATCGCGTAAGCAAACCTGAAAACGTGGCTCCATTGTAAATGGAGTGTCTGCTATAGAACTTGCAGCATCTCTGCAGTTCTGCAGGTTAGAAGGTTCTAGGCCCATTCTCCATACAGTAAATGGAGGTTGAGCCTTGCATGTTTATTCCTGGTAGGTGCCATATAACCTTTCATGTGTTGGTGCCTGTAAAACCCAATTCAATTCAATTCACATATTTCCAGCTTCAGTCCAAAGTTGGTGCAATTTCAAAGAGTTTATTAAACTATTACAAATTGCCTACTTGTGTTATGGATACTTCAGTCATCTAGATATATGTGACATCTGAATGATTGATAAGATGTCATTGTTTTACTAATTTACTTCAGTTGGGTATAGCATATTATTATGAAAATTATATTATTGATGATATATTTAAGTAACACCTGGATCGCAGGACATTAAAGTTACATGTAGTACTGCGTTTACTCAACAGGCTGACGTGTGTAGTTGGTGTCACCGTGGTGTAATGGTGTGTAGTTAGTGTCACCGTGGTGTAATGGTGTGTAGTTAATGTCACCGTGGTGTAATGGTGTGTAGTTAGTGTCACTGTGGTGTAATGGTATGTAGTTAGTGTCACTGTTGTGTAATGGTGTGTAGTTAGTGTCACCGTGGTGTAATGGTGTGTAGTTAGAGTCACCGTGGTGTAATGGTGTGTAGTTAGAGTCACTGTGGTGTAATGGTGTGTAGTTAGTGTCACCATGGTGTAATGGTGTGTAGTTAGTATCACCGTGGTGAAATGGTGTGTAGTTAGTCACCGTGGTGTAATGGTGTGTAGTTAGTGTCACCGTGGCGCATAATGGTGTGTAGTTAGTGTCACTGTGGTGTAATGGTGTGTAGTTAGTGTCACTGTGGCATAATGGTGTGTAGTTAGAGTCACCGTGGTGTAATGGTGTGTAGTTAGTGTCACTGTGGTGTAATGGTGTGTAGTTAGTGTCACCGTGGTGTAATGGTGTATAGTTAGTGTCACCATGGTGTAATGGTGTGTAATTATTGTCACCGTGGTGTAATGGTGTGTAGTTAGTGTCACCATGGTGTAATGGTGTTTAGTTAGTGTCACGTGGTGTAATGGTGTGTAGTTAGTGTCACTGTGGTGTAATGGTGTGTAGTTAGTGTCACCATGGTGTAATGGTGTGTAGTTAGTGTCACCGTGGTGTAATGGTGTGTAGTTAGTGTCACCATGGTGTAATGGTGTGTAGTTAGTGTCACTGTGGTGTCATGGTGTGAAGTTAGTGTCACCGTGGTGTAATTGTGTGTAGTTAGTGTCACTGTGGTGTCATGGTGTGTAGTTAGTGTCACCGTGGTGTAATTGTGTGTAGTTAGTGTCACTGTGGTGTAATGGTGTGTAGTTAGTGTCACTGTGGTGTAATGATGTGTAGTTAGTGTCACCGTGGTGTAATTGTGTGTAGTTAGTGTCACTGTGGTGAAATGGTGTGTAGTTAGTGTCACCGTGGTGTAATGGTGTGTAGTTAGTGTCACTGTGGTGTAATGGTGTGTAGTTAGTGTCACTATGGTGTAATTGTGTTTAGTTAGTGTCACCGTGGTGTAATGGTGTTTAGTTAGTGTCACTGTGGCATAATGGTGTGTAGTTAGTGTCACCATGGTGTAATGGTGTGTAGTTAATGTCACCATGGTGTAATGGTGTGTAGTTAGTGTCACCATGGTGTAATGGTGTGTAGCTAGTGTCACTTTGGCATAATGGTGTGTAGTTAGTGTCACCATGGTGTAATGGTGTGTAGTTAATGTCACCATGGTGTAATGGTGTGTAGTTAGTGTCACCATGGTGTAATGGTGTGTAGTTAGTGTCACTGTGGTGTAATTGTGTGTAGTTAGTGTCACTGTGGCATAATGGTGTGTAGTTAGTGTCACTGTGGCCTAATGGTGTGTAGTTAGTGTCACTGTGGCATAATGGTGTGTAGTTAGTGTCACCATGGTGTAATGGTGTGTAGTTAGTGTCACCGTGGTGTAATGGTGTGTAGTTAGTGTCACCATGGTGTAATGGTGTGTAGTTAGTGTCGTAATGGTGTGTAGTTAGTGTCACCATGGTGTAATGATTTGCACTCGGTTTAGTAATCCAGAGATCATGCGTTTTATCTCAGCTTGAACCAGTACCGAATTTGGAATAATTCTCAAAATACTTGAAAAAGAATTTCACACCTGACCAGTCCTTCGGATGAGACTTTAAACTGAGGTCTGCTTACTAACATGCTGAGTGCAATACAGCGAGAATAAATAACCGCCAATACGCACGTGTGTATTTCGGAATTCATGTTTTGGCTACTGTTTGTTGTTCTTCGTCCCCCTCTGCCTCTCCTCCATGTCGCTCAAAGTATACACTTTTCAGCAATATAAAGCATACATGTATTTGTACATTGATTTGTGGGAATAAAATCAAAACATAGTTTAAGAGTAAAGCCAAAATACCTCATATAATGCAGGAGATTTGTGAGGCATGCATGCCCCCACATTGATATCTCCCTCCCTTCCTCCACCCATCGCCCCCACCCCCCACCACCACCATTTTCCCATTCCCCACCCTGGCCTCAATGGATCTTGGCTTACTTAGGTAGTAGTAGTAGTAGTAGTAGTAGTAGTTAATCTTTATTAATGTGATGCATGCTATTTCATACAAAAGTACACATATTGTTAACATGAATAATAACACATAATCAAAATGTTAATGAAATTAAACACCCAGCCATCTGGTATGGCTTATGAGTCACAGTTTACATAAATATTCTTTAAAACAGAATGGCAGTTTATTTCAACTTTAATTTCATATCTAAGTATATACACATTTATTTAGAAACCTTTTCTCTTTTTAATAGGTTTGGTAACTCAGGTTGTACCTTATATGTGGATCTTGGATTACTTAGGTTTGGTAACTCAGGTTACACCTTATATGTGTATCTTGGCTTACTCAGGTTTGGTAACTCAGGTTGTACCTTATATGTACAATTGATCTAGGCTTACTCAGGTTTTGTAAATCAGGTTTGGTAAGTCATGTTTGGTAACTCAGGCAACTGTTGTACCTTATATGTACAATTGATCTTGGCTTACTCAGGTTTGGTAACTCAGGTTTGGTAACTCAGGTTGGGTACCTTAAATGTAAACTTGGCTGTAAACTTTGCTGTTTATATTTAAACATTCCATTGTCACTTAACTTTACTTCCTGTATCTGAGTGTACATTCATATCCTAGTTTTTATCAGTAAACCAGACTGTCAACAAAATGTGTCGTGTCACAGGTGTATCCTGCCACTGTGCAAAGGGGTAACATATGTAGTCAAACCAGGCATGTGCCAATGTGCAAGGAATCAGGACACATCTGTAGTAATGCTCAGGCACGTGCCACTGTGCAAGGGTGACATCTGTAGTAAAACCAGGTATGTGCCACTGTGCAAGGGATTGATACAGATCAGGCTGAATAGATGTAGTAGTACCCAGCCACTGTACAAGGTAGAGACAGCTGTAGTAATAATACCCAGGCACATGCCACTATGCAAGGGGTGGACACAACTGTAGTAATACCAAGACACGTGACACTGTAAGAGGGTGGACACAACTAGTAATACCAAGACACGTGACACTGTAAGAGGGTGGACACAACTGTTGTAATACCGAGGCACGTGCCACTGTAAGAGGGTGGACACAACTGCAGTAATACTGAGGCACGTGCCACTGTAAGAGGGTGGACACAACTGCAGTAATACTGAGGCATGTGACACTGCAAGAGGGTGACAACTGTAGTAATACCCAGGAATGTGTCACTGTGCAATGGGATGACATCTGTAGTAATGCCCAGGCACATGCCGCTGTGCAAGTTAATGACACAGCTTCAGTAATACTCTGGCACATGCCGCTGTGCACAGCTGTAATAATACCCATGCCACTGTCCTGTCATGACGGACTAACCCCACTGGGTAAAATTTGCACCATGTAGCTCTCGTCCGTCAATTGTACAATTGATCTTGGCTTACTCAGGTTTTGTAAATCAGGTTTGGTAAGTCATGTTTGGTAACTCAGGCAACTGTTGTACCTTATATGTACAATGGATCTTGGCTTACTCAGGTTTGGTAACTGAGGTTTGGTAACTCAGGTTTGGTAGCTCAGGTTGGGTACCTTAAATGTAAACTTGGCTGTAAACTTTGCTGTTTATATTTAAACATTCCATTGTCACTTAACTTTACTTCCTGTATCTGAGTGTACATTCATATCCTAGTTTTTATCAGTAAACCAGACTGTCAACAAAATGTGTCGTGTCACAGGTGTATCCTGCCACTGTGCAAGTGGGTAACATATGTAGTCAAACCAAGCATGTGCCAATGTGCAAGGAATCTGGACACATCTGTAGTAATGCTCAGGCACGTGCCACTGTGCAAGGGTGACATCTGTAGTAAAACCAGGCATGTGCCACTGTGCAAGGGATTGATACAGATCAGGCTGAATAGATGTAGTAGTACCTAGCCACTGTACAAGGTAGAGACAGCTGTAGTAATAATACCCAGGCACATGCCACTATGCAAGGGGTGGACACAACTGTAGTAATACCAAGACACGTGACACTGTAAGAGGGTGGACACAACTAGTAATACCAAGACACGCGACACTGTAAGAGGGTGGACACAACTGTTGTAATACCGAGGCACGTGCCACTGTAAGAGGGTGGACACAACTGCAGTAATACTGAGGCACGTGCCACTGTAAGAGGGTGGACACAACTGCAGTAATACTGAGGCATGTGACACTGCAAGAGGGTGACAACTGTAGTAATACCCAGGAATGTGTCACTGTGCAATGGGGTGACATCTGTAGTAATGCCCAGGCACATGCCGCTGTGCAAGTTAATGACACAGCTTCAGTAATACTCTGGCACATGCCGCTGTGCACAGCTGTAATAATACCCATGCCACTGTCCTGTCATGACGGACTAACCCCACTGGGTAAAATTTGCACCATGTAGCTCTCGTCCGTCAATTGTACAATTGATCTTGGCTTACTCAGGTTTTGTAAATCAGGTTTGGTAAGTCATGTTTGGTAACTCAGGCAACTGTTGTACCTTATATGTACAATGGATCTTGGCTTACTCAGGTTTGGTAACTGAGGTTTGGTAACTCAGGTTTGGTAGCTCAGGTTGGGTACCTTAAATGTAAACTTGGCTGTAAACTTTGCTGTTTATATTTAAACATTCCATTGTCACTTAACTTTACTTCCTGTATCTGAGTGTACATTCATATCCTAGTTTTTATCAGTAAACCAGACTGTCAACAAAATGTGTCGTGTCACAGGTGTATCCTGCCACTGTGCAAGTGGGTAACATATGTAGTCAAACCAAGCATGTGCCAATGTGCAAGGAATCAGGACACATCTGTAGTAATGCTCAGGCACGTGCCACTGTGCAAGGGTGACATCTGTAGTAAAACCAGGCATGTGCCACTGTGCAAGGGATTGATACAGATCAGGCTGAATAGATGTAGTAGTACCTAGCCACTGTACAAGGTAGAGACAGCTGTAGTAATAATACCCAGGCACATGCCACTATGCAAGGGGTGGACACAACTGTAGTAATACCAAGACACGTGACACTGTAAGAGGGTGGACACAACTAGTAATACCAAGACACGTGACACTGTAAGAGGGTGAACACAACTGTAGTAATACCAAGACACGTGACACTGTAAGAGGGTGAACACAACTGTAGTAATACCAAGACACGTGACACTGTAAGAGGGTGGACACAACTGTTGTAATACTGAGGCACGTGCCACTGTAAGAGGGTGGACACAACTGCAGTAATACTGAGACATGTGACAGTGCAAGAGGGTGACAACTGTAGTAATACCCAGGAATGTGTCACTGTGCAATGGGGTGACATCTGTAGTAATACCCAGGCACATGCCGCTGTGCAAGTTAATGACACAGCTTCAGTAATACTCTGGCGCATGCCACTGTGCACAGCTGTAATAATACCCATGCCACTGTCCTGTCATGACGGACTAACCCCACTGGGTAAAATTTGCACCATGTAGCTCTCGTCCGTCAGTGCGTCCGTCCATTAAAAAATGATGTCCGCACTCTAACTTAGCCAATTGATATCGGATCTTTCACAAACTTGGTCAAATATTATATGGGCACAATGTCTCGGCCAAGTTCAATAATCTGCCCCAGTAGTTCCAGACTTATTGCCCTTGGAACAGTAAAAAATCGCGAAATTAATGGTGCCTGCACTCTAACTTGGGCAATTATTATCCAATTTTCTCCAAACTTGGTCAACTTGTATGTGGGCACAATGTCTCACCCAAATCTGATTTTCGGCCTGATTGCCACAGTACTTCCGGAGTTATGCCCCTTGGAATGGTAAACATTCACAAAATAAATGTTATAGCGGGGGCATCCGTGTCCCATGGACACATTTCTAGTTAAAGTATAATATAATTTGTACAATAATCACATAGTGCTTGTGCTGGTTATACTACAGGGTAACTATTATACTCAAGACAATGCTACTTTCTGTGTAAACAAGAGAAGATTTCTTTAATTGTTTCTTCATTTCCGCAAAAGACAAAGTGTTGATTCTTACGGATTACAGGACGTATACAGGAGGTATACAGGAGGTATACAGGAGGTATACAGTACTGGTTCTGCCTATGGAAAATGAGGTGGTCTGCCCTTACAACAACTAAATTGACTTTATGTTCTAAAAATGACGTAAAACACCATTCAAACAAACAAACAAACAAATCAAAAGACTGTATCAAGCTGTAGGTTTGACTTCAATAGACAAGTGCACCTGGAACGGGAAGCAAATCTTGTGTACAAACCACTTCATATTAACTGTTGCAGATGTGTTTATGCATAGTTGATTTTCCTAAATAGTTTATGAGAAGAATGGAATGTATAATTGTCTTTAAAACTGTATGGTTTCAATTACATTATAGTTATGGTTATTTAGATAGAGGGGTTGTGTAAAAAGTGTTTTTATAACTTTTAGTTTAGCAGTAAAAGGAAACATTCATGTACTTAACGGATGTTGAACTATTCTCAGACAAGTTTTATTTTAAATGGCTTTTTTTTTTTTAAAAAAAAGGTGGAAACATTATCTAACTTTCATAAAAAATAAGTGTGACCTTTTGGCCATCTTGGAATTGTGAAATCATCAAGCACGTTTAGATCTACCATATATGGCATATTAATAAGTATTGTTTAAAGCAACTGAAACGAGCAACTGAATTAACAATAAACATAGAAAGTGTAAATTTGTACATTGTATGCTGATTTTATGATTTAAATTTTCTATTGCGTATTTGAGAAAAGAGTTTGATTACATCATCATTCCAACTTGGCAGCCTTCTTGTTTGTTTCTTCAAAATGTTTTTAATGTCTTTATCTTCTGTATATGTCATTGTATTTAAATATTTTGTTCACCCTTTTATAAGTTTTTTTTTAGAACTTTTTCAAAATAAAACTTGAGAATTATGTAACAAACACATTAACAGTGGGCTGTCATGGTATATTGGAATTTCATTTGTTTCCAATTTCCATATCTGTTTAGGGACGGGGTGTAATGTGGACCGCCATATCACTGGTTGTGAGTTGAAGCCTTCAGCAGACCGCAGGTTGTCAGTTGAAGCCTTTGGTAGATAGCAGGTTGTTAGTTGAAGCCTTCAGCAGACCGCAGGTTGTGAGTTGAAGCCTTCGGCAGACCAGAAGTTGTGAGATGAAGCCTTCAGCAGACCACAGGTTGTGAGTTGAAGCCTTTGGCAGACTGCAGGTTGTGAGTTGAAGCCTTCGGCAGACCACAGTTGTGAGTTGAAGCCTTCGGCAACTGCAGGTTGTGAGTTGAAGCCTTCGGCAGACTGCAGGTTGTGAGTTGAAGCCTTCGGCAGACTACAGGTTGTGAGTTGAAGCCTTCGGCAGACTGCAGGTTGTGAGTTGAAGCCTTCGGTAGACCACAGGTTGTGAGTTGAAGCCTTCGGCAGACTGCAGGTTGTAAGTTGAAGCCTTCGACAGACTGCAGGTTGTGAGTTGAAGCCTTCGGCAGACCACAGTTGTGAGTTGAAGCCTTCGGCAGACTACAGGTTGTGAGTTGAAGCCTTCGGCAGACTGCAGGTTGTGAGTTGAAGTCTCGGCAGACCACAGGTAATGAATGAGTTGTAGCCTTTAGCAGACTGCAGGTTGTGATTTGAAGCCTTCGGCTTACTGCAGGTTGTGAGTTGAAGCCTTCGGCAGACTGCAGGTTGTGAGTTGAAGCCTTCGGCAGACCACAGTTGTGAGTTGATGCCTTCGGCAGACTGAAGGTTGTTAGTTGAAGCCTTTGATAGGTTTCAGGTTTTTAGTTGAAGCCTTCGGCAAACTGCAGGTTGTAAGTTGAAACCTTTGGCAGACCACAGGTTGTGGGTTGAAGCCTTTGGCAGACTGCATTTTGTGAGTTGAAGCCTTCTGCAGACTACGGGTTGTGAGTTGAAGCCTTCGACAGACTGCAGGCTGTGAGTTGAAGCCTTCAGCTGGCTGCAGGTTGTGAGCAGAAGCCTTTGGCAGACTGCGGGTTTTGAGTTGAAGCCTTTGGCAGACTGCAACTTTTGAGTTGAAGCCTTTGGCTGACTGCAGGTTGTGAGTTGAAGTCTTTGGCAAACTGCAGGTTGTGAGTTGAAGCCTTTGGAGGACCGCAGGTTATGAGTTGAAGCATTCAGCAGACTGCAGGTTGTGATTAGACGCCTACGACAACAGGTTGTGAGTTGAAGCCTTCGGCAGACTGCAGGTTGTGATTTGAAGCCTTCAGCTGACTGCAGGTTGTGAGTTGAAGCCTTCGGCAGACTGCAGGTTGTGACTTGAAACCTTCGGCAGGTCACAGGTTTTAGTTGAAGCCTTCGGCAGACTGCAGGTTGTGAGTTGAAGCCTTTGGTAGACCACAGGTTGTGAGTTGAAGCCATCGGCAGAGTGCTGGTTGTGGGTTGAAGCCTTTGGCAGACTGCAGATTGTGAGTTGAAGCCTTCGGCATACCACAGGTTGTGAGTTGAAGCCTTTGGTAGATGGCAAGTTGTGAGTAATAGCCTTCAACAGACTAGAGGTTGTGAGTTGAAGCCTTCGGCAGACGGCAAGTTGTGAGTAAAATCCTTTGGCAGACTGCAGGTTGTGAGTTGAAGCCTTTAGCAGACTGCATGTTGTGAGTTGAAGCCTTTGATACACCACAGGTTGTGAGTTGAAGCCTTCAGCAGACCCCAGTTTGTGAGTTGAAGACTTTGGCAGACCATTGGCTGTGAGTTGAAGCCTTCGGCAGATGGCAAGTTGTGAGTAGAAGCCTTCAGCAGACCGCAGTTTGTGAGTTGAAGACTTTGGCAGACCATTGGTTGTGAGTTGAAGCCTTCGGCAGACCACAAGTTGTGAGATAAAGCCTTCAGCAGACCACAGGTTGTGAGTTGAAGCCTTTGGCAGACTGCAGGTTGTGAGTTGAAGCCTTCGGCAGACCACAGTTGTGAGTTGAAGTCTCGGCAGACCACAGGTAATGAATGAGATGTAGCCTTTGGCAGACTGCAGGTTGTGATTTGAAGCCTTCATCTTACTGCAGGTTGTGAGTTGAAGCCTTCGGCAGACTGCAGGTTGTGAGTTGAAGCCTTCGGCAGACTACATGTTGTGAGTTGAAGCCTTCGACAGACTGCAGGTTGTGAGTTGAAGCCTTCGGTAGACCACAGGTTGTTAGTTGAAGCCTTCGGCAGACTGCAGGTTGTAAGTTGAAGCCTTCGACAGACTGCAGGTTGTGAGTTGAAGCCTTCGGCAGACCACAGTTGTGAGTTGAAGCCTTCGCCAGACTACAGGTTGTGAGTTGAAGCCTTCGGCAGACTGCAGGTTGTGATTTGAAGCCTTCAGCTTACTGCAGGTTGTGAGTTGAAGCCTTCGGCAGACTGCAGGTTGTGAGTTGAAGCCTTTGGTAGACCACAGGTTGTGAGTTGAAGCCTTCGGCAGAGTGCTGGTTGTGGGTTGAAGCCTTTGGCAGACTGCAGATTGTGAGTTGAAGCCTTCGGCATACCACAGGTTGTGAGTTGAAGCCTTTGGTAGATGGCAAGTTGTGAGTAATAGCCTTCAATTGACTACAGGTTGTGAGTTGAAGCCTTCGGCAGACGGCAAGTTGTGAGTAAAATCCTTTGGCAGACTGCAGGTTGTGAGTTGAAGCCTTTAGCAGACTGCATGTTGTGAGTTGAAGCCTTTGGTAGACCACAGGTTGTGAGTTGAAGCCTTCAGCAGACCGCAGTTTGTGAGTTGAAGACTTTGGCAGACCATTGGCTGTGAGTTGAAGCCTTCGGCAGATGGCAAGTTGTGAGGAGAAGCCTTCAGCAGACCGCAGTTTGTGAGTTGAAGACTTTGGCAGACCATTGGTTGTGAGTTGAAGCCTTTGGCAGATGGCAAGTTGTGAGTTAAAGCCTTCAGCAGACTGCAGGTTGTGAGTTTAAGCCTTTGACACACTATTTAATAGAAATATTTCTAATGCTTGTAGTATAACATCTTAAATTTCAATGATTTACATAAACATTGAGTTGCATATGCACAAAGCTTGAAAAATGTTCATCCGAAAAATAAATCAAGCAAAATTATTATGCAGTAATGTTGGAATATAGTTCAAACGTACCCCAAGACATGTCATTGCAAAGAAATGTAAATGAAAAATTATGTTTAAAATATAATATAGAGGCGTTAGTATATAGTATATATTTTTGACAAGAATGTTGTGATGTACTGTTGTAACATATATAATCTCATAAACGTCACCTAATTTCAAGTCTACTTGTCTCAAATTGTAAATAAATGTTATTAATCCAGTATTAAATGAAATGTTTAAGCTTATTTATTATCGGTGCAATATTATCAGCAGTTAATAAAAAAACAATATGCTTCATACTTGTCTTATAATAAATATTAATGATTGAATGAATTCAAGTATTAATTATATGATTGAATGAATGCAAGTATTAATTATATGATTGAATAAATGCAAGTATTAATTATATGATTGAATGAATGCAAGTATTAATTATATGATTGAATAAATGCAAGTATTAATTATATGATTGAATGAATGCAAGTATTAATTATATGATTGAATGAATGCAAGTATTAATTATATGTATTAATTATATGATTGAATGAATGCAAGTATTAATTATATGTATTAATTATATGATTGAATAAATGCAAGTATTAATTATATGATTGAATGAATGCAAGTATTAATTATATGATTGAATAAATGCAAGTTGCGTAGAAAAACTAACGGAACGCCGGAACTTTTAAAAAAAAATCAAGATTTCCGCGTGTCCCTGTGATTTGGTACATTTTGAACACTCCTTTGTGGATAACTGTATTGTGAGTTTTCTAGATGTTTCAACTTAATATGGAGGAAATGATGCATAATAAGTTACAGTAGGTGCATTGTTGAGGGGAGCTTCGGTTGGGTGAATTATTGGCTTCTTGTTGTAAAATGAGTACTTTAACATACAAGTGTTGTAAAAAATATATACAACTTAATGCATTTGTGTAGTAGTGCAATTAAGCAGATGACAGGGAAGAAAGTTTCGCAAACTTGAATTCTTTGAAAAATGTGTTTTTATGAGGAAGTTTATTTGGCGGAATATGTTCTTACCTAACTACTGTAAATATTGATATAGATATACAATGCTTAGGCATATATAAGACTAGCTACTGTTGATGTGGGATATAAGTACACAATGTTTAGGCGTTTATCAGACTGGATTTTTGGTTTGATCAGAGGCAGGGAGGAGACAGAGAGAAGTAAGATACATATTAGAATCATTAACAGCCGTCTTTTTTAACAGTTGGTCACCCATTTATTGTTGGTGTGTGAGGAGAGGGGTACCATCACCCCAAGCACATGTTGATGGTGTGTGTGGGTTGAAGAACCATCCCCAATCACATTGATGGTATTAGATGATTGGAGAACCATCCCCCAATCACATGTTGATGGTGTTTGGTGGTTGGCGAACCATCTCCCAATCACATGTTGATGTCCCCCAATCACATGTTGATGGTGTTTGGTGGTTGGAGAACCATCCCCCAATCACATGTTGATGGTGTGTGGGGTTTAGAGAACAATTCCCCCAATCACATGTTGATGGTGTTTGATGGTTAGAGAACCATCCCGATCCAATGTTGATGGTGTGTGATGGTTGGGGAACTATCCCCCAATCACATGTTGATGGTGCATGTTGGTCCAGTAACCACCTGCTGATCACATGTTGCTGGTGCGTGGCAGTCAAGGAACCACCTCCTTATCACAGGTTGATGGACTACTGGACTGTTTGCAGATTTGTGTTTATAACTTATCTAGGGTGCTACGGTGGCACAGTGGATGGCATGTTGATTGAATCTAGAGGTTACGGGATTAGGCTCACTGGCCCCACTGCGTAGCTTGGGTGTGTCCTTAGTCATGATGCACTTACCTAGCCCTGTCTGACAGATTGGGTTTTATGTGGGCAGTTCTGTAGGTTAAAGAACCATAGGCATCTGTTTAATGAGTAATGCAGGGTTTCTGGATTGCTTGATTTAACCATTACTGTATTTTATAATTCATACAAATCAGTGGATGATGATTATGCTAAAACTTACATTACTGGGCAACCGTTTGAGCTTAGTGGCTCATAGTTCAGGCTAGAAATATCCTGCAGACCTCTGTTTAAAATGGGTTGAAACTCATTCTTAGTTTAAAAGTACTTAATTATTCTGTTCTTAAATCTTTCAGTCATGAACATTATAGTTACTGTAATATTCTCTCATGTCACTATAAGCCATATAGTGCAATGTAGTTAATCTTCTATCATGTGTTCATGTGTCTTTGCATTATAATTACTAAGGCCATTATGTTTTTATTATTCATTTTATGAACCATCAAGATAGAGAATTTCTGTAGGAAGGGAAATAATAAAAAAAAGTTGAAAAGCTATTTTTTTATTTTATTGGAAAGGAAAATAGAATGAAATGTTTGATTAAGATCTAGGAGGAGGTAAAAAAACACAATAAACTGTCAAATTCCCTGTGGAAAAATAAATAGGAGTGTTCATAAACAAATTATCAAAAAATAATGGCCTAAACCATATAATGCACTTTAACTAGTGTACTTTTCAATCATATGTACATGTGTGTCCCAATGAATGTTATGAACTTGCCATGTTAATATTCAGGAAGTTTGTCATTGAGTTAGTCGCATGAATTGAATAAGTGTAAATAATCACTTTACACACACTGTAGATGATCAAGTAATGTTGCAAGCTCGTTTATTTTGTTAGGAAAAACAAAAACTGGCTTAGTTTACTAGGTATGGCTTAGAAAGCAAAGTATGGTGTATAGCTCTGCTGGGTTAGTCTGCGTTTTCTTGATATGTACTAGCTAGTAGGAACTTATAACGCCCCATTGTATAAAATTTCATTTGAAAAACTTGAGTTGCACGAGGACCAAGCTTAAAAATAGTACATCCAAAAATAAATCAAACAAAATTCTTGTGTAGTAATGTTTGAATACGGTTCAAATGTACTCAAGTTTCATTACAAGAAAATAAAAAAGCTAAACATATGTTTGAATATAGTAGTTTCAAGTATAGTACTGTATTTTATCATGTAGGTATTTTCCTCGTTTCTGTATGGTTGACTAGCAGAAGCATGTTACTCTTGGCTCTTTTCTTCTTCACCTCAGATGAAGTTACAGACAATAAACCCTCAGGTATTCCACCTTGCTGGGTTTTTTTTCTGTTAATACCGAATAAAGCAACATTTATTTTGTCATTGGTTTGTTAGGCTGAATAGTGCATACAATAATCTGCATGATTAATATTGATTCTTGTTCTGATCGTAATGTAAAGTCAATAGGTGAACAACAAAATGGTGTTGACATGTTCATGTTTATTTCAGTTTCAATAAGAACATTCTTGTTAACCCTTCAGCCACTATATATTATATATAATGGACTGTTCTTTCATTTAATTAGGACCATTCCATTTATGTGACAAAGGGGTGTTTGGTGAAAATGTCTGATCAGCAGCCGGACATTGTTTACAATGGACGCTAAGGCTATTATAGTCGTGCTTAGCGAGTTAAGGGTTTAAACATGCTCTTGGACAATATGGTACCCAAATGTTGTATTACTCAATGTTTTTGTGTTTCATTTTACAGGTAATGTCTGAGCTAATGAAGGGTATTGTAAACCTAAACTGAAAATGGAATTGTTATTATTTGTCAATGCTCTAACTAGAGTATGTATAGCCAGTTAGTATTTATAAATACTTCCCACATCACATGGTGCAGGAAATGGGAAGTTATTCATGTATAAATGATAGAACAATCACAATCCTTCTTCATTGTCTCCTTTCAGATGGACTAGCTGATGCTGATCTCAAGGTTCCAGCAAAACCTGCACCTTCCCCAACACCAAGTAAGTTGCCCTTTGTCCAGTATATTGTCAGGGGGCTGAATTTGTATGGTATATTGTTGGTTTAGGGGACCGCCCTTTGTGCAGTATTATTATTGTTGGTTTATGGAACTGACCTTTGTACAGTATATTGTTGAGCTAGCTCTACTGATCAAAGATCAGCAGAGCTTATGCCGTGGTGCGGCGTCTGTCGTCTGTCCATCCGGCCCTCTGTCCGTAAAGTTACTACTCCTCTGAAACTTCTAGATGGATTTTCACGTTTATGCAAAATCCAAGATGGCCACCAAAGCTAAAAATAGATTTAAAAAATAATAATTTTGTAGCGACTACTCCTCTGAAACTACTTGATAGATTTTCATGAAACTTCACAGGAATGTTGCTCTTTATGTCTAGCGGATCCTATCAAGATTTCAGGTCGGCCAGAAATTCAAGATGAACGCCACGGCTAAAGGTGTTGATCCTTGTCGGAAATTATTTTGATTCAACATTAAAATTAGCCGCCAGTAGCCATCTTTGTTTACATAGAGTTATATAGTAAAAAATTGTAGCGACTACTCCTTTGAAACTACTTGACAGATTTTCATGAAACTTCATGTTAATGTTGTTCTTGATGTCTAGTTGATCGTAGCGAAATTTCAGGTCAGCCGGAATTTCAAACTGGCCACCACGGCTAAATATAGATTTTAAAAAAGCAAGTTTCTAGCAACTACTTATTGAAAACTATAAGTGATATTGATATGGGACTTTTTCTAAACTGATCAGCATGAGATGATGCTGGTCCTTGTCAAAAAAATTCTTTCGATTCACCTTTAAATATTGCTGCCAGCGGCCATCGTTGTTTACATAGAGTTATATGGTAAAAACTTATAGTGACAAGTCGTATGAAACTACTTGAAATATTTTCATGAAACTTCACAGGAATGCTGATCTAGCTATCAAAACCTATCATCAGTAGAGCTTCAAGGTCATTGACCTCTTGTTGGTTTAAGGGGCTGCCCTTTGTCCTGTATATTGTTGGTTTTAGGGGGTTGAATTTGTTCAGTATATTGTTGGTTTAGGGGGCTGCCCTTTGTCGTGTATATTGTTGGTTTTGGGGGCTGCCGTGTGTACAGTTTATTGTTGGTTTAGGAGGCTGAATTTGTCCATTATATTGTTGGTTTAGGGGGCAGCCCTTTGTCCAGTATATTGCTGGTTTAGGGGCTGCCCTTTGTACAGTATAGTGTTAGTTTAGGGGACTGAATTTGTCCAGTATAATGTTGTTTAGTGAGCTGCCCTTTGTCCAGTATATGGCTGGTTTTGGAGACTCTGCTGCCGTTTGTCCAGTATATTGTTGTTTTAGGGGACAGCCCTTTGTTCAGTATATTTGCTGGTTTAAGTCAGTCCTTTGTCCAGCATATTGCTGGTTTATGTGACTATGCTATATACCCTTTGCCAAGTATGTTTTTGTTGGTTAATGGGACTGCTCTTTATCCAGTATATTATTGGTTTAGGGGACAGACCTTTCTCTAGTATATTATTGGTTTAGGGGGATGCCCTGTGTCTAGTATATTATTGGTTTAGTGGGATGCCCTGTGTCTAGTATATTGTTGGCTTAGGTTGCTGAATTTGTCCAATATATTGTTGGTTTAGGGTACTGAACTTGTCCAGCATATTGTTGGTTTAGGGGACAGACCTTTCTCTGGTATATTACTGGTTCAGGGGGCTGCCCTATGTCTAGTATATTGTTGGTTTAGGGTGCTGAATTTGTCCAGCATATTGTTGGTTTAGGGGACTGCCCTCTGTACAGTCTATTTTTGAAAGGACTGGCCTTTGTTTATATATTGATGGTTTAAGGGACTATTCTTTGTCCAGTATATTATTAGCTCGACTGATCAGAGATCAGCAGAGCTTATGCCGTGGTGCGGCGTCCGTTGTCCGTCCGTCCGTCAACTTTTTTTTGTAGCGACTAGTCCTCTGAAACTACTGAATGGATTTTCATGAACCTTTACAGAAATGTTGTCAGTGAAGTCTAGTTGATCGTAGCAAAAATTCATGTTGATGTGAAATCCAAGATGGCCACCAAATCTAAAAATAGGTTTTTAAAAAACAAGTTTGTAGCGACTACTTGAAAACTATAAGTGATATTGATATGGGACTTTTTGTAAAATGATCAGCATGACATGATGTTGGTCCTTGTAGAAAATCGTTTTGATTCGACGTTAAACATGGCTGCCAGTGGCCATCTTTGTTTACATAGAGTTATATAATGAAAACTTGTAGCGACTACTCCTCTGAAACTACTGGACGGATTTTCATGAAACTTCACAGGAATGTTGCTCTTGATGTCTTATTGATCCTAACAAAATTTCAGGTCTGCCGGAAATTCAAGATGGCCGCCACAGCTAAAAATAATTTTTCAAAATACAAGTTGTAGCGACTACTTCTTGAAAACTATAAGTGAAATTGATATGGGACTTTTTCTAAAATAGTCAGCATGACATGATGTTGGTCCTTGTCAAAAATTGTTTTGATTCGACGTTAAACATGGCTGCCAGCGGCCATCTTTGTTTACATAGAGTTATATAGTAAAAACTTGTAGCGACTACTCCTCTGAAACTACTTGGCGGATTTTCATGAAACTTTGCACGAATGTTGCTCTTAATGTCTAATTGAATTTAGCAAAATTTCAGATCGGCCAGAAATTCAAGATGGCCGCCACAGCTAAAAATAGATTTTTAGCTCTTCTGATCAGAGATCAGCAAAGCTTATGCCGTGGTGCGGCGTCCGTCGTCCGTCTGTCCGTCCGTCTGTCCGTCCGTCCGTCTGTCCGTAAACTTTTATTTGTAGCGACTACTCCTCTGAAACTACTGGATGGATATTCATGAAACTTTACAGAAATGTTGCCCATGAAGTCTAGTTGATCCTAGCAAAAATTCATGTTGATGTGAAATCCAAGATGGCTGCCAAAGCTAAAAATAGATTTTTAAAATACAAGTTTGTAGCGACTACTTCTTGAAAACTATAAGTGATATTGATATGGGACTTTTTCTAAAATGATCAGCATGACATGATGTTGGTCGTTGTCAAAAATCGTTTTGATTCGACGTTAAACATGGCTGCCAGCGGCCATCTTTGTTTACATAGAGTTATATAGTAAAAACTTGTAGCGACTACTCCTCTGAAACTACTTGGCGGATTTTCATGAAACTTTACAGGAATGTTGCTCTTGATGTGTAATTGATCCTAGCAAAATTTCAGATCGGCCAGAAATGCAAGATGGCCACCACAGCTAAAAATAGATTTTTAAAAAATAAGTTTGTAGCGACTACTTCTTGAAAACTAGAAGTGATATTGATATGGGACTTTTTCTAAAAGGATCAGCATGACATGATGTTGGTCGTTGTCAAAAATCGTTTTGATTCGACGTTAAACATGGCTGCCAGCGGCCATCTTTGCTTACATAGAGTTATATAGTAAAAACTTGTAGCGACTACTCCTCTGAAACTACTTGACGGATGTTCATGAAACTTCACAGGAATGTTTCTCTTGATGTCTAGTTGATCCTAGCAAAATTTCAGGCTGGCCGGAAATTCAAAATGGCCGCCACAGCTAAAAATAGATTTAAAATAAATACATTTGTAGCGACTACTTCTTGAAAACTGTAAGTGATATTGATATGGGACATTTTCTAAAATGATCAGCATGACATGATGTTGATCCTTGTCGAAATTTATTTTGATGCAACTTTAAACATGGCTGCTAGCGGCCATCTTTGTTTACATAGATTTATATAGTAACAACTTGTAGCGACTACTTCTCTGAAACTACTTAACACATTTTTATGAAACTTCACAGGAATGTTGCTCTTGATGTCTAATTGATCCCAGATTTTTTTTAGGTCGGCCGGAAATTCAAGATGGCCGCCATGGCTAAAAACAGATTTTTTAAAAAAAAGTTTGTAGCGACTACTTCTTGAAAACTGTAAGTGATATTGATATGGGACTTTTTCTGAAATGATCAGAATGACAAGATGTTGATCCTTGTCGAAAATTACTTTGATTCAACATTAAACATGGCTGCCAGTGGCCATCTTTGTTTACCTAGAGTTATATAGTAAAAACTTCAACTTGTAGCGACTACTCCTCTGAAACTACTTGACATTTTTTTATGAAACTTCACAGGAATGCTGATCACCTAGCTATCAAAATCTATCAGTAGAGCTTCAAGGTCATTGACCTCTTGTTAAAAAATAAGTTTGTAGCGACTACTTCTTGAAAACTATAAGTGATATTGAAATGGGACTTTTTCTAAAATGATCAGCATGACATGATGGTTATCCGAGTCGAACATTATTTTGATTCAACGTTAAACATGGCTGCCAGTGGCCATCTTTGTTTACATAGAGTTATATAATGAAAACTTGTAGCGACTACTCCTTTGAAACTACTGGACGGATTTTCATGAAACTTCACAGGAATGTTGCTCTTGATGTCTAATTGATCCTAGCAAAATTTCAGGTTGGCCGGAAATTCAAGATGGCCACCACAGCTAAAAATAATTTTTAAAAAAACAAGTTTGTAGTCACTACTTCCTGAAATCAAAATCAATCAGTAGAGCTTCAAGGCCATTGACCTCTTGTTTGTTTAAGGGTCTGCCCTTTGTCCAGTATATTGTTGGTTCAAGGAATTATTCTCTCCTTTGTCCAGTAAATTCTTTTTGAGACGTCCAGTTATCATCCCATTTCAGCAGAAGGAACAGTGCGTTTGTGAATGCAGCACCTCCAACTCCCAACTTCTCATAAGTATCATAAATAAACAACAGTAGGGTTATCATGTAGGGTATGACTGGTACAGTAAATAAACAACAGTAGGGTATGACTGATACAGTAAAGACAATGATCAATTGTTTTGTATACAATAGTTCATTGATAAATAATAAGGCGTGGACATGCACATATCTTCCTTGATGTAATATATTGTGATGTTTTTATGTATATTAGCTGGACTAATCAGAGCTCAGCAGAGATTATACTGTGATACTGCATCCGTTGTCCGTCCGTCTGTCCTTAAACTTTTATTATGGCAGCTACCCTGCTGAAACTACTTGATGAATGTTCATGAAACTTTACAGAAATATTGACATGAAATTTATGTCAGTCAGAAATCCAAGATGGTCATGACCGGGCCTAGTTGTCATGACGGGGCCTAGTTGTCATGACGGGGCCTAGTTGTTATGATCGGGCCTAGTTGTCATGGCCGGTCCTAGTTGTCATGACCGGGCCTAGTTGTCATGACGGAGCCTAGTTGTCATGACCGGGCCTAGTTGTCATGACTGGGCCTAGTTGTCAGGACCGATGACCAGGCCTAGTTGTCATGACTGGGCCTAGTTGGGCATTTTTACCCATCATATAATATTCATGATCCATGACATTTGAAAAAAAGCCTTTATATTGAAGTTTTTCATTAAGTCCATTTCTCAGACACTGGAAGCATTACAGCTTTCCAACTTAACACAAGTTAACATCTATATCTGCATGGCAGCAGTATGTCCCTAACAAAAGTAAGTCAACATAAATGGCGTTGACATTTCTTTGAACTTTGTTAATTTACATTACATTTATACATTCAAGTTTTTTTTGTTAAGGCCGTTATTCAGATTGCAAAAGCCATACAGTTTTTAATAAATGACCTTGACCTACTTTTCATACTCTGTTCATTTAATTGATTTCTTGTAGAATAATAGCCTAAAGCTTTTAAACTTCACACACTCTAATATCTTCAGGACATGTAGCATGTTCCTTCTGAAAGAAGGTCAGTGACGTTCCTTCTGAAAGAAGGTCAGTATGAAAGAAGGTCAGTGACATTCCTTCTGAGAGAAGGTCAGTGATGTTCCTTCTGAAAGAAGGTCAGTGACGTTCCTTCTGAAAGAAGGTCAGTGACGTTCCTTCTGAAAGAAGGTCAGTGAGAAAATCACCTTGTATGAAGTATTTCCCCTTGAAGAAGGCTTAACCTGAACCGTAACCTTACCCTTTATTTCTAGTTATCAAGGCTAATGCTCTGATGCTCTTCTTTTCTCACAAAAAAAATATCTAAAGGGCCCCATACATTTTAAATGAATATTTTATGAGTTATGTCCCTTAGAAAATGGTTTAACCTGGAATGTAACCTCAGTTTCAAAGTTACGAATGCTATAGCACTGAAACTTCAAACAGATGTTCTTTCATACAAACAAAATGTTCTTAAATTAAAATCTTAAATATTTCCCAGCAGTTATTTCCTTTATTTTAACAATTGAACTTGAAAGTAAAAAATTGATGTAAATATTTATGTGACCATTTCCTTAAAATGTCTAATAGGACCAGGTATGAAATACGATGGGAAAAAGTGTGACGACCAGCTTGGAGTTCTGACTGATGGAGGGACTATAATCTGGACAATAGTGTGTCCTTGTGGAGGGAGGGACTACAGTCACATGCCCTTACCCAGGGAATGTCATCTTAAAATTATGCACACTCACAGAATTTGGATAATTTACTCTGAGCAACTTTATCATTTTAGGCTCAGAGTTATTGGAGAGCTTTGACGATCTACCTGAGCTGTCATCGGTGACAAAACTTAATCATGCAACCAAACAACGACCTCGCAGACCAAAGAATATACGACCGACGACACGCCAGTCGGCTATGCAAGCTACCAATGAGATTAAGGTTAGTCTATATGATGAACTGAATGTTGCATTTGCAACTTGCTATGAGAAGACTCACTGAAAATGTTGGCCACAATTTACATGCCAACTTCTTACTAGCAGTCGTTCTCCAGCATAATTAAAAAGCACACTGACTTTTATATTTTATTCGGAAATAAAAAAATCAACTGCATTTTACTTTAATTTGTACTATTTAAACTTGATTATACAAAGGAACAGAGGAAATACATTTATTATTATATATTTTTTATGCATTTTTAGGTTGATGAAGATGTTGAATCCTTCTTTTCCAAGGCCATCACACCAGCGACGCCTACTGGCAATGTTTCGAACAATTCAAGGTACGAGTGGGTGTGTAAATGGGTGTCTAGCAATAAAATTCCTTCATGCCAGTAAAACCAGTATTAACAAGCACACAGAAATCACATGTTGTACAAGTTAACACTGGAGACAAGAATTCACATCATGTTTAGTGATCAGATGTAATATTAATGTCCTTGTTTAAGGCTATTGTACTGGGTGTTGTTAAAATCGTCCTTTGTCTGTAGTGGCAGTGTCATGTAAACCTCTCCTTTTGTCTGTAGTGGCAATGTCATGTAAACCTTTGACAATGTCACATAAACCTCTCATTTGTCTGTAGTGGCAATGTCATGTAAACCTTTGGCAATGTCACATAAACCTCTCCTTTGTCTGTAGTGGCAATGTCACATAAACTTCTCCTTTGTCTGTAGTGGAAATGTCACATAAACCTCTCTTTTGTCTGTAGTGGCAATGTCACGTAAACACATCCTTTGTCTGCAATGGCAATGTCACATAAACCTCTCCTTTGTCTGTAGTGACAATGTCATATAAACCTTTGGCAATGTCACATAAACCTCTCCTTTGTCTGTAGTGGCAATGTCACGTAAACCCCTTCTTTGTCTGTAGTGGCAATGTCACGTAAAGACGTCCTTTGTCTGTAGTGGCAATGTCATGTAAACCTTTGGCAATGTCACATAAACCTCTCCTTTGTCTGTAGTGGCAATGTCACGTAAACCCTTCCTTTTTTCTGAAGTGGTAATGTCATATAAACCTTTGGCAATGTCACATAAACCTCTCCTTTGTATGTAGTGACAATGTCACGTAAACCCTTCCTTTGTCTGTAGTGGCAATGTCACATAAACACATCCTTTGTCTGTAGTGGCAATGTCATGTAAACCTTTGGCAATGTCACATAGACCTCTCCTTTGTCTGTAGTGGCAATGTCACGTAAACCCTTCCTTTGTCTGAAGTGGCAATGTCATATAAATCTGGCAATGTCACATAAACCTCTCCTTTGTATGTAGTGGCAATGTCACGTAAACACTTCCTTTGTCTGAAATGGCAATGTCATGTAAACCTTTGGCAATGTCACAAAAACCTATCCTTTGTCTGTAGTGGCAATGTCACGTAAACCCTTCCTTTGTCTAAAGTGGCAGTGTCATGTAAACCTTTGGCAATGTCACAAAAACCTCTACTTTGTCTGTAGTGGCAATGTCACATTAACCTCTCCTGTGTCTGTAGTGGCAATGTTACGTAAACCCCTCCTTTGTCTGTAGTGGCAATGTCACGTTATATGATGAAGCAATCTAGAGTTTATTTTCTTTATTATTCATATGTACATAGAATACTTCTTCACGTTTAGGAAATTAAAAGCTGATATTAAGTTGATTTCCTTAATTTAGTTGATGATATAGTACTATTTATGTTTTGAATGATGCAAAACTTAATTTATTTCATAATTTGTTTAATGCTTTGGTTGTATGGCAGGAAGGTACTATATGTTGCGGGATAACTTGTATGTGATTCTAGACTTTACACAAGATAAGCTATATGTAACATGAGATAAGCTATATGTAACATGAGATAAGCTATATGTAACACGAGATAAGCTATATGTAACTCCAGCTTTTACATGAGATAAGCTGTTCATATTTATATAGCTAGCATATATGTGTATACAGTTTACACTATATCAGTTTGTTGGCACAGCTTTTAAGGTTATATATTTTACATAGGAAATTTAGAAATAAGTTAATAGACATAGAATATGCTGATCAATAAAAATAATGCCATGCACTCTTAGCTTGTGCCATTATTTTTTTACAATTGAACACCCAACAGCCATCTTATTCACAATAGGTTACTTATTATTATGTTCTTCATCGTAAACCAAATCTAGTCCATTTGTGTGTTTTATGGTTGGCTAATTAAAGAAGCTTTCATAATAATTGTGCTTTAACTGGCTAGCCTGTGTTTTTAATGTAAATCTTCACCAGGAAATGCTTGCTAGGTCATCAGGAACACAGCCCATTGTTGGTGTTGCACAACAGATAATATCCACCAGGAAATGCTTGCTAGGTTATCAGGAACACAGCCCATTGTTGGTGTTGCACAACAGATAATATCCACCAGGAAATGCTTGCTAGGTTATCAGGAACAAAGCCCATTGTTGGTGCTGCACAACAGATAATATCCACCAGGAAATGCTTGCTAGGTTATCAGGAACAAAGCCCATTGTTGGTGCTGCACAACAGATAATATCCACCAGGAAATGCTTGCTAGGTTATCAGGAACACAGCCCATTGTTGGTGTTGCACAACAGATAATATCCACAATTGGCCTGAATATGTTTTCCCCGAACTTTGATTAGGTGTAGTTGTATCTTGGGAAATACAACTCAACATTATATAGCAATGGTGGTTGTGACCTTGACCCTCCAGGCAAAGGACAGATAAATTAGTGATTTATAGAAACCATTGTGATTCAAACACAGTGTATTCTGTAAAGCAAGATTAATAGTTGTGACTAGCATTAAATTTATGTTGGTAATAAGGTCAACATTGAATTGTTTGCATTTAGTTCTGTTTCTGTCAAATAACATGCAGAAGATCTACCAAAACTCGGCATGAGTTGCACCCGTTTGGACATCTTTTATGTGGGTCAAAGTGCAGTGTAGACGAGGCATTTTATCCTCAGAATTCCTACGTTAACTAACTGTAATCCTCATGCATGTATTTGAAGGCACCATCAGCATATCCCATCACTGTAACCTTACATTTCAAGGGGTCAGCACTAGACTACTATAACTACATATGAATAAAGAAGGAGATACAATAGTCTTGCTCTGAACCCACGGTTTATTGAAAAGAACATTATATTATCTAACTCATTGAGATAAAGGTTCTCTCCAGGATGATTCAGCAGGGCACACCATTCAGGGACATTGATAATGTCTGTTATAAATAAACCAATCATGTTCAGTTATAATATCTGACTGAATAAATAAATCTGATTGAATAAATAAACCAGTTATGTTCAGTTATAATATCTGACTCAATAAATAAACCAATTATGATCAGTTATAATATCTGACTGAATAAATAAATCTGATTGAATAAATAAACCAGTCATGTTCAGTTATAATATCTGACTGAATAAATAAACCAATCATGTTCAGTTATAATATCTGACTGAATAAATAAACCAGTCATGTTCAGTTATAATATCTGACTGAATAAATAAACCAATCGGGACGGTGATTTTATAGCCCTGTAGATGTGATGCAAGTTGAAAGTCAAATGTGTTAGCACTGTTGGTCACAAATTAATATGTGTAATCGTTGAACAAACAGGTTGACATATGTTTCAAGCCAATGAAATCCCTCCTTAAAAAAATAAAAAAATAAGTTACTTAAATATCCACCTTGCTGCTGTATTTGAGATATTGCACTGATTAGTGACTTTGATTATAGTCGGCCTGAAAAACGGTTATCGTTTATATTTTGAATGTTATGGAGCTAAAGGCAGTGCTGTGCTGCGAGTAGCGTTAATTAAATTTCATAAAATTCAAAATATGATATCTATTTAACTGGACCTGCAATCAAACATCCTGCTGAGAAGCCTCATACATTGTCACTGGACCTGCAATCAAACATCCTGGTGAGAAGCCTCATACATTGTCACATTGTTATTTTCACTAATCATTTTGCACATATTCTGTATATCAGGCTCTGTATCACAATACCGTATACCCCCATTTAAACGACCCTGGATGACATGCATTTCACCAAAAGGGGAGGTGTTCATTTGAGGCCCTTTTTATCAAGAAAAGCAAATACATATTTAGGTATAAACAAAAGGTGAAAATGCCAGTAAGTGTGCTCTGCTTAATACCATGTGACAATATTAATGGTAAGCAAGCTTAAGAGGAGTAATATGCCGTTTTTTCTTCATTTGCATTTTCTTTAGAAATAAGGTGGGGTGGGGTGCATATGGGTTACTTTTATTAGAGGGGTGGGCGGGTTTATTAGGGTGTATACGGTATACTGTTTATATTCTGTATATCAATACTATAGTGGTACTGTGAGAAATGTGCTATAAGTTATAACCCTTGCTTTAGATTGTCACTTGTAAAGGTGGAAGAATTTGTACATATAAAAGTTGGAAAATATAAAACAATATTTATCATAAAAATATAAATATTTTGGAAAAAATTACTGCTTTCAATAAGAAGCATGTAGGTTATATGTGGCACATGTCTTACAGCGAGCCTATAGCGCATGTATCAGGCTAATATTTATTCTGGCCTAATGCAACCATTACAGTGCTAAAACCACACCAGAAACTAAGAAAAAATCGGGGGGAATATTTGGTTTTGGACAGAAAGAGGGTAAAGACAAGGACCAGAAGAAGTCGTAAGTTTATCACCTGGATCAACAAGAGCCAGTAGGCTCCTGAGTTTGTGTTGTTAATGAAAGGAAATAGGATGATGTCACTTTTTACTTAGATAGTTTAACCCTTTCGTCGCCAAATTTCAAATGTCGTCTGCTAAAATTTCATTTCAAACCTTCCGGTGATATTTTATATATAACGTGTTATGGAAAACATTCTTACTGAGTGGCGACCAGTGTAAATCCTTATCAGCCTGCACATGATATACAGGCTGATCTGGGTTTACACTGGTCGTAAAAATCAATGTCTTCGACTGTGGCAGCGAAAGGGCTAAGTACTGACGATAGATACTCGCCCTTTTTGTGACCACTCTTTGTCTGTCCATGGAGGATTATTTTTTGCTTCATACAACAGCATTTGTTCTGCAGAAATGATTAACATATGCTAGACTATCAATTTTGTTTGGATAAAGCTGCATGGATCAAAGTGATTTCCGCGTAGGTACAAAGTTTATATTTTAACAGGGTTATAAGGAAAACTAAAACACAATTTCAAGAACCACTGCATACCCCTACATATTTTGACAATGTTTCTTCAGAAATAATTAGTATCCCCAGGACTATCAAGTATGTTTAAATAAAGTCTGGTGGATAAAAATAAGAGCCCCGCCCTAGGGCAGTGGGCCTGTCTGTATATCAAGAAATATAGGGAAAACTGTAAAAACAAAAACAACAAAAAGACTGTTCTCAAGAACCATTGAACATAATTATTTCGTCTCAGAAATAATCTTTATATGCTTAGGTATGAAATTTGTTAAATTGTAGTTCAAAACGTATGATCAAAATTGGCCTCGTTTCAGGTTTTTAGTTTAAATTTAAAGATTCTGTCGGAAAACTCTTAAAAGTCTACTTCTTAAGAACTGTTGGACATACTTTTTTTCAGAAATTATTGGTAAATCCTATAGAAGATTAGTATCTTTTTTTTTTCTTTTTTTTAAGTCAGCATTATGAACTTCCAAGATTGCTGTGGTTAGTAACCATGGTAACATAGCTGTAGTCTTACTGCTGACCTAGATAGTAGCTTGTTAGGTTGCTAGATACTAGATTATCACTTTTGTATCAATGAAATCCTCAGGATCCCTAGGTGTACCAAAGTTTGTACATGAGATTTATATAGAAAACGCTTCTGTCATGAACCACAGTTGCCAGGTGAGCATTTTAGTCCACTTGTTTCAATGTTAAAGATTAACAATATTTTTGCTGAATAAGATTATTATATTTATAAATAATATAGCTCTAAAGTATTCTTCATATAAATATCGAGAATCTGAATCGTATCACCATTTCATGTCAAATTTGGGATAAGCACAAGTTCCATAAACCTGATGTGAAATAGAAACAAGTTCCAGACCACATCTGGATGTATGTATACATAGAGGAACTCATCATGCATAAGATACAGTGTGATGTTCATACTCCTATTGTGTTGACTATAATTATAACAACTTCGAATATTTCAGAGGAGGTGGTGTGTTAGGAATGTTTAATAGAAAGGGCACACCTAAGCCCAGTCCATCACCAGTGCCAGCCAAGAAAGGCTCCAGGATATCAGACGTAACGGTTTGTTGTTTGTTATAAACTACACCTTGCTTCAAAAGCACACAAATAACCAACTTTTTATATAAGTTTAATAAGTCTGAATCTAATGTGACCTGTTTGAAGCTAGTGTAACCAGTCTGAAGTAAGTATAAACAGTCGAACCTTAGTGTTACCAGTCAGAAGCTTTTATAACGTGAAGCTAGTATTACGAGTATGAAGCTAGTATAACCAGTCTAGAGCTAGGGTAACCCGAAGGTAGTATAACCAGTCGGAAGCTAGTGTAACCAGTCTGAAGCTATAACCAGTCTGAAGCTAGTGTAACCAGTCTGACCCGTGTGTTACGCCTCTGAAGCTAATGTAACAAGTGAAGCTTGTGTAACTAGTCTGAAGGTAGTATAAACAGTCTGAAGCTAGTATAACTTGAAGGTAGTATAACCAGTCTGAATCTAGTATAACTTGAAGGTAGTATAACCAGTCTGAAGCTAGTGTAACCAGTCTGAAGCTAGTGTAACCAGTATGAAGCTAGTGTTACCAGTCTGAAGCTAGTGTAACCATTATGAAGCTAGTGTTACCAGTCTGAAGCTAGTGTAACCAGTCTGAAGCTAGAGTAACCTGTCTGAAGGTAGTGTAATCAATCTGAAGCTAGTGCCACCAGAATGAAGTTAGTTTTACCAGTCTGAAGGTAGTGTAACCTGTCTGAAGCTAGTGTAATCCGTCTGAAGGTAGTATAATCTGACTGAAGCTAGTGTTACCAGACTGAAGCTAGTGTTACCAGTTTGAAGCTAGTGTTACTAGTCTGAAGGTAGTGTAACCAGTCTGAAGCTAGTGTTACCAGCCCGAAGCTAGTGTAATCAGTCTGAAGCTAGTGTTACCAGTCTGAAGCTAGTGTTACCAGTCTGAAGCTAGTGTAACCAGTAAGAAGCTAGTGTTACCAGTCTGAAGCTAGTGTAACCAGTCTGAAGCTAGTATAACCTGTTACTAATCTGAAGGTAGTGTAACCAGTCTGAAGGTAGTGTAACCAGTCTGAAGCTAGTGTAATCCGTCTGAAGGTAGTATAATCTGACTGAAGCTAGTGTTACCAGACTGAATCTAGTGTTACCAGAATGAAGTTAGTTTTACCAGTCTGAAGGTAGTGTAACCTGTCTGAAGCTAGTGTAATCCGTCTGAAGGTAGTGTTACCAGTTTGAAGCTAGTGTTACTAGTCTGAAGGAAGTGTAACCAGTCTGAAGCTAGTGTCACTGCTGAAGCTAGTGTAATCAGTCTGAAGCTAGTGTAACCTGTCTGAGGCTAGTGTAATCAGTCTGAAGCTAGTTTAATCAGTGTGAAGCTAGTGTAACCAGTCTGAAGCTAGTGTTACCAGTCTGAAGGTAGTGTAACCAGTCTGAAGCTAGTGTAATCAGTCTGAAGCTAGTGTTACCAGTCTGAAGCTAGTGTTACCAGTCTGAAGGTAGTGTTACCAGTCTAAAGCTAGTGTTACCAGTTTGAAGCTAGTGGAACCAGTCTGAAGCTAGTGTAACCATTATGAAGCTAATGTTACCAGTCTGAAGCTAGTGTTACCAGACTGAACTTAATTTAACCATTCTGAAGCTAGTGTTACCAGTCTGAAGCTAGTGTAACCTGTCTGAAGCTAGTGTAATCAGTTGGAAGCTAGTGTAACCAGTCTGAAGCTAGTGTTACCAGTCTGAAGCTAGTGTAACCATTATAAAGCTAATGTTACCAGACTGAACTTAGTTTTACCAGTCTGAAGCTAGTGTTGCCAGTCTGAAGCTAGTGTAACCTGTCTGAAGCAAGTGTAATCAGTTGGAAGCTAGTGTAACCAGTCTGACGGTAGTGTAACCAGTCTGAAGCTGGTGTTACCAGTCTGAAGCTAGTGTCACCAGTTTGAAGCTAGTGTTACTAGTCTGAAGGTAGTGTAACCAGTCTGAAGGTAGTGTAACCAGCCCGAAGCTAGTGAAATAAGTCTATAGCTAGTGTTACCAGTCTGAAGCTAGTGTAACCAGTCTGAAGCTAGTATAACCTGTTACTAGTCTGAAGGTAGTGTAACCAGTCTGAAGGTAGTGTAACCAGTCTGAAGCTTGTGTAATCCGTCTGAAGCTAGTATAATCTGACTGAAGCTAGTGTTACCAGACTGAATCTAGTGTTACCAGAATGAAGTTAGTTTTACCAGTCTGAAGGTAGTGTAACCTGTCTGAAGCTAGTGTAATCCGTCTGAAGGTAGTGTTACCAGTTTGAAGCTAGTGTTACTAGTCTGAAGGTAGTGTAACCAGTCTGAAGCTAGTGTTACTGCTGAAGCTAGTGTAATCAGTCTGAAGCTAGTGTAATCAGTCTGAAGCTAGTTTAATCAGTGTGAAGCTAGTGTTACCAGTCTGAAGCTAGTGTTACCAGTCTGAAGGTAGTGTAACCAGTCTGAAGCTAGTGTAATCAGTCTGAAGCTAGTGTTACCAGTTTGAAGCTAGTGTTACTAATCTGAAGGTAGTGTAACCAGTCTGAAGCTAGTGTTACCAGTCTGAAGGTAGTGCAACCAGTCTAAAGCTAGTGTTACCAGTTTGAAGCTAGTGGAACCAGTCTGAAGCTAGTGTAACCATTACGAAGCTAATGTTACCAGTCTGAAGCTAGTGTTACAAGACTGAACTTAGTTTAACCATTCTGAAGCTAGTGTTACCAGTCTGAAGCTAGTGTTACCTGTCTGAAGCTAGTGTAATCAGTTTGAAGCTATTGTAACCAGTCTGAAGGTAGTGTAACCAGTCTGAAGCTAGTGTTACCAGTCTGAAGCTAGTGTAACCATTATAAAGCTAATGTTACCAGACTGGAGTTAGTTTTACCAGTCTGAAGCTAGTGTTGCCAGTCTGAAGCTAGTGTAACTTGTCTGAAGCAAGTGTAATCAGTCGGAAGCTAGTGTAACCAGTCTGACGGTAGTGTAACCAGTCTGAAGCTGGTGTTACCAGTCTGAAGCTAGTGTCACCAGACTGAAGTTAGTTTTACCAGTCTGAAGCTAGTGTAACCTGTCTGAAGCTAGTGTAACCTGTCTGAAGCTAGTGTAACCAGTCTGAAGCTAGTGTAACCAGTCTGAAGCTAGTGTAACCAGACAGGTTAGTTTTACCAGTCTGAAGCTAGTGTAACCTGTCTGAAGCTAGTGTAACCTGCTGAAGGTAGTGTAATCAGTCAGAAGCTAGTGTAACCTGTCTGAGGCTAGTGTAATCAGTCTGAAGCTAGTTTAATCAGTGTGAAGGTAGTGTAACCAGTCTGAAGCTAGTGTTACCAGTCTGAAGGTACTGTAACCAGTCTGAAGCTAGTGTAGTCAGTCTGAAGCTAGTGTTACCAGTCTGAAGCTAGTGTAACCTGTCGGAGGCTAGTATAATCAGTATGAAGCTAGTGTCACCAGACTGAAGTTAGTTTTACCAGTCTGAAGCTAGTGTAACCTGTCTGAAGCTATTATAATCAGTCTGAAGCTAGTGTAACCAGTCTGAAGCTAGTGTAACCAGTCTAAAGCTAGTGTCACTAGGCTGAAGTTAGTTGAACCAGTCTGAAGCTAGTGTAACCTGTCTGAAGCTAGTGTAACCAGTCTGAAGCTAGTGTAACCTGTCTGAGGCTAGTATAATCAGTCTGAAGCTAGTGTCACTAGACTGAAGTTAGTTTTACAAGTCTGAAGCTAGTGTAACCAGTCTGAAGCTAGTGTAACCTGTCTGAGGCTAGTGTAACCTGTCTGGAGCTATTGTAACCAGTAGTTTTACCAGTCTGAAGCTAGTGTAATCTGTCTGAAGCTAGTGTAACCTGTCTGAGGCTAGTGTAACCAGTCTGAAGCTAGTGTAACCTGTTTGAGGCTAGTGTAACCTTCTGAAGCTAGTGTAATCAGTCTGAAGCTAGTGTAACCTGTCTGAGGCTAGTGTAACCTGTCTGAAGCTAGTGTAACCAGTAAGAAGCTAGTGTAACCTGTCTGAGGCTAGTGTAACCTGTCTGAAGCTAGTGTAACCAGTCTGAGGCTAGTGTAACCAGTCTGAAACTAGTGTAACCTGTCTAAGTCTAGTGTAACGTGTCTGAAGCTAGTGTAACCAGTCTGAAGCTAGTGTAACCTGTCCAAGGCTAGTGTAACCTGTCTGAAGCTAGTGTAACCAGTCTGAAGCTAGTGTAACCTGTCTGAGGCTAGTGTAATCAGTCTGAAGCTAGTGTTACCTGTCTGAAGCTAGTGTAACCAGTCTGAAGCTAGTGTATTAAACCTGTCTGAGACTAGTGTAATCAGTCTGAAGCTAGTGTAACCAGTCTGAAGCTAGTGTAACCAGTCTGAAAATAATTTAAGCAGTCGGAATGGTGCAACTGGTTCGAATCTAGTGCAGATTGTTATATGAATGTATAAAAGTACTGTAAAAGTGCAAGCCTTTGTTTTTACTATATTAGTGATAAGATGAAATTTGATCAAATTTACCACTGCTGAGTTAGAATGTTTTAATATTTACCCACATTCAATTTGTATATCCTTATATCTGTCGAGTATTTGATTGAATATTTGATACTGCGTTTTTTAACTCTACTGATCGGAGATCAGCAGAGCTTATGCCGTTGTGTGGGGTCCGTCGTCCGTTCGTCCGTCCGTCTGTCTGTCCGTAAACACTACTACTCCTCTGAAACTACTGAATGGATTTTCATGAAACTTTACAGAAATGTTGCCCATGAAGTCTAGTTGATCCTAGCAAAAATTCATGTTGATGTGAAATCCAAGATGGCTGCCAAATCTAAAAATAGATTTTTAAAAAACAAGTTTGTAGCGAGTACTTCTTGAAAACTATAAGTGATATTGATATGGGACTTTTTCTAAAATGATCAGCATGACATGATGTTGGTCCTTGTCGAAAGTCGTTTTGATTCAACGTTTAACATGGCTGCCAGCGGCCATCTTTGTTTACATAGAGTTATATAGTAAAATTTTGTAGCGACTACGTGACGGATTTTCATGAAACTTCACAGGAAAGTTGCTCTTGATGTCTAATTGATCCTTCCAAAACTTCAGGTCGGCCGGAAATTGAAGATGGCTGCCATAGCTAAAAATAGATTTTCAGAAAAGAAGTTTGTAGCGACTACTTCTTGAAAACTATAAGTGATATTGATATGGGACTTTTTCTAAAATGATCAGTATGACATGATGTTGATCCTTGTCAAAAATTATTTTGATTTAACGTTAAACATGGCCGCCAGTGGCCATCTTTTTTTACGTAGAGTTATATAATGAAAATTTGTAATTAACTACTCCTCCGAAACTACTTGACAGATTTTCATGAAACTTCACAGGAATGCTGATCTAGCTATCAAAAAGGTATCAGTAGAGCTTCAAGGTCATTGACCTCTTGTTTTAAAAGCCTGTCATATAAAATGATAGGTCACTATAATTTGACCATGTCATTATATCGTTTATGATAAAAGCTTAATTTTAGCCGAGTCAACATGGTCAAGATGTCCCCATTTACAAAAAATAAATAAAATGTTATACAATTTTTATGTTATTACCACAGGAAGAACCTGAAGATGACAATAGAAGCATCTCAGAATCCTCAGCAAGAAGTGATACAAAGTCGGACGATTCATCAACTCGAAATAGCGAAACTTCACCCATCAACGAGATAGACTCCGAAAATCTTGAGAGAAAAGAAGACCCTGAAAACAATTCTAAAAATAGTGAGAGTGACACTGAAAATGGGTTCAAAAAGATTGTGGAAATTGAAAAAGACATAGAAAAATCCCAAGAAATAGAAAAGAAACCTATGAGCCTGCCAAAGACTAGAACTTCTGTTGAAAAGAATAAAGTGACAACATCAGTGAATGAAGTCGGAACTAATGAGGGCAGTAACAATGTAGACAATGATGAAAAAAAGGGAAGTGAGAAACATGAAGAAGAAAAAGCAATTGAGGAAAAAAACAATGGAAATAAGAAAGAAGTAAGTGAAGAAAAAGAAAATGGAAAGGGGAAAGAAGTTAGTGAGGATGAAGACAAAGGAAAGGCTAAAGAAGTAGAAGAAAAAGAAGAGGTTAAAGCTGAAACAAAAGGTAAATTGAGGGATACTTTGAAGGTAGTATTTTTAGCTCTACTGATCAGGGATCAGCAGAGCTTATGCCGTGGTGCGGTGTCCGTCGTCCGTCTGTCTGTCTGTCCGTCTGTAAACTTTTTTTTGTAGGGACTACTCCTCTGAAACTATTGAATGGATTTTCATGAAACTTACAGAAATGTTGCCCATGAAGTCTAGTTGATCCTAGCAAAAATTGATGTTGATGTGAAATCCAAGATGGCCCCCAAATCTAAAAATAGGTTTTTAAAAAACAAGTTTGTAGCGACTACTTCTTGAAAACTCTAAGTGATATTGATATGGGACTTTTTCTAAAATGATCAGCATGACATGATGTTGGTCCTTGTCGAAAATCGTTTTGATTCGACGTTAAACATGGCTGCCAGTGGCCATCTTTGTTTACATGGAGTTATATAATGAAAACTTGTAGCGACTACTCCTCTGAAACTACTCGACGGATTTTCATGAAACTGCACAGGAATATTGCTCTTGATGTCTAAATATCAGGTCGGCCGGAAATTCAAGATGGCCGCAAAGGCTAAAAATAAATTTTCAAAATACAAGTTTGTAGCGACTACTTCTTGAAAACTATAAGTGATATTGATATGGGACTTTTTCTAAAATGATCAGCATGACATGATGTTGGTCCTTGTCAAAAATCGTTTTGATTCAACGTTTAACATGGCTGCCAGCGGCCATCTTTGTTTACATAGAGTTATATAGTAAACATTTTGTAGCGACTACTCCTCTGAAACTACTTGGCGGATTTTCATGAAACTTAACAGGAATGTTGCTCTTAATGTCTAATTGATCCTAGCAAAATTTAAGATCGGCCAGCTAAAAATAGATTTTTAAAAAATAAATTTGTAGCGACTACTACTTGAAAACTTTAAGTGATATTGATATGGGACTATTTCTAAAATGATCAGCATGACATGATGGTTATCCGAGTCGAACATTATTTTGATGTGTCGTTAAACATGACTGCCAGTGGCCATCTTTGTTCACATAGAGTTATGTAATGAAATCTTGTAGCGACTACTCCTCTGAAACTACTTCACGGATTTTCATGAAACTTCACAGGAATGTTGCTCTTGATGTCTAATTGATACTAGCAAAATTTCAGGTCGGCCGGAAATTCAAGATGGCCGCCACGGCTAAAAATAATTTTTCAAAAAACAAGTTTGTAGCGACTACTTCCTGAAATCAAAATCAATCAGTAGAGCTTCAAGGTCATTGACCTCTTGTTTTAATTTGTAAGCTATCATAGATTGAATAAACAATGTGTGTTACTTATTGCAAAAGGAATTGGTAAAAGAATTTTAAAGAAAGTATCCTTAGTATATAGAAGAAGTTAATTTTAATCTGTTTAAGTTGACCATATGTATATCAACATGTTGACAAACTTAACTGTCACTTTGGGTTTATTCATACAATTATTCTCCGGAAAACTTGAACAATCATTATGAATATCTGTTTGTTTTATTGTGTAGCATGGAAGACACTTAGAGATCACTTTGTCCGTTGTCATCTACACTTTAACCTACAACTTGACCTTGGCCATAACTTGAAAAGTATTTGACCTAATATGTTCATAAAACGTCACACACATCTTCATCTTACCTCATGGAATGTTGTTACACATGTCCATTTGGCAAAGTTCTGCCACTTTTCAAAAAACTTTAACCTGCAAACTAACCATGCTCATAACTTAAAAAAGATTTGACCTATATTCATGAAACTTCACAAACATATTTATATCGTCCGTAGGAATGTTAATACCCATTACCAATAACTCTGACTTTCATTTTGGCAGAGTTATGTCCCTTTCCATAGAACATTAACCTGCAACCTAACCTGGCTCATAACTTGGCAAATTATTGACCTATGGTCATAAAACTTTATACAGTTGAGTTCTTCTTTATCAATTATTCAATGCTGTTGACATTTCCAATGACTCTGACTTTCATTTCAGCAGAGTTATGACCCTTTTCATAAAACTTTAACCTGCAGCTAACCTACCGCATAACTCGGCAAAATATTGACCTTTGGCCATGAAACATACAGTTCCATTTTATCAGTTATCAAATGCAGAGTTATGCCTCTTTTAATAAACTTTAACAATTTAAACATTATCTGCTCCATAATTCATGAAGGATTGCACCATGTGTCTTCCGACTTTATATTCAGATTGTACTTGGTGAAATAAGCACACGGCAGGCGACACAAGTGTTCTGTGGAACACCCTACAAGTTCATCTTTAAAGTTATTCTTTGTTTCTCTGTGTGTTTGTGGTTGACTGACGTCCTTGAATGCTACTTTTCCTGTTCGATTTTTATATCTACTTTTATAGTTAGATTGGCCTTGCTGAAATAAGCACATGGCAGGCAACACAAATGTTCCATGGAACACCCTTATAAATATTTGGAATTTCTTTTCAGCTGATACAACAGATATGAAAGATGAAGCAGCATTAAAGACAGAGGACCCAGCAGAGTCGGAGGCTCCGAAGCCGGCTGTGAAGCGTCCAGGTGGTGTGGGATTTGGTGTCAACATCATGGCCGAGATCAAGGCCCAACAAGAGAAGAGAAAATCTATGGTATAGATTTGTTTTTGAGAACATGTCATTTTTTGTCAAGATTGTCCAAGTTTTTAAAAAAAATGGTGAATTTCAGATTTTTAGACAATTTAGGATTTGAAAAACACTGGAATGTGGTTTTGAAACAGACTTTCAAAATTTGATAAAATAACTCTTTTAAGATCTTTCATTTCTCTCACATAAAATTATAGAAAATGAACAAATTTTAACACAATTTACCATTTTACTTTTGCTAAATTGAGTAAAGGTTATAATAGCATAAATGAGTCTCCATTGCCCTTCCATAGTAAAGTTAGAATGTTGACAACCTGTTAGAAACTCAAACCTCGTTAGAATTCTGGGAAACTTACTTTATCATGCAAATAAACATGTATGCTATTAAACATCAACAAGGAAATAGTGGGTTTAATACCTTCTAAGAAACATTTCTTCGGCTGTATACTAACACCGAGTCAAAGGTCAAAGCTATTTTTACCCCTTGCAATTTCGTATCCTGTCTACTTTCACTTCTGAAATTTATATCAAAAACTGTCAAAAACATGATCAGCTCCCTTTTCAAATATCAACAACATGTCCAGAATACAGTTACAGCCAAAAAATAACAGGAAATTGAACTAAAAAAAGGTTTTAAAGAAAAAAAAAATAGCACTCTTTAATACAGAACTACTTCCAACTGCACCAGGCAAGCACATCCGGCTGATTTAGTGGAATTAAACCTAAATCAGTAAGATTTGTTTCATTATTTACTTTTAGGTGCAGGTTACTTGATAATTGAATTTTCAGGTATATTTCATAGCATTGATATTAGCTTTCTGTTAATTATTGGTAGATACAGGTAGAGCATGTAATATATTGAACACTGTCAGGCAGATCATGTAACATTGAAGAGGTAGATCATGTAACATATTAAACAGGTAGAGCATGTAACATATTATTGAAAAGGTAAATAATGTAACATGTAGAACAGGTAGATCATGTAACATGTTGAACAGGTAGACCATGTAACATATTGAACAGGTAGATCATGTAACATGTTGAACAGGTAGATCGTGTAACATTGAACAGGTAGATCATGTAACATATTGAACAGGTAGAGCGTATAACATACTGAACAGGTAGATCATGTAACATGTCAAATAGGTAGATCATGTAACATGTTGAACAGGTAGATAATGTAACATATTGAACATGTAGAGCATGTAACATATTGAACAGGTAGACATGTAACATGTTGAACAGGTAGATCATGTAACATTGAACAGGTAGAGCATGTAACATGTTGAACATGTAGATCATGTAACATGTTGAACAGGTAGAGCATGTAACATATTGAACAGGTAGACATGTAACATGTTGAACAGGTAGAGCATGTAACATATTCAACAAGTAGAGCATGTAACATATTGAACAGGTGGATCATGTACTATATTGAACAGGTAGAGCATGTAACATATTGAACAGGTAGATCATGTAACATATTGAACATGTAGATCATGTAACATGTTGAAAAGGTAGATCATATAACATGTTGAACAAGTAGAGCATGTAACACGTTGAACAGGTAGAGCATGTAACATGTTGAACAGATAGAGCATGAAACATATTGAACAGGTAGATCATATAACATGTCGAACAGGTAGAGCATGTAACATGTTGAACAGGTAGATCATTTAATATATTGAACAGATAGAGCGTATAACATATTGAACAGGTAGATAATGTAACATATAGAACGGGTAGAGCATGTAACTTATAGAACAGGTAGAGCATGTAACATGTTGAACAGGTAGATCATGTAATATATTGAACAGATAGAGCATATAACATATTGAACAGGTAGATAATGTAACATATAGAACGGGTAGAGCATGTAACATATAGAACAGGTAGAGAATGTAACATGTTGAAGTGGTAGATTGTGTAATATATTGAACATGTAGAGCGTGTAACATATTGAACAGGTAGAGCAGGTAACATATTGAACAGGTAGATCATGCAACATATTGAACAGGTAGATCATGTAACATATTGAACAGGTAGATCGTGTAACATATTGGACAGGTAGAGCATGTAACATATTGAACAGGTAGGTGACATATTGAACAGGTAGAGCATGTAACATTAAAGTGCTAACAGCTAAATACTGTAACAAATATGTTTATTTTCCAATTCACCAGATGCCAGCTGTAGGAAAATCCCCTGTGGATAAACCAACCAGCCAAACAGAGGAAAAACCATCTCCATTTGGTCCTAAAATTCTCAAACCAGCCAACCATAACATTGCACCAGTCACAGGGAAACCAGCTGACAACATCTCTAGTGAACCAGACAAGTCGCCAACAGAGCAGAAGAAGCCGTTATTTGGGGAAAAACTTTCCAGAGTAAAACGGTCGACGTCTGGTAAAGAAGTGCCAACATCTGCTGCTGGCGAGTCAGGTGATACAAGTGAAGAAGCTAAGAAATTAGTGAAGGATGCAGATAAAACAGAGACAGCTGGTGGGAAGAAATCAGTGAAGGATGCAGATAAAACAGAGACACCTGGTGGGAAGACATCAGTGAAAGATGCAGATAAAACAGGGACACCTGGTGGGAAGACATCAGTGAAGGATGCAGATAAAACAGGGACACCTGGTGGGAAAACATCAGTGAAGGATTCAGATAAAACAGGGGCACCTGGTGGGAAGATATCAGTGAAGGATGCAGATAAAACAGGGACACCTGGTGGGAGGACATCAGTGAAGGATGCAGATAAAACGGGGACACCTGGTGGGAGGACATCAGTGAAGGATGCAGATAAAACAGGGACACCTGGTGGGAGGACATCAGTGAAGGATGCAGATAAAACAGGGACACCTGGTGGGAAGACATCAGTAAAAGATGCAGATAAAGCAGAGACACCTGGTGGTGAAAAACCATCCGTAACACCTCGGCCAGCAGGTTAGTTCTGTCTAAGGCAGTTTAGTTCACCTCAGCCGAAGGCTCAAGGTGAGCTATTGAGATCACTCATCGTCCGTCGTTAACTTTCGCTTCAAACGACTTCTCCTCAGAAACCTCTTGGCCAATTTTGATGAAACTTCACATGGATTATCCTTAGCTGAATTCTCTTCAGATTTATTAAAATTAGGTCAGCGCAATATCCAAGATGGCCAACATTACCATATATGGTTGAAACCTTAAAAAATCTTCTTCTCAAGAACCGCTGAACAGATTTCGACAGTTTTTAGCTCGACTGATCAGAGATCAGCAGAGCTTATGACGTGGTGCGGCGTCCGTTGTCCGTCTGTCCGTAAACTTTTATTTGTAGTGACTACTCCTCTGAAACTACTGGATGGATATTCATGAAAGTTTACAGAAATGTTGCCCATAAAGTCTAGTTGATCCTAGCAAAAATTCATGTTGATGTGAAATCCAAGATGGCCGCCAAAGCTAAAAATAGAGTTTTAAAATACAAGTTTGTAGCGACTACTTCTTGAAAACTATAAGTGATATTGATATGGGACTTTTTCTAAAATGATCAGCATGACATGATGTTGGTCCTTGTCAAAAATCGTTTTGATTCAATGTTAAACATGGCTGCCAGCGGCCATCTTTGTTTACATAGAGTTATATAATGAAAACTTGTAGCGACTACTCCTCTGACACTACTTGACGGATTTTCATGAAACTTCACAGGTATGTTGCTCTTGATGTCTAATTGATCCTAGCAAAATTTCAGATCGGCCGGAAATTCAAGATGGCCACCACAGCTAAAAATAGATTTTTAAAAAATAAGTTTGTAACGACTACTTCTTGAAAACTATAAGTGATATTGATATGGGACTTTTTCTGAAATGATCAGCATGACATGATGGTTATTCGAGTCGAACATTATTTTGATTCGACGTTAAACATGGCTGCCAGTGGCCATCTTTGTTTACATAGAGTTATATAATGAAAACTTGTAGCGACTACTCCTGTGAAACTACTTAATTGATTTTCATGAAACTTCACACGAATGTTGCTCTTGATGTCTAATTGATCTTAGCAAAATTTCAGGTCGGCCGGAAATTCAAGATGGCCACCATGGCTAAAAATAGATTTTTAAAAAATAAGTTTGTAGCGACTACTTCTTGAAAACTATAAGTGATATTGATATGGGACTTTTTCTAAAATGATCAGCATGACATGATGGTTATCCAAGTTGAACATTATTTCGATTCGATGTTAAACATGGCTGCCAGTGGCCATCTTTGTTTACATAGAGTTATATAATGAAAACTTGTAGCAACTACTCCTGTGAAACTACTTAATGGATTTTCATGAAACTTCACACGAATGTTGCTCTTGATATCTAATTGATCTTAGCAAAATTTCAGGTCGGCCGGAAGTTCAAGATGGCCGCCATGGCTAAAAATAGTTTTTTAAAAAATAAGTTTGTAGCGAATACTTCTTGAAAACTATAAGAGATATTGATATGGGACTTTTTATAAAATGATCAGCATGACATGATGGTTATCCAAGTCGAACATTATTTTGATTCGATGTTAAACATGGCTGTCAGCGGCCATCTTTGTTTACATAGAGTTATATAATGAAAACTTGTAGTGACTACTCCTCTGAAACTAATTGACAGATTTTCATGAAACTTCACAGGGATGTTGCTCTTGATGTCTAATTGATCCTAGCAAAATTTTAGGTCGGCCGGAAATTCAAGATGGCCGCCACGGCTAAAAATCAATTTTCAAAAAAGAAGTTTGTAGCGACTTCTTCCTGAAATCAAAATCAATCAGTAGAGCTTCAAGGTCATTGACCTCTTGTTCTTTTAAAATGATCGCCAACACCTAGACTATCAATTTTGTTCAAATACAGTCCCCAGGGTCAAAATTGGACATGTCCCGGTGTCCAGAGTTTGTAGTAGTGCATCGTTTTTTTTGATGCCTGGATTTCATCTATGACCTTGACCTACTTTTTAGAGCTGATGATTTTTTAGCTCTACTGGCCAGAGGCCTTCATTTTTCATCCGATCTTTACCAAACTTTACCAGATTGTTAATATCAATGAAAGCTCGCAGAAGTTCGAAAACCAGCCAGATCGGACCAATAACAGCAGAGTTATGGCCCTTGATTTAGTTAAAAGTGCTATATTTTGCCTCGTTAATACAATAGTGCGCTCATTTTTCATCTGATCTTTACCAAACTTTACCAAACGTTTTGCCTTTATGCCGTGGTGCGGCGTCCGTCGTCCGTCCGTCTGTCCGTTAACTTTTTTTTGTAGCGACTACTCCTCTGAAACTACTGAATAGATTTTCATGAAACTTTACAGAAATGTTGCCCATGAAGTCTAGTTGATCCTAGCAAAAATTCATGTAGATGTGAAATCCAAGATGGCCGCCAAATCTAAAAATAGGTTTTTAAAAAACAAGTTTGTAGCGACTACTTCTTGAAAACTCTAAGGGATATTGCTATGGGACTTTTTCTAAAATGATCAGCATGACATGATGTTGGTCCTTGTCGAAAATCGTTTTGATTCGACATTAAACATGGCTGCTAGCGGCCATCTTTGTTTACATAGAGTTATATAATGAAAACTTGTAGCGACTACTACTCTGAAACTACTTGACGGATTTTCATGAAACTTCACAGGAATGTTGCTCTTGATGTCTAATTAATCCTAGCAAAATTTCAGGTCGGCCGGAAATTCAAGATGGCCGCCACGGCTAAAAATAGATTTTTAGCTCTACTGATCAGAGATCAGCAGAGCTTATGCCGTGGTGCGGCGTCCGTCGTCCGTCCGTCTGTCCGTCCGTCTGTCCGTCCGTCTGTCCGTCCGTTAACTTTTATTTGTAGCGACTACTCCTCTGAAACTACTGGATGGATATTCATAAAACTTTACAGAAATGTTGCCCATGAAGTCGAGTTGATCCTAGCAAAAATTCATGTTGATGTGAAATCCAAGATGGCCGCCAAAGCTAAAAATAGATTTTTTAAATTCAAGTTTGTAGCGACTACTTCTTGAAAACTATAAGTGATATTGATATGGGACTTTTTCTAAAATGATCAGCATGACATGATGTTGATCCTAGTCAAAAATCGTTTTGATTCAACGTTAAACATGGCTGCAGCGGCCATCTTTGTTTACATAGAGTTTTTATGTAAAAACTTGTAGCGACTACTCCTCTGAAACTACTTTGCGGATTGTCATGAAACGTTACAGGAATGTTGCTCTTGATGTCTTATTGATCCTAGAAAAATTTCAGGTCGGCCGGAAATTCAAGATGGCCGTCACAGCTAAAAATAGATTTTTAAAAAATAAGTTTGTAGCGACTACTTCTTGAAAACTATAAGTGATATTGATATGAGACTTTTTCTAAAATGATCAGCATGACATGATGTAGATCCTTGTGGAAAATTATTTTGATTCGACGTTAAACATGGCTGCCAGTGGCCATCTTTGGTTACATAGAGTTATATAGTAAAAACTTGTAGCGACTACTTCTCTGAAACTACTTGACGGATGTTCATGAAACTTCACAGGAATGTTGCTCTTGATGTCTAGTTGATCCTAGAAAAATTTCAGGTCGGCCGGAAATTGAAGATGGCCACCACAGCTAAAAATAGATTTAAAATAAATAAGTTTGTAGCGACTACTTCTTCAAAACAATAAGAGATATTGATATGGGACTTTTTCTAAAATTATCAGTATGACATGATGTTGGTCCTTGTCGAAAATCGTTTTGATTTGACGTTAAACATGGCTGCCAGCGGCCATCTTTGTTTACATAGAGTTATATAATGAAAACTTGTAGCGACTACTTCTCTGAAACTACTTGACGGATTTTCATGAAACTTCACAGGAATGTTGCTCTTAATGTCTAATTGATCCTAGCAAAATTTCAGGTCGGCCGGAAATTCAAGATGGCCGCCACGTTTAAAAATAGATTTTCAAAAAACAAGTCTGTAGCGACTACTTCCTGAAATCAAAATCAATCAGTAGAGCTTCAAGGTCATTGACCTCTTGTTAAAAAATAAGTTTGTAGCGACTACTTCTTGAAAACTATAAGAGATATTGATATGGGACTTTTTCTAAAATGATCAGCATGACATGATGTTGGTCTTTGTCGAAAATCGTTTTGATTCGACGTTAAACATGGCTGCCAGCGGCCATCTTTGTTTACATAGAGTTATATAATGAAAACTTGTAGCGACTACTCCTCTGAAAATTGACGGATTTTCATGAAACTTCACACGAATGTTGCTCTTGATGTCTAATTGATCCTTGCAAAATTTCAGGTCGGCCGGAAATTCAAGATGGCCGACATGGCTAAAAATAGAGTTTCAAAATACAAGTTTGTAGCGACTACTTCTTGAAAACTATAAGTGATATTGATATGGGACTTTTTCTAAAATGATCAGCATGACATGATGGTTATTCAAGTCGAAGATTATTTTGATTCGACGTTAAACATGGCTGCCAGTGGCCATGTATGTTTACATAAGAGTTATATAATTATAACTTGTAGCGACTACTCCTCTGAAACTACTTGACGGATTTTCATGAAACTTCACACGAATGTTGCTCTTGATGTCTTATTGATCTGAGCAAAATTTCAGGTCGGCCGGAAATTCAAGATGGCCGCCATGGCTAAAAATAGATTTTTAAAAAATAAGTTTGTAGCGACTACTTCTTGAAAACTATAAGAGATATTGATATGGGACTTTTTTAAAATGATCAGCATGACATGATGGTTATCCGAGTCGAACATTATTTTGATTCAATGATAAACATGGCTGTCAGTGGCCATCTTTGTTTACATAGAGTTATATAATGAAAACTTGTAGCGACTACTCCTCTGAAACTACTAGACGGATTTTCATGAAACTTCACAGGAATGTTGCTCTTGATGTCTTATTGATCCTAGCAAAATTTCAGGTCAGCCGGAAATTCAAGATGGCCACCACGGCTAAAAATAGATTTTCAAAAAACCAGTTTGTAGCGACTACTTCCTGAAATCAAAATCAATCAATACTTCAAGGTCATTGACCTCTTGTTTATTATTAGTTTATGTTTTTTGTTGTTGTTTTTTTAATAGATACATATTGTTTTTTTGTTTTAATTTTTTTCTTTTTAATTATTTCATTATTTTTTTGTTTTAAATTTCTTTTTTGGTGTTAATGCCTTGTTAGCAGGAAGCATTGCTGTTCTTATTGCATTTTTTTTCTGGTTTGTTGATTTTTGATGGAGTTACGGCCCCTTGACATTTTTTTTTTTTTAATTGCTTGTCGGCACTACTCCTCCTAAACAGCTTGTTGGATTTCTACAAAATTTGGCAGGAAGCCTCAGTATGATGTCTAGTTGTGCAAAGCATGGTATATCAATGAAATTTTGGACACGTTACTAACTGGACCAGCTAGATCTAGTTAGTAACTACAGGTTATGGCCCATGATTTGTTGAAAAATGCTATATTTTACAACAGCTCTAATGTTTTTCGTTTGTTTTTGCTTATGATATATTTTTCATAAACCTGAAGGTCTGAGCCTAAACCATGCTATAAATGCCGGTATATTTCAGCCGTGCTATAAATGACAGATTCGGCAGATATACCATGGTCTACTCAAATTTACGCGCGTACAGTTGTAATTTACAAACAACCTGTCAATGTTGACAGTGCATTTGCCCAATAATATACAAAGGCGATTGGCTGCAATAATCGAAACATGGGTCATGCTCATCACGCATGATAGTGCTATTTCTTGATTGGATCGAGTTGTTTTTTACTGAAAACTGCAACGCCCTAAAACATCTTGCACATACGTAGTCGGATAAATGCTCTGGTACAAAACATTTATAGCATATTTTTCTCGTATTTGATTTATACTGCACTCTCGGGCCTGCGGCCCTCGAGAAGCAGTATAAATCGCATATACTTGAAAAAGTTTGTTAATTTTTCTAAAGTTTGTATATCAAGATTTTGCATGTTTTATGTAGAGTTATATAGCGAAAACTTAAAAAATCTTCTTTTAACTTGTTAGCATGGAGTTGTGGGTTTAAATTTCGGTTGAGGGTGTTGTTGTGTTGCACTTGTAAAAAAGGTATTGAAAGGAATTTAATGATGAAACCCTTGGATAGAGCCATTTTAGCTTGTAGAGCATCACGAGGCCCTCTTGTTCTCTTCTTCTTTATTATTATTAATGATCGCTAACCCCTGGTCAAGTCGTTGGGGTCAAAGATGGCTGCAACCCCTTAGTGGGTCCAACGTTTGTATGTGGAGATTTTGCAGCTTTTTATAGACTTACATAAGGAAAGACTTAAAAACATCTTCAATCAGCATTTGCGAGTGGACAGTTTTTTTCATCATTGCGAAGATCCTCAGGTGATCGATTCAGGGCCTTCTTAGCCCTCTTGTTTTATATTTGTAGGTTTGAACAAGCCACTTCCACCAACACGACCCAAGCCTGCAATATCCAGCAACAAACCAACACCAGCACCAAGAAAAAGTCTGTCCCAGGATGGTGATCAAGGTAATTGCCAGCCCTACTCTACTTTCTTGTAATTTGTCCCTATACGATAGAAAGTGGAAATAGATATAATGTACTATTTGTCTGCCTGAAGTCAGCATCACTCCAAAACAACCAACTTTAACTTCTTTTCTATATATACAGTTGTATTATATCTAATTGATGGATACACAGATCAGTGTGTGTGTGTGCATGCATGCGTGCTTGCATATCAATGTGTATGCAATCTTCCATTTGAGGAAGCAGATACATTTTAATTTGAGTCTCTCATTAGCTAGGTGCCCCAATTGTATTTTATCTGCCGGTCGTCTGTCTTTGGTTGTTTGTACATTTGTCTGTCTATAGATATATATAGAAATGTGACAGCAATAATGATAGCTTCTAATGAAAGTATTAAATTAAGATCTTTAATAACAATTTTGCATGATTTGACCACATTTTCTTACTAATATAAACATGGTACTCACAATGCAATAAATAAAAGTAAGAAAGATGAATGTAATACAGTATCCCTTAAATGACAGTTTTGTTTTATTTTATGGCGGGATTCTTGGAATGTACAAGCATGCCTTGAATCATTGATACATTTACATTTTGGCATGATACAATTCTAGTTGCTGTTTTTACCAGTTCCTTACAGGCATATTTATATTCTTCTACTACTGCAAAACTGATATTCTTATTTATTTTCACTAGTGCGATACAGACAATCATAGACATTGATTTTGATACTTTCACTAGTGCGATACAGACAATCATATAGACATTGATTTTGATATTTTCACTAGTGCGATACAGACAATCATAGACATTGATTTTGATATTTTCACTAGTGCGATACAGACAATCATAGACATTGATTTTGATATTTTCACTAGTGCGATACAGACAATCATAGACATTGATTTTGATATTTTCACTAGTGCGATACAGACAATCATAGACATTGATTTTGATATTTTCACTAGTGGGATACAGACAATCATATAGACAGTGATTTTGATATTTTCACTAGTGCGATACAGACAATCATAGACATTGATTTTGATATTTTCACTAGTGCAATACAGACAATCATATAGACATTGATTTTGATATTTTCACTAGTGTGATACAGACAATCATAGACATTGATTTTGATATTTTCACTAGTGCGATACAGACAATCATAGACATTGATTTTGATATTTTCACTAGTGCGATACAGACAATCATATAGACATTGATTTTGATATTTTCACTAGTGCGATACAGACAATCATATAGACATTGATTTTGATATTTTCACTAGTGCGATACAGACAATCAGAGACATTGATTTTGATATTTTCACTAGTGCGATACAGACAATCATATAGACATTGATTTTGATATTTTCACTAGTGCGATACAGACAATCATAGACATTGATTTTGATATTTTCACTAGTGCGATACAGACATTCATATAGACATTGATTTTGATATTTTCACTAGTGCGATACAGACAATCATATAGACATTGATTTTGATATTTTCACTAGTGCGATACAGACAATCATAGACATTGATTTTGATATTTTCACTAGTGCGATACAATATTTATATTCTTCTACTACTGCAAAACTGATATTCTTATTTATTTTCACTAGTGCGATACAGACAATCATATAGACATTGATTTTGATATTTTCACTAGTGCGATACAGACAATCATATAGACATTGATTTTGATATTTTCACTAGTGTGATACAGACAATCATAGACATTGATTTTGATATTTTCACTAGTGCGATACAGACAATCATATAGACATTGATTTTGATATTTTCACTAGTGCGATACAGACAATCATATAGACATTGATTTTGATATTTTCACTAGTGTGATACAGACAATCATAGACATTGATTTTGATATTTTCACTAGTGCGATACAGACAATCATATAGACATTGATTTTGATATTTTCACTAGTGCGATACAGACAATCATAGACATTGATTTTGATATTTTCACTAGTGCGATACAATATTTATATTCTTCTACTAATGCAAAACTGATATTCTTATTTATTTTCACTAGTGCGATACAGACAATCATATAGACATTGATTTTGATATTTTCACTAGTGCGATACAGACAATCATATAGACATTGATTTTGATATTTTCACTAGTGTGATACAGACAATCATAGACATTGATTTTGATATTTTCACTAGTGCGATACAGACAATCATATAGACATTGATTTTGATATTTTCACTAGTGCGATACAGACAATCATATAGACATTGATTTTGATATTTTCACAAGTGTGATACAGACAATCATAGACATTGATTTTGATATTTTCACTAGTGCGATACAGACAGTCATAGACATTGATTTTGATATTTTCACTAGTGCGATATAGACAATCATAGACATTGATTTTGATATTTTCACTAGTGCGATACAGACATTCATATGGTAAGTTGTACAGGCAGGTACTGTTGCATGTTGCCGTTTAGTAGTTTCCATCCATGTAGGGCTTAGCTTTATACCTATAAAGAAAGATTGAAGCATGAACAATTGTGAAATCATCAAACCAGCATAATGCAAGCAGACATATAATTGCAGACTTTTTGATGACTAAAATGAGACAACTATTGAGATTTATATCCAGTTGTGATATTATAATGACACTTTGTCACACTGCCAAGAGTTTTGATTGGTCAGTGCACTTAGATAGTTCATGTCTGTGTCTCACGATATAACGATATCAACATTTGACAAGTTCCCCATGGTTAACTCATACCTTCAATACACACAAAAATGTCGGAGATGGAGCTACTGATTCGTAATTTCACTTGTCAGAGTTTCACAATGGTACCCTTCGTAAACCCTCCGGCACAGTCTGTCACTTATCTGGGAATGAGGCAGAATGTATTGACCATTCAAATGCTTCCATTTCAAGTTGAACCGGAAATATTAATGGATCAGTAATCGACCATTAATTAGCGTTAAGTGCAATTATTACCTTCATTTTAAATCTAGATTGTTGAAACTAATCACCGTATGCTTGTAATTAATCCTTTTAAAGAAGATAAAACGGATTAACCATAACATACACTCTGCTCTAAAATATACTCAACAAAAAAAGAAACTTCCGCAACTTTACCCATACATGTAGACACAATGAAAATATATTTTGTTTGGTCTTATATGTTAATACCTTCGTTAAAAGGCCAGCACTGTCATGAAAACAATTTTCCTTGAATCAAAATTGTACGCAAAGTTATTCCCTTTGTTTTGGTTTAAACAGCATTTCCGGGTCTTGTGGTTTAAACTTTGATTTAGCTGACCTGTTCACTCACTTTTGCGCCATTCAGTTTTCAAGAATGAATATTTTCAGATTACCTCCCTTTATAATACACATATAGTGATTTCGCAATTTGAATAAAACATGTTTTAGCAGCAACACACTAACTCTGGTTTTTGGTGATTATTAATATTGTTCAGATTGAGTGATAAGTATAAAATGATGAAATTGTATCTAGATTGGTGTACAAAGTGAGCCCTATGCAAATCACAGCTTAAAATGCGGAAGTTTCTTTTTTTGTTCAGTATATCTACTGTGCATGCCCACACTTATTTGTTGCCGGTCTTAATCAGAAGTACCACTGGGGACTGTACTTTGTAACTCTGAGATATGAGAATGCTGATTGTGAAAACCTCCAACTATTTCTTACTAATTCTCTGTGTTTTTATCATAATTGATGTTTTGCTTGCAGTTTTAATGATAATATACTAAGATACCAACATTTGGATAACCTTTAAAATTTAAAAATAATTATGGGGAAATCAGTTACTGTGAAATCATTATATTTCGTGGGGGATTTAATTTCGCATATTTCGTGGTTGACCCAAGCCGCGAAATCAAATCCCCACGATTATAAATGTCCAAGAGATTAAATTAAATAGTATGTGTACAGTACTGCTTAAAACATTGTTCCCAATCGGTTATGTATTGCAGTTTTATCAATGAGTTTAATACTTATTGAACAGGTTGTTGCAGATAAAACATTTATCATTATCATGATTATGTATGTATGTATTGAATAATTATTCATATGATAATAAAAAAATAAAAACTTGTTTTTAACACCAGTATATATGCCGATGTGTTGACACCCCTGTGTTACGCAAGCAGACTAATAAATCCATTCACAAATGAGATTTAAGTTTGTTATCCTAGTCGTCATCTACAGAGTACTGGCCTTTAGAGGTTGGCAATTTACTTTGCAAAGTGAATACTAGTAGGTACTTTCAATAAATTGAACTCGCCAATACGTAGCCTGGGGACGTGTTTGCACTTAGAAATGTGGGTCAAATTTATCGATAATGCGTTTCAACATACAGTGCGTTTTTTACAGATTTTTTTTCCAAAATCAGAAATTACGTCCATCGACACTATCTTTTTGAAAAGAATCGCGAAATTTAATCTCGACGAAATAAAATGATTTCACAGTAAATGGAGGAAAAAAAAGTGTTCCATTTGTTTCTTTTGACTAAATACATTTAAATAGAGAAAGAAATCCAGTATAAAGTTTATTCTTGACATGCGGCATTAGCTAACATACCAACCTGGAAAGTTTATTCCTTCTAGCCCTTTTTTCCTTGTACCCCATATTTAATTCAACTAGCCCCTCTGGCTTAAAATGGCAAACAATAACCATAATTATTTAAATGAAGTGAAACTATGAATTTTCTGGCATGGTTAACAATAATTTGGATTTAACAGTATTAACTCCTAATGCGCCCCCAACCCCAGTTTACAAATAGACTAGAAGTACATGCATAGTTTAGTGGTTTACATCTTAATAGTGGTATATATTGTATGATGGTATTTCTTTCTGCATCTAGCATGTTTTAACTTGTTTTTAACTTCTTTCTTGTTTATTAGTTGAAATGTTTTGCATGTTTAAATTCATTTGCATTGTGCTCTTATCTTTAGTTGCATTTTTTATGCCCCTGAAGGGTGGCATATAGTTGTCGCACCGTACGTCCGACCAATCGTGTCCGGTCAATGACTCTGACATTCCTAGACAGATTTTCAAATAACTTTGCACAAGTACTCACTACAACAAGACGATATGTCGCACGCAAAATCCGTGGCTCCAAGGTCAAGGTCACACTTAGAGGTCAAAGGTAAAAAAAAAGTGCTTTCGTGTCCGGTAAATAACTGACATTCTTGGATGGATTTTCAAATAACTTGGCACAAGTTCTCACCACAATAAGACGTGTCGCGCGCAAAATTCAGGTCCGTTGCTCCAAGGTCAAGGTCATACTTAGAGGTGGTCAAAGGTCAAAAACACTTTTCTTGTTCTTCTTTTAACTCATTTTTATTTAGTGTTTATTGTGTCTCACCACAAGCGTACTGTGTTCATCCCTGAAGATGGGTTATATTCTATCTATGGGGGTCATCATCGTGAATGATTGAGTCACAAGTTATATCAGACTCTGGGGGTTGTCTCTTCATCGTGAATGATTGAGTCACAAGTTATATCGGACTCTGGGGTCATCTCTTCATCGTGAATGATTGAGTCACAAGTTATATCAGACTGGGGTCATCTCTTCATCGTGAATGATTGAGTCACAAGTTATATCAGACTGGGGTCATCTCTTCATCGTGAATGATTGAGTCACAAGTTATATCAGACTGGGGTCATCTCTTCATCGTGAATGATTGAGTCACAAGTTATATCAGACTGGGGTCATCTCTTCATCGTGAATGATTGAGTCACAAGTTATATCAGACTGGGGTCATCTCTTCATCATGAATGATTGAGACACAAGTTATATCAGACTGTGGGGTCATCTCTTCATCGTGAATGATTGAGTCACAAGTTATATCAGACTCTGGGGTCATCTCTTCATCGTGAATGATTGAGTCACAAGTTATATCACACTCTGGGGTCATCTCTTCATCGTGAATGATTGAGTCACAAGTTATATAAGACTCTGGGGCCATCTCTTCATCATGAATGATTGAGTCACAAGTTGTATGACTCTAGGGTCATCTCTTCATTGTGAATGATTGAGTCACAAGTTATATCTAACTCTTGGATCGTCTCTTCATCATGAATGATTTGAGTTTTTCACAAGTTATATCTAACTCTGGGGTCATCTCTTCATCGCAAATGATTAAGTCTTCATTAGTTATATCTAACTCTAGGGTCACCTCTTCACCTGAAGAGATTGAATCTTTAACAAGTCTTTCACAATTCATCTCTTGGGAAATGAGGGAGCAGGTGATCTTGATAGACTTAAAAGTAACAAGTTTATGCATTAACGAAAAAAACTCTATATTATTTTATTATTGTAATTCTTTACTTTTTCTGTTGGCATGATTTCTCTTACATTTCTTACTTGTAACAGAGGAGATAAATACTGACAAGCCTTCATCTCCACAAGAAGATAAAACAGTTTTAAGTGGCATAGTGTATGACTCAGCAACTCTGAAAATGTCAGTCAAGGACAAAATTTCAAAATTTAAAAACTCTGGCGGCGCAGACAGCGAACCAAACATAAAAAAATGGGGACAACTATCGCGATCTGACAAGGAGGACTCAGAAGTGAAGGAGCATAAAAAAGATAATTCACTGCCAAGAAGTATGAAACCTTCAGACATGAAAAAAACTTCACTGCCAGGGGACACTACTTCAGATGATTCTGGTAAAGGGGGATCACTCACTGAGGACTTAAAAACTTCAGATGGGCTAGAAGGTTTGAAATGTTATCATGATTATTACAGATATAGAAACCTGACCTTATTTTAGATATTCTGCAAATGCAACTGCTGCAACAGCATGAAAAGAAACAAATACAATAAGAATCCATGGCCTAAATTCATCAAATTTTTGGGCACCAGAATTAGACTCTGACAGACTCAAAATCTCATTTTACCTTTGAAATTACTTGTTTTTGTAAGTAAAAATAGTAATTTGCTTTTATTTGAAATTAAAAAAATTGAGATTTTGAGTCCGAGTCTGATTCTTGTGCTCAAAAGTTTGATGAATATTAGGCCATTTCAATTATATTTTCACTCTACCAGCCATAGGCCAAACAACATTTTGTGTGAAGCATGATTTCTGTTTCCTTTAGTGCTGGTGATTCTTACTTCTTTATTATTTGCATGGTATTGTGCACGTGGGAATGTAATTGACCGTTTATGGTGTAGGTGTAAAGTTTTACTGAGTTACAGATTGTCAATATGTATTTCTGTTATGCCAGTGTGTAAATGAATTGTTACATTTTAAAAGATTACAGTGAAGCTACTAATCCATTATTAGTTGAACATATAGATGACTGAATGTCACGGTGAAAGTATAGCATTTTATATCCACAGGCATCTATGCTAACATTGGTTCTGAATCCGTGAGGGTCTGGCATAATTTCGTATTTGCTTCTTTCCTGCTGATCTCAAAAAACATTTTTAAATGTGATTTAGTACTCTATTACTTATGCATGTCAGCATACTACTGCTGAACTTTGGTTCATTAGAAGAGAATTAACTAGTTGTTCACAATCAATATAAACTGATCTGCTATCTGTTATACAGCCACTGATCGAGATCTGAAGACAGAAGAAAACAGTGACATGACGGACAGTGGTATCATGACCGACTCCACAGACAGACTCTCCGTCAAAGATCAGGCCTCCAAGTATGGCAGCAAGGCCGGGTCCTTACCTAGGAACATAAAGGCGTCAGATACTGGTAATAGTAATCTATCACTGTATTAAATCACTAGATGAATAGACACTAAAAAATGTTTGAATAAGTCAAACAACCTTGGCTAATACATAAGGGAATGACATAGCAATGTATCATTGATATCTGGTTTAGTGTCAGTGGCAGTGTTTTATTCCGTGTTTCCCATTAATTGTAAATGATTCCAAATTCATCAAATATATGGACAGATTGACCACACAGGGATCACTCTAGGCCGCGATTCCGCGATATTCTCACATTAAAATCTCAAAAATCGCATGAAAAAAGACAAATGGAACAAATTGTAGTATCGAATTCGAAAATCCATTTTGACCATTTCAGTTCGTAATGAAAATATATTTCATTTAAAATCTCAAGTAAATTTGTTCAGATCCATTTATTCGCGATTAAAACATAAAACGAGAAAATATGAAATTATTCAAAAATCACATGAAAAAATCAAAACGAGGTTGTTATGTCGGTAAACTTCCGGTTCGCCTTTGTTTCGCAGACGCGGCGGTGTCAAAGTAAATAGATTGATTATGAATAAACATGGCCATTTTTATAATAATTCATCAACTTCTAGTCCATTATATCTGACCATTATCCCCCGATCTATAATGATTTGACGCGATTCACTATGTACTGGTGCAAGCAATTGTAAAACTATGTTAACATAAAAAGTTGACGTAAATTTGGACACGCTTTATTTCGGATGCTTTAACAGCTTTTACTTTCACAACTGGGAATGAGCCAGAATGCTAAATTTCAAGACCCGCTTAGCGGCCTCCAGTGCTACGCGCGATCGACAAACAACCGCTGGTCGTTCGGCTTCGCATCCGAAATGTTTCATGAAAATGGTGAATGTCTCATTAATATCAAGCAAATGGGACATTTTGTCTCATTGAAATTCAATCCTAGGGTGATCCTTGTCCACGGTGACAAATTAAGCCCTATTTATTGTGATTCAGTAGGTAAGAAGTCAAGGTTGCGATAACCTGAGCATGAAAAACCTTGTCTACACGACAACTCTTCAATGTAACAACATTCATCAATCTTCCATGGTACAGCCCAGTGGAGCTAGACTTGTAAGTGTTGATTCTTGCGGATGGTGGGAGGTATACAGTACTGGTTCTACCCAGGAAAAAGTGGGAGGTATGCCTTCACCACGGAACAGATTTGACTGTCATAAATAGCCTAAACTGGCTGTAATTGATGTAATTCAACATTAATGACCCCTTTTCATTTTGGGGTCAGAAAGACAAAAGTAAAGTTTGAGTCCGTGGTCCAGTGGTAGAGCATCTGACTTCAGATCGAGAGGTTGTGGGTTTGATCCTCGCCCCGACCAAGTTATGTATCCTTTAACAAGATAATTAATCCACACTGCTAGTACTGGTTCTAGCCATTGAGAGTGATTCCACATTGCTAATACCGGTTCTAGCCATTGAGAGTGATTCCACATTGCTAATACTGGTTCTAGCCATCGAGAGTGATTCCACATTGCTAATACTGGTTCTAGCCATTGAGAGTGATTCCACATTGCTAATACTGGTTCTAGCCGCCATTGAGAGTGATTCCACATTGCTAATACTGGTTCTAGCCATTGAGAGTGATTCCACATTGCTAATACTGGTTCTAGCCATTGAGAGTGATTCCACATTGCTAATACTGGTTCTAGCCATTGAGAGTGATTCCACATTGCTAATACTGGTTCTAGCCGCCATTGAGAGTGATTCCACATTGCTAGTACTGGTTCTAGCCATTAAGAGTGATTCCACATTGCTAATACTGGTTCTAGCCATTGAGAGTGATTCCACATTGCTAATACTGGTTCTAGCCATTGAGAGTGATTCCACATTGCTAATACTGGTTCTAGCCGCCATTGAGAGTGATTCCACATTGCTAATACTGGTTCTAGCCATTGAGAGTGATTCCACATTGCTAATACTGGTTCTAGCCATTGAGAGTGATTCCACATTGCTAATACTGGTTCTAGCCGCCATTGAGAGTGATTCCACATTGCTAATACTGGTTCTAGCCGCCATTGAGAGTGATTCCACATTGCTAATACTGGTTCTAGCCATTGAGAGTGATTCCACGTTGCTAATACTGGTTCTAGCCATCGAGAGTGATTCCACATTGCTAATACTGGTTCTAGCAATCGAGAGTGATTCCACATTGCTAATACTGGTTCTAGCCATCGAGAGTGATTCCACATTGCTAATACTGGTTCTAGCCATCGAGAGTGATTCCACATTGCTAATACTGGTTCTAGCCATTGAGAGTGATTCCACATTGCTAATACTGGTTCTAGCCATTGAGAGTGATTCCACATTGCTAGTACTGGTTCTAGCCATTAAGAGTGATTCCACATTGCTTATACTGGTTCTAGCCATTGAGAGTGATTCCACATTGCTAATACTGGTTCTAGCCATTGAGAGTGATTCCACATTGCTAATACTGGTTCTAGCCATCGAGAGTGATTCCACATTGCTAATACTGGTTCTAGCCATCGAGAGTGATTCCACATTGCTAATACTGGTTCTAGCCATCGAGAGTGATTCCACATTTCTAATACTGGTTCTAGCCATCGAGAGTGATTCCACATTGCTAATACTGGTTCTAGCCATTGAGAGTGATTCCACATTGCTAATACTGGTTCTAGCCATTGAGAGTGATTCCACATTGCTAGTACTGGTTCTAGCCATTAAGAGTGATTCCACATTGCTAATACTGGTTCTAGCCATTGAGAGTGATTCCACATTGCTAATACTGGTTCTAGCCATTGAGAGTGATTCCACATTGCTAATACTGGTTCTAGCCGCCATTGAGAGTGATTCCACATTGCTAATACTGGTTCTAGCCATTGAGAGTGATTCCACATTGCTAATACTGGTTCTAGCCTTTGAGAGTGATTCAACATTGCTAATACTGGTTCTAGCCATTGAGAGTGATTCCACATTGCTAATACTGGTTCTAGCCATTGAGAGTGATTCCACATTGCTAATACTGGTTCTAGCCATTGAGAGTGATTCCACGTTGCTAATACTGGTTCTAGCCATCGAGAGTGATTCCACATTGCTAATACTGGTTCTAGCCATCGAGAGTGATTCCACATTGCTAATACTGGTTCTAGCCATCGAGAGTGATTCCACATTTCTAATACTGGTTCTAGCCATCGAGAGTGATTCCACATTGCTAATACTGGTTCTAGCCATTGAGAGTGATTCCACATTGCTAATACTGGTTCTAGCCATTGAAAGTGATTCCACATTGCTAATACTGGTTCTAGCCATTGAGAGTGATTCCACATTGCTAATACTGGTTCTAGCCATTGAGAGTGAATTAATCCACATTGCTAATACTGGTTCTAGCCATTGAGAGTGAATTAATCCACATTGCTAATGCTGGTTCTAGCCATTGAGAGTGAATTAATCCACATTGCTAATACTGGTTCTAGCCATTGAGAGTGAATTAATCCACATTGCTAATACTGGTTCTAGCCATTGAGAGTGATAAATATGTTGCAAGAACTTGTCTCACAACAGGTGTAAATCAAATGTTTAAACTAAAAGTAAAGGTCACCATGACCCCATCATGAAAAGCCTTATATTTTTTTTACCATGTGAGCAAATGATTGCTTGGAGAGACCCTTGTGGTACATTCTAACTTTTCCTAGTCATAAAATAGCCTATTATTAACACAACTCAATTTAGTGAGTAGATTACATGTTTAGACAGACTTGTATTATTACAAATATAATTTATGTTGCAGACCCTGAAAATAGCCCAAAAAGACCAAAATCTATGTTAGCGGTGGTAGATAGTCGACCAGATCTGAAGAAAAAAGATTTAGACACAATAACAGGTATTCAGGAAGAGAAAGAGAAGAGTGATAAAAAACTGGAGAGTAATAAAGACAAAGAAGAAAAACCCACAGATGAACCAGAGGCCATTTTGGTCTAGCAGGATTCAGATGTCACTATGGTGTTAATTATTATCCATCAGGACCAAGGGGTCATTATGGCCTGTTTAGCAGGATCCAGAGGTCATTTGGGTCTAGTAGGATCCAGAGGTCATTTTGGTCTAGCAGGATCCAGAGGTCATTTGGGTCTAGCAGGATCCAGAGGTCATTTGGGTCTAGTAGGATCCAGAGGTCATTTTGGTCTAGTAGGATCCAGAGGTCATTTTGGTCTAGCAAGATCGAGAGTTCATTATGATCCTGTTGGAGTTAAAATCGTCAAATGTAGGAGTACACAACTTTGGACTCGGGACTCAAAATCGGAGTAACTTATTGCTTGCGATTTTCTCCTGGTTGACATAGTCCAAGTCTGATTAATTTTCTTATCTGGAGATATATTTGGAGAATTGCAGAATTACATTTCCAAGCTAAGTGAACATAATATTTCTAGAGGTTGAAAAACTGAGATTTTCAATAGAACAAATAAATCAAGATTGTTTTCTTCAGACAATAAAAGTATGCGAAGTATTTAATTATTTTATCAAATATTTAAGTATGTATTTTAAGAGTACATATGGTATACATACTTGTTGTGTTGAAAAAGGAAAAGCTATACTTGTACGAGAATGTGTACTGGTTGTGTACCAGTTATCGTCATTCACCAGATTTCATCATTAACAATAAAACGCTCCATGTTGTGATTATTTTTCGACCCCACTTTACAAATCACTACACACTATCATCAGACGATTGAATTAGTTTGACATGCCCAAAAAGCTAAAAGCATGCGCTAAAACATTTTCAGTCGAGGGAGACAACGAGTACACGTCAATCATTTTAATTTGCAGACAGTTATTTCCCTTTAAATTATGTACGTCAAAGTGAAGAATTACATCCGATGGTCCATTTGAAAAATCATTTTAAATTGTAGATATAAATTTGTTCTAAAAAAACTTTTGTGTGTATTCAAATGCAATGATATATTTATATTTATGTTTCAATAACTTCACAAGTTGTCATCATCCCAAATATGGGTTATTCGGCATTAAACTGAAGATGACAACTACAACATTCAACTCAGACGACCGGCCCAATTCAGTCTATATTTGGTAACGGTCACGTGACACGTGTTACTGAGAATAGGAACAATGTAACACAGAATATTTACGGCAAAGGGGTAAGCTTCTCTACCGGCAAAAATATTTATGAGATGACTAGTTTTGATTTAGATGTATTAAAGAACCAACATAAAAATGACGATATCTGGTATACAGCCAGTATGTGTATTTGAATGATGTATGTTGATATACTTGTAAGAAAAACATAACTTCGGACTTCTGTGTCTTGATAAAGAATACATCGTTCTGTATTTTAAAATAAAAAATACATTATAAACTTCCTGCTTCTGTATTTTGATATAAACAATACATTATAAACTACCCACTTCCGTATTTTGTCAAAGGAATACATTATAAACTTCCCTCTTCTGTAATTTGATATAAAGAATACATTAAAATGCCTTTATATGTATTATTAACTTGCATTATAAAATGTCCACTTCTGTATTTTTATTAAAAGTATGTTGAAAACTTTCCGCTTCTGTATTTTGATCTATTAAAAGAATACATTATAAATTTCCTTCTTTAGTATTTTGACATAAGGAATATGTTATAAATATCCCACTTCTGTATTTTGATATAAAGAATACATAAACTTCTCACTTCTGTATTTTGATATAAGGAATACATTATAAACTTCTCACTTCTGTATTTTTATATAAGGAATACATTATAAACTTCTCACTTTTGCATTTTGATATAAACAATACTGTGTAAACAAAAAGGTTTGAAATTCTATATAGGTAATTCATATGCCATAAGTTTTGTCAATGAAATCAGAGTAATAGCAATATATTACAAATGAAAGAATACAAGTTGTAAATGGACTGATGTAAGTGGTGAACATATTTAGGACAGTTCTTGGGTAGATATGCAATTTATATTTTTCAAGGAAGTCACAGCTTTGTATAAAAAGAGCCAAAATCAGTTAATTGTGGCATATTGCCGACACTATGTTAACTTTGTATTTGTTACATATATGTATAGTATCATTATAAAGTGTTATTCCAGATGGATATTCAAGAGTAGAACCATACCGCTATAATTTGATCGAGATAAAAGTATTTTGAATAAATGTGGCCTTAAGTTAATCGTGTCATAAAGCCTGGTCAAAAACATGTTCTTTTGCTTTAATTTAGACCAGTAAAATCATTGGTTACCTTTCTATCAGGGTCCTGCTGCTAAAGTAGTATAGTAGTATAGTTTAACCTTTGTCTGTCCGCACATATATATGAAATTTTTACCTTCAAGTTTCTCGTTAAGTCCATTTCCCAAGATATCAGAAGCTGTAGTGCTTTCGAACTTCAGGCATGTTTACATCTATATGACAGCAGTATGTTCCTAATAAAAGTAGGTCAATATGAATGACCTTGACTTATTTTTCGTCCTTGGTTAATTTACATTGAAAATTTGTTTTATGAAAATTTGTTTTATGTGTCTGACAGCAAAAGGGGCATCCATGTCCCATGGACACATTTTATAGTTTCACTATTTTTCACTGTTAATATTATAAATAATGTTTATTTGAATTATTTTGTCTCGGTTAAATATAGCTATATATTTATGTATCATTTGTACTGTCTCACAAAGGCTGGTTTCTTTGTGCTATTTTTCACAATGTTATTTTATTCACTTGATCAGGTTGATTGACCAATCATTTTATATTTAAATGGACCAATTTTATATAGTAGACCATTGTTTGAAACATGGACCAGATTTTTGAATAATTGTTTGCTTGAACTTCCCAGTTGTGACATTCTCGCCTGTATTAGTATCACAGCATACCTGGCATTATCGTCTGCTTATCTGGGAACAAGGCGCAATTTATTGACCAATCAGATGCATCCATTTCAAGTTGAAGCAAAAATAATAACAGATCAATAATCTATCAATAATTGATGTGAAGTGAATCTTACGTTGAACTAATCGGTATATATGCTTGTAATAAATATACAGAGGATATTTGTTGGTTTGGAGTGAATATGCAATTTATCTTCAACGAGAAGAAAGAAACCTTTTATTTTTACGAGTGTTTAGAATGAGTGAAAATATTTGTTTTCTCACTTCGAGGTGAACATAAATCCTGTTGTTCATGACAAACCAACAAATATTCTATTTATTATATACTCACAACCTTGAAACTTATGCAGAAAAAAAAATGCGCCAAAACAATGATGTCAATAACATCATCGTCAACAGCGCCATTACCTCATGTTTGGTATTTCACATGTGAAAATATAAACTATGAAAATATAAGGATTTATTTTAATCATAAAATCCACTATTTTACTGTAAAGTATATTTTTTTCAACATCAATTAAACTACAAAATGTCAATCTATAACTGCCAGCCAGGGATACATTATCAGTAGATAACTTATTAACCGACTACCGATAAGGGTTATTTCCCCTGACAAGCACCTGGATGTATGCACAAGGAGTTGTACACACATGTTCCTATAAGGAATAATTATTTAAGATTTTGAACATGTACAAGAAGCTGAGCTTCTTAATTGTTTTAGTTAGACATGTTTGAATAGTGTTATATTTTAGAATTATCTCCAGCGTGTAATGATCAGCAGATAGAAAAATATATGTCCTGAAGGTGACATGGTGGTACATGCAGGCTGAGCTATGATTTATTTTGCATGATTTTCTAGAAAAACTTAACAAGCTAAAATAATTGAATGTATTTTGTTGACCATCATATTTGCTATAAAATAATGGGAGTTCCCATGGAAACTCACGACATGTGTTCATTTAAGTCCATCTGTTCAACATTCCTGTGACAGTCGATTTTTAGTAGTGGAGGCAGACCACCCACTTTTTCCTGTGTAGAACCAGTACTGTATACCTCCCGCATATATATTGATGTATGTTTCCCAGTTCTTTGTTATAGTTAATGTTGCCCATTACAGATCTGTTGTTATCAAAGTTAAGTTTTATATTACATGTATGTTACTTTTAAAACAAATTTCCAAGAAAGAGATTTCGGTAATAATTAAAAAAAAGAAAAAAAAGATAAGAGAGTGCCTTGTTTTAGAGCTCTGCAAGATTGAAAACTGAATAATTTTAAATAATGACATTAATGTAACTTTATCATTCAGCTCTTATAGAGCTTAATATAAAATGATGTACTTCTATATAAATGTATATTAATGTGGACCAACCCAGTATAAACATCAGGAGCAGTAGTTGTTCCTCCATAGATCATTATTTTTGTTATACAGGCAGGCTCTTCCAAATGGTAAACTTATCTAACCTTAAACAGTTTGTAGTTTTGCCACCATTTTATGTGTATATATATGTAATCATCGCAATGTGTATCAGATGTATATGTACATATTTCTCATTGGGGCTATTCCAGTAAAATATAACCGGGATCCCAGGAAGGCAATTTAAGGAATATCTATGAGTGAACCCTATTTTCTGAAATTTGTTTCTTGAAACTAAACTTTTCATCAATGAAAAGTGGGCGTTCACTTCCAAAAGTGCCTACTGGGGTTCCATGTATGTTTTAATGGAATAGCCCTGATCAACTCCAGTGCAATACTATACGTCATTTCAGCCAATACTATACGTCATTTCAGCCACTTTTTTTCAGCAAGCTTTAGGCTCAACATTTAAGATACTTACAGAACAGGACAGGTACAATCTTGTGTCTTAACTTACTGTCTATCAGCAGTTGTATGGAATGCAGGATACCGTATTTAGGTGTCATGTCTATCAGCAGTTATATAGGAATGTGGGATACTGTATTCCGGTGTCATGTCTATCAGCAGTTATATAGAAATGTAGGATACTGTATTCCGGTGTCATGTCTATCAGCAGTTATATAGGAATGTTCGATACCGTATTCTGGTGTCGTATTTGTTACAGCTGAATCAGAACTATTATAATCGTAGCGGAAAACAAACACTGTCTTTTAAATTCAAACTAGTTTCAACGACTATTTTAAACTCATTAATATAAAATTGCATTTGTAAGTCGAATTTGAATTTCAGATCTTTAAAAGAATGATCAGCTGAATAGAATAATTTGAAAACGAGCTTGGAAATTATAAGAAAGTTTCCTTCTGTTTGTTTTTAAGTCAATAGGAGGTGGTTACCTAAGTTGCAGTCTGTGGTCTATCCCTCCAGGTCATAAATGTGGAATAGGGTTTTATTAAACGACGATGTCGGAACTAATATTTGTCCTCAGTTTCCTTGGGTGTTTAGTTAAATTGTTTCATTAAAGGTTTCACCAGTTTTACAGCAAGTTTTAGGTTATCTCCCTTAAAGTCACAATTCTTTTCAACCTTAACAGAGAAGTTCAGACTGTGTCGAGTATTAATGTATAATATTACTGTCAAATTTGAATTAAATATACCGATATCCCAAGGTGTTAAAATGGAAACAATGTTTTTGAAATGTTATCCTCCGGTATAAGGTTATGCGATCATTTTAGCAAATGTTGACATTCACAACAATTTGACCATGAACACCACTCATTTTATGCATAAGCGCAGTGTTCATGGGATACAATGTAATAGAACCTGCGGGTCATTCAGCCCCGTTCTCCCATACATTACCAGTAGTTCACACACGAGGTACTGAAACTATATTTTGGCGTATTTTGCCAAGAATTATTTTTTGTATTGATTTGATGACATAATTCCCTAGGTAACGAGGCTTCCAAATTCCTCGTCAGCCTCAACCATTCATTTTATGTTTTAATAAACATGTTCTGCCTCGAGTGTATACTATATACCTATATTATATATTCATATCTGTTATTGGGCATAGCCTTTATGACATAAGTGATGTGTGCAAGATGGTGCTACCCCAAGACCTGTAAATGGTATTATTGTTGCTTTTTGTGAGAGTAAACCATGTTAAAGCAGATTTAAACTACCTTCTTAGCTTGTTTAATTTTTCATTGCACCGCTGTGATGTTTTGCATGATGGTCACATTTTTATTTGAAGTTTGGTGTACTCTGTAACATGTTAACAATACAATTTGGGGTGCAGTATCTTTAGCTTATCAAATAACTTCCCATATTAGCCATGTCAAACACACATTTCATATTCTGTTGTATGTACACGCTTGTAATAAAACCGTTAATGATTTTGATTGGTTTCGCATCGAAGCATTTACTTTGTAACCCTACGCAAATTGTGTTATTATAAACTAAAACACTTTTATTTATAAATCATGAATTCATTATTTTGCATCAATTCCTGGATAAAGAGATAAAACACATGCTCTTTGATATCCAACAACATATGACATTTGAGGCTACATTCTTAATTATTTTTTAGACATTTGACCATAATGTCATGCGATTCAAAAGATCTTGCCCTTGTCCCTGTTCATGTAAGATGTATGGGTGTTGTTTTTTTATAAAATATCAACTAATAAATCTTATATGGAATGGCATGGCAATTCATTTAAAGTTCTAGAAATGCAGGGTTAGGGTAGGGTTAACTCTAGCCCTGGCCATATTAAATACCAAACATCTAGTTAATCATGATGTACCAAACATCTCAATAACCATGATATACCAAACATCTTGTTAACATGATGTACCAAACATCTCGTTAACCATGATGTACCAAATGTCTTAACCGTGATGTATCAGTAACCATGATGTACCAAACATCTAGTTAACCATGAGGTACCAAACATCTAGTTAGCCATGATGTACCAAACATCTAATTAACCATGATGTACCAAACATCTCGTTAACCATGATGTACCAAACATCTAGTTAGCCATGATGTACCAAACATCTTATTGACCATGATGTACGAAACATCTAGTTAACCATGATCTACCGAACATCTCAATAACCATGATGGAGTTTACTGTTATAAGTTGTGTAGTACTTTGAGGTCCATTACTGAACACCTGTTAAACATTGCCTGTGATGAGCAGCTTGGTCATTTCCATTACTTCATAACATGTTTATTTTTTGTTTATTGCTGTGCTCTCAATATGTGAGCTGAAGACTATCAATAATAAATAAATAATGCATCAACTTTACACCGTACTGCTTCAACCATCCAGATGCAATGTTGTTATTTGTTATTATTTCTATGTATACAATCACGATATATTCCCAGATTCTTTTCTTATTTTTAATCAATGTAACTTACAGTAAGTATAAAAATAATGTTTATTTCATTTTTAAATAAATAAATAATATATTGCAGGGTTTGTCGCCTTTCTTTTCTCAACCACTCGTCCTAACAAGAACACATGCTTGGATAAAGATGAGCATCAAAATAAAATGTAGGAGAATGCACCACTGATCATCTAATAATAAAAAAAAAAAATGAAGGGCTAGCTATGCCCATGTATAGTAATGCCATACTCATGAACCTGATGAAAATAACATTTGTTCAACATTTTAAAACATGAACTATCATAGTTCTCAACTATAAATGTGTTTATGGGACAATAATTGTAAACCTGAACTTATTGTGCATGTCCCTCAGCTACATTATGTCATACTGATGCTATACTTATGTTATGGCCTGGAAGCCTTATAAATGATGATTTCTTGTTCAAACCCACATGGATAAATATGTGTAAATCGTTAAATACAAACTCGTACCTTCACAAAGCACACCATACTCCTATTTTAAAAGCATACAAAACGTGTAAGCATTGAAAATGAGACGAGTACCCTTACCACTTGGTCACTGCCTACCATCAAACCCCCGAGTGGTTTTACACACAAAAATACTATCAAGGTTCAATGATATGTGAAAGACTTTAATCATTTCATCATATTATGCTAGATAGAGACACTCAGCATTCCATGAAAGACATAAATGAACTAAGAAAATATTGCACAAAAAGTATACTACAAGCACATGGCACAAAAGCACAAACACATCACGAACATTTGGGTGCAAAATTCTGCAGTTTAGATCAAAGTCGGTAGTTTCGTGTCCCTGTAGAACAGAGAAGCACTGTTCTGTGTGTGCAATGGCCCTGTAGAACAGAGAAGCACTGTTCTGTGTGTGCAATGACCCTGTAGAACAGAGAAGCACTGTTCTGTGTGTGCAATGGCCCTGTAGAACAGCGAAGCTTTGTTCCGTGTGTACAACGTGCACCTGTAGAACAGCGAAGCTTTGTTTTGTGTGTACGTGTCCCTGTAGAACAGCGAAGCTTTGTTTCGTGTGTATGACATGTCCCCATAAAACAGAGAAGCACTGTTTTGTTTGCACGACGACATATATACTCGTAGACCAGAGAAGCATTTTCCGTGTGTAAGACATGTACTCGCAGACCAGAGAAGCATTGTTCCGTGTGTACCATGTGTCCTAGTAGACCAGAGAAGCATTTTCCGTGTGCAAGACGTTTACTCGCAGACGAGAGAAGCATTGTTTCGTTTGCATAACGTTTACTCACAGACGAGAGAAGCATGGTTTCGTCTGTACGACCATTTCACAACCAGTTTAACATTACTATGTGTCACTATATGCACCTTCTGTTCTCTGTGAATATAATTTCAACGTAACAAGTAAAGATACTGATTAGTGCGTGTCCCCAAATCACAGTCTTAAAAATCAATTTCATATACGTTTTGACTTCACATTATATTTCTCTATCACATTCAATGACTGGGAGTGAAATGATGGGGGAAGGCTGTCGCTTGTGGCGCCCTCTAGTTTGAAATGTTTAACATAAACTTCAAGTATCTTCCCCATCAACTTCATAAATGTTTTACATCAACTTCATATGTTTTAAATTAACTTATCTTCTCCATCAACTTTGCATTGATTTCACATCTTCACATACGCTGAACACTTGATGACTCCCAAAGCCTACATTCTAATCTCCTGGTCACTCAGTTAGTACTTTTGACTGTACTTCGCCAACAACTAATCTCACAGTTAGTACAACTGCCTGTTCTCTGCCTACATACTATAACTTGCCATGAATCCTGAGAACTGGTGTTTAGGTGGGGTATGTGTATTTCTTGCGTACTTTTCTGCGCATCCTCTGTTGCCGAGGCTGGTATCGTTTGAATGGGGGCGGTGTTGGTGGCCTATCGTACAGCGACTCTGTGCTGAAAACAAGGAATACAACCATCTTAGAGTAACTTGGAATACAATGGGGCCTGGTTATAGAGAATAATAATTTCTGACAAATATTCGGAAACAAATATTAACAAGAAATATCACCGTGACAAATTCCTCCGAAGTGTCCTTTGACCTCTAAGTATGACCTTGACCTTTGAGCCATGGACCTTGATTTTGTGCGCGACACATCGTTTGGTTGTGGTGAGCACTTGTGCCAAGCTATTTGAAAATCCGTCCAGGCATGCAAAAGTTATTGACCGGACACTTAAAAATCTGCCATGAATGCCAGAGTTATTGACCGGACGCGATTTGACTTTTGACCAAAGTGCGACCTTGACCTTGAAGACCTGGGTTTTGCGCGCAACACATCGTCTTGTTATGGTGATCACTTGTGCCAAGTTATTTAAAAATCCCTGCAGGGGTTGCGACGTTGCGGTCCGGACACAAAATTTGACCTATGAACTGCAAGTGTGACCTTGACCTTTGAGGTACGGACCTGGGTTTTGGGCGCAACACATCCGTTTTGTTATGGTGATCACTTGTGCCTAGTAATTTAAAAATCCCTGCTGGGGTTGTGACGTTACAGTACGCATAAAAATGCGTACCTGTTTTTGACCTATGAACTGCAAGTGTGACCTTGACCTTTGAGGTACCGACCTGGGTATTGCGCACGACACATTGTCTTGTTATAGTGATTACTTGTGCCAAGTTATTTAAAATCCCTGCAGGGGTTGTGTTGTTGAGGTCCGTACACGAAATTGCGTACCTGTTTTTGACCTATGAACTGCAAGTGTGACCTTGACATTTGAGGTACGGACCTGGGTTTTGCGCGCAACACATCGTCTTGTTGTGGCGATCACTTATGCCAAGTTAATTAAAAACCCATGCAGGGGTTTTGAATGTACAGTCCAGACACGAACTGCGGAATGACGAACGGACGGTGCGATTACTATATGCCCCCGGAAAACCTTTTCAGGGGCATAAAAATAACCCTGAATAACTCAACCTGAAGCGCATGAGGTCATAGTGCCCTTGACCTTAAACTAATTGACCTCAAAAACAATAGAGTTTTTTCTCTCACCAAGAACTCCCATAGTGCTTTCATTCATATTGACAATCTGGCCCATTTGAGTAAAGATTGAATGAAAAATCAACAAAGCAAAAAATAGCAGCATTTTAAATAAATCAAAGGCAATAACTCTGTCGGAACTAACCCCATCTAGATGGATTTCGAACTCGTTTGAGCTTATATTGATATCAACAATCAAATAAACTTTGGTAATTATTGAATATGAAGGTGTTAGAGCGCTAACAAGCAAAAAGTTACAAAGAAAAGACAAAAAGCTGCACAGCAAAAGCTCATATGGGCTAAAAAGAAATAGTATTTAACTGTAATGCAAGGCAATAAAGAAACAGACATTGGTCAAAAATGGATGGATGCACCCCTGTGCCTGTGACTTTCAAAAAGTAGCAGACAAGATCTAGTAATGGTGATACACCAGAAAGTAGCAGACAAGAGACCAAAGTAGACCTACTAGTGGTGATATGCCAGGAAGTAGCAGACAAGAGACCAAAGTAGACCTACCAGTGGTGATACGCCAGGAAGTAGCAGACAGGAGACCAAAGTAGATCTACTAGAAGTGGTGATAGGCCAGGAAGTAGCAGACAAGAGACCAAAGTAGACCTACTAGAAGTGGTGATATGCCAGGAAATAACAGACAAGAGACCAAAGTAGACCTACTAGTGGTGATATGCCAGGAAGTAGCAGACAAGAGACCAAAGAAGACCTACTAGTGGTGATACACCAGGAAGTAACAGACAAGAGACCAAAGTAGATCTACTAGAAGTGGTGATACACCAGGAAGTAGCAGACAAGAGACCAAAGTAGACCTACTAGTGGTGATATGCCAGGAAGTAGCAAACAAGAGACCAAAGTAGACCTACTAGTGGTGATATGGCAGGAAGTAGCAGACAAGAGACCAAAGTAAATCTACTAGAAGTGGTGATATGGCAGGAAGTAGCAGACAAGAGACCAAAGTAGACCTACTAGAAGTTGTGATATGCCAGGAAGTAGCAGACAATAGACCAAAGTAGACCTACTATGCCAGGAAGTAGCAGAGACCAAAGTAGACCAGTAGTGGTGATAGGCCAGGAAGAAGCAGACAAGAGACCAAAGTCAGGCCTTTTTCTACTATTCTCACGGGTCCGACTATCGGACCCATTCCCAATGCCAAATATAGTTGTTTTTTCCCAATTCTGAAATAAAATACCCCATTTTTTTTTTTTTACAAAGTCGGGTCAAATATACAAATGTTTACAAGGAAATACTATAAAAATAACAATATTTAAATTATGTATCATGTATTGAAACCAGGCAATTAAAACAACCTGATATTTATGTACAACTAACTTATGAGAATTCCCAATTTAAGGCGTAAAGCAATTAACTTTTTTCCCAATTGGGCAAAATGGGTAGAAAAAGGCCTGAAAGTAGACCTACTAGAAGTGGTGATACGCCAGGAAGTAGCAGACAAGAGACCAAAGCAGACCTACGAGTGGTGATATGCCAGGAAGTAGCAGACAAGTGACCAAAGTAGACCTACTAGAAGTGGTGATAGGCCAGGAAGTAGCAGACAAGAGACCAAAGAAGACTTACTAGTGGTGATACGCCAGGAAGAGGCAGACAAGAGACCAAAGTAGATCTACTAGAAATGGTGATACGCCAGGAAGTAGCAGACAAGAGACCAAAGTAGACCTACTAGAAATGGTGATATGCTAGGAAGTAGCAGACAAGAGACCAAAGGAGACCTACTAGTGGTGATATGCCAGGAAGAAGTACACAAGAGATCGAAGTAGACCTACTAGTGGTGATACGCCAGGAAGTAGCAGACAAGAGATCAAAGAACACCTTCTAGTGGTGATACACCAGGAAGTAGCAGACAAGAGACCAAAGTAGATCTACTAGAAGCAGGAAGTAGCAGACAAGAGACCAAAGTAGATCTACTAGAAGCGGTGATACGCCAGGAAGTAGCAGACAAGAGACCAAAGTAGACCTACTTGAAGTGGTGATCTGTCAGGAAGTAGCAGACAAGAGACCAAAGTAGACCTACTAGAAGTGGTGATATGCTAGGAAGTAGCAGACAAGAGACCAAAGTAGACCTACTATGCCAGGAAGTAGCAGAGACCAAAGTAGACCAGTAGTGGTGATATACCAGGAAGTAGCAGACAAGAGACCAAAGTAGACCTACAAGTGGTAATATGCCAGGAAGTAGTACCCAAGAGACCAAAGTAGACCTACTAGAAGTGGTGATATGCCAGGAAGTAGCAGACAAGAGACCAAAGAAGACCTACTAGTGGTGATACGCCAGGAAGTAGCAGACAAGAGACCAAAGTAGACCTACTAGAAGTGTTGATAGGCCAGGAAGTAGCAGACAAGAGACCAAAGTTGACCTACTAGTGTTGATAGGCCAGGAAGTAGCAGACAAGAGACCAAAGAAGACCTACTAGTGGTGATACACCAGGAAGTAACAGACAAGAGACCAAAGTAGATCTACTAGAAGTGGTGATACACCAGGAAGTAGCAGACAAGAGACCAAAGTAGACCTACTAGTGGTGATATGCCAGGAAGTAGCAAACAAGAGACCAAAGTAGACCTACTAGTGGTGATATGGCAGGAAGTAGCAGACAAGAGACCAAAGTAAATCTACTAGAAGTGGTGATATGGCAGGAAGTAGCAGACAAGAGACCAAAGTAGACCTACTAGAAGTTGTGATATGCCAGGAAGTAGCAGACAATAGACCAAAGTAGACCTACTATGCCAGGAAGTAGCAGAGACCAAAGTAGACCAGTAGTGGTGATAGGCCAGGAAGAAGCAGACAAGAGACCAAAGTCAGGCCTTTTTCTACTATTCTCACGGGTCCGACTATCGGACCCATTCCCAATGCCAAATATAGTTGTTTTTTCCCAATTCTGAAATAATATACCCCATTTTTTTTTTTTTACAAAGTCGGGTCAAATATACAAATGTTTACAAGGAAATACTATAAAAATAACAATATTTAAATTATGTATCATGTATTGAAACCAGGCAATTTAAAACAACCTGATATTTATGTACAACTAACTTATGAAAATTCCCAATATGAGGCGTAAAGCAATTAACTTTTTTCCCAATTGGGCAAAATGGGTAGAAAAAGGCCCGAAAGTAGACCTACTAGAAGTGGTGATACGCCAGGAAGTAGCAGACAAGAGACCAAAGCAGACCTACGAGTGGTGATATGCCAGGAAGTAGCAGACAAGTGACCAAAGTAGACCTACTAGAAGTGGTGATATGCCAGGAAGAAGTACACAAGAGATCGAAGTAGACCTACTAGTGGTGATACGCCAGGAAGTAGCAGACAAGAGATCAAAGAACACCTTCTAGTGGTGATACACCAGGAAGTAGCAGACAAGAGACCAAAGTAGATCTACTAGAAGCAGGAAGTAGCAGACAAGAGACCAAAGTAGATCTACTAGAAGCGGTGATACGCCAGGAAGTAGCAGACAAGAGACCAAAGTAGACCTACTTGAAGTGGTGATCTGTCAGGAAGTAGCAGACAAGAGACCAAAGTAGACCTACTAGAAGTGGTGATATGCTAGGAAGTAGCAGACAAGAGACCAAAGTAGACCTACTATGCCAGGAAGTAGCAGAGACCAAAGTAGACCAGTAGTGGTGATATACCAGGAAGTAGCAGATAAGAGACCAAAGTAGACCTACAAGTGGTGATATGCCAGGAAGTAGTACCCAAGAGACCAAAGTAGACCTACTAGAAGTGGTGATATGCCAGGAAGTAGCAGACAAGAGACCAAAGAAGACCTACTAGTGGTGATACGCCAGGAAGTAGCAGACAAGAGACCAAAGTAGACCTACTAGAAGTGTTGATAGGCCAGGAAGTAGCAGACAAGAGACCAAAGTTGACCTACTAGTGGTGATACGCCAGGAAGTAGCAGACAAGAGACCAAAGAAGACCTACTAGTGGTGATATGCCAGGAAGTAGTAGACAAGACACCAAAGAAGACCTACTAGTGGTGATACGCCAGGAAGTAGCAGACAAGAGACCAAAGTAGATCTACTAGAAGCGGTGATATGCCAGGAAGTAGCAGACAAGAGACCAAAGTAGACCTACTAGTGGTGATATGCCAGGAAGTAGCAGACAAGAGACCAAAGCAGACCTACTAGTGGTGATATGGCAGGAAGTAGCAGACAAGAGACCAGAGTAGATCTACTAGTAGTGATATGCCAGGAAGTAGCAGACAAGAGACCAAAGCAGACCTACTAGTGGTGATATAGCAGGAAGTTGCAGACAAGAGACCAAAATAGATCTACTAGTAGTGATACGACAGGAAGTAGCAGACAAGAGACAAAGCAGACCTACTACGCCAGGAAGTAGCAGAGACCAAAGTAGACCAGTAGTGGTGATAGGCCAGGAAGTAGCAGACAAGAGACCAAAGTAGACCTACTAGAAGTGGTGATATGCCAGGAAGTAGCAGACAAGAGACCAAAGTAGACCTACTAGAAGTGGTGATACGCCAGGAAGTAGCAGACAAGAGACAAAAGTAGACCTACTAGAAGAGGTGATACGCCAGGAAGTAGCAGAGACCAAAGTAGACCAGTAGTGGTGATAGGCCAGAAAGTAGCAGACAAGAGACCAAAGTAGACCTACTAGAAGTGGTGATACGCCAGGAAGTAGCAGACAAGAGACAAAAGTAGACCTACTAGAAGTGGTGATATGCCAGGAAGTAGCAGACAAGAGACCAAAGCAGACCTACGAGTGGTGGATACGCCAGGAAGTAGCAGACAAGAGACCAAAGTAGACCTACTAGAAGTGGTGATACGCCAGGAAGTAGCAGACAAGAGACAAAAGTAGACCTACTAGAAGTGGTGATACGCCAGGAAGTAGCAGAGACCAAAGTAGACCAGTAGTGGAGATAGGCCAGAAAGTAGCAGACAAGAGACCAAAGTAGACCTACTAGAAGTGGTGATACGCCAGGAAGTAGCAGACAAGAGACCAAAGTAGACCTACTAGTGGTGATATGCCAGGAAGTAGCAGACAAGTGACCAAAGTAGACCTACTAGAAGTGGATACGCCAGGAAGTAGCAGACAAGAGACCAAAGTAGACCTACTAGAAGTGGTGATACGCCAGGAAGTAGCAGACAAGAGACCAAAGTAGACCTACTAGAAGTGGATACGCCAGGAAGTAGCAGACAAGAGACCAAAGTAGACCTACTAGAAGTGGTGATACGCCAGGAAGTAGCAGACAAGAGACCAAAGTAGACCTACTAGAAGTGGATACGCCAGGAAGTAGCAGACAAGAGACCAAAGTAGACTTACTAGAAGTGGTGATACGCCAGGAAGTAGTACACAATGAGGCCACCAATCAAACTCATGGTGAAGAAAGTCTTCAGTAACATCCGCCACTGGGATTCCTGAAACATTTAAACAATAGTGGTAACATAACACTTAATGTCATTACTAATGAGTTTAAACAAGGCAAAACTATATTTGCACACATTAGGGCTATTCCATTAACACATACCCGGGACTCCAGGATACCTGGGACCCCACTAATGCAATTTAATTAACACTATGGGTGAACCCTATTTTCCGAAATTTGGTTCTTTAAACTCAGTTTTGCATCTATGGGTGGGTGTTCAATTTCAAAATTGCCTTCCTGGGGTCCCATGTATGTTTAATGGAATAGCCCTTACAAACTCATGTAAAGGGACATTATGGACTCGACTATTTATCAAACAAAGGACATTTTAGCAAGCAGACCGCAGTTTAAAGTCTCATCAAAAAGACTCGTCAGGTATGAAATTATTTTTAAAGCCCCAAATACTTCTACCAGAGAGAATATTTGAGTTATGTGTTTCTAGACGGTCATAGCAGCATGCTGACCTGAATTTACAGGTGAAAGCCTCCTAAAATATGCGATTGCATTGCATCACTGTATAAGACAAATGGATAATTTATACCAGCATGGTATAGATAGTTAGTGGTATTGAACTAAACAAAACCTAATAAAGGAATTGAAAGAAAATGTAATCAAAATTATTAAAAACATACTACGTATGGTCAACTACGTTTTTTATTATAAAAAACTCACAAAAACAACAACACTGAAACTTCATTCTCTATAATCACTTCAGCACTACCATAAACAGATACATAGTTTGGAGATATTCATTGCAAGATCATTCTCTATAATCACTTCAGCACAACCATAAACAGATACATAGTTTGGAGATATTCATTGCAAGATCATACTATATATTACTATGAATCTACTAACTCGTTGTGTCTGAATGTAAACATATTGATATAATTTGTTATATTTTTTTAGCTCTACTGGCCAAGGGCCAGCAGAGCTTATGGGATGCTGTGTTGTCCGTCGTCTGTCTGTCTGTCTGTCTGTCTGTCGTCCGTTAACTTTTCTTCAAACGACTTCTCCTCAGAAACCGCTTGGCTAATTTTGACCAAACTTCACGTGGATGATCCTTAGATGAATGCTTTTTAGATTTGTTAAAATTAGATCAACGCTACATCCAAGATGGCTGCCATTACCATATATGGTCGAAACCTTAAAAAATCTTCTCCAGAACCGCTGGACAGATTTCAACAGTTTTGCTTTTAAAATGATCGCCAACGCCTAGACTATCAAGTTTGTTCAAATAAAGTCCCCGGGGTCAAAAATGGCCGTGCCCCGGGGGTCCAAAATTTGTATATTGAGGTTTTGCATGTTTTTCATATAGACATATAGGAAAAAACTTTAAAAAATCTTCTTCTCTGAAACCACAAGGCACAGAGCTCTCATGTATTACATGTAGCATCAGCTTATGGTCCTCTACTAAGTTTGTTCAAATGGTGACCCTGGGGTCAAATTTCTCCCCGCCCCGGGGGTCACAGTTTTACATAGACTTATAAAGGATTTTTTTTTTAAAAATCTTCTTCTCGGAAACGACAAGAGCCAGAGGTTTGATATTTTGCATTTACTATAAGCTTATGGTCCTTTACCAAGTTTGTTCAAATGGTGACCCTTGGGTCACATTTGGCCCCGCCCCAGGGTCACATGTTTCAGATAGACATGTATAGGGAAAAACTTCTCCTCAGAAACCGCTTGGCTAATTTTGATCAAACTTCACATGGATGATCCTTAGATGAATGCTTTTTAGATTTGTTAAAATTAGGTCAGCGCTACATCCAAGATGGCTGCCATTACCATATATGGTCGAAACCTTAAAAAATCTTCTTCTCCAGAACCGCTGAACAGATTTCAACAGTGTTTCTTTTAAAATGATTGCCAACGCCTAGACTATCAAGCTTGTTCAAATAAAGTCCCCGGGGTCAAAAATGGCCGTGTCCCGGGGGTCCAAAGTTTGTATATTGAGGTTTTGCATGGTTTTCATATAGACATATAGGAAAAAACTTTAAAAAATCTTCTTCTCTGAAACCACAAGGCACAGAGCTCTCATGTATTACATGTAGCATCAGCTTATGGTCCTTTACTAAGTTTGTTCAAATGGTGACCCTGGGGTCAAATTTTTCCCCGCCCCGGGAGTCACAGTTTTACATAGACTTATATAGGATTTTTTTTTTAAAAATCTTCTTCTCGGAAACTGCAACAGCCAGAGGTTTGATATTTTGCATTTACTATAAGCTTATGGTCCTTTACCAAGTTTATTCAAATGGTGACCCTCAGGTCACATTTGGCCCCGCCCCAAGGGTCACATGTTTCACATAGACATGTATAGGGAAAAACTTAAAAAATCTTCTCTGAAACCACAAGGCACAGAGCTCTCATGTATTACATGTAGCATCAGCTTATGGTCCTTTACTAAGTTTGTTCCAATGGTGACCCTGGGGGCAAATTTGTCCCCGCCCCGGGGGTCACAGTTTTACATAGACTTATATAGGATTTTTTTTTAAAAAATCTTCTTCTCGGAAACTGCAACAGCCAGAGGTTTGATATTTTGCATTTACTATAAGCTTATGGTCCTTTACCAAGTTTGTTCAAATGGTGACCCTCAGGTCACATTTGGCCCCGCCCCAAGGGTCACATGTTTCACATAGACATGTATAGGGAAAAACTTAAAAAATCTTCTTCTCTGAAACTGCAAGAGCCAGAGGTTTAATATTTTGCATTTGCTATAAGCTTGTGGTCCTCTACCAAGTTTGTTCAAATGGTGACCCAGGGGTCACATTTGGCCAGACCCCGGGGGTCACAGTTTTACATGGGCTTGTATAGGGAAAAACTGAAAAAAATCTTCTTCTCTGGAACCACATGGCACAGAGCTCTCATGTATTACATGTAGCATCAGATTATGGTCATCTACTAAGTTTGTTCAAATGGAGACCCTGGGGTCAAATCTGGCCCCGCCCTGGGGCTCACAGTTTTACATAAATGCTTGTATAGGGAAAAACTGAAAAAAATCTTCTTCTCTGCAACTGCAAGAGCCAGAGGTTTAATATTTTCCATTTGCTATAAGCTTATGGTCCTTTACCAAGTTTGTCCAAATGGTGACCTCAGGTCACATTTGACCCTGCTCCAAGGGTCACATGTTTTACATAGACATGTATAGGGAATATTTTTTTTATTTTTTTAATATTTTTTTTATTATTTTTATGTAAATGTTTTTTTTTTTGTTTTTTTTTGTTTTTTATATTTATTTTTTTTGTAATTCTTTTTTTTTTAAATTTTTTTTTTTTTTTAAATATTTTTTTCTTCTATATTTTGCCTCGTTAATACGGTAGGGCTTTCATTTTTCATCTGATCTTTACCAAACTTTACTAGATTCTTTAGTTATGGCCCTAAGCTATTTTTTGACCGAAACTTTCAAAAAAACGTAAATGGCAGTCACTCACTTCATTGATGTTATAAGAGCCGTGTTAGCCAGTAGAGCGTCCACAGGCCCTCTTGGGCCTCTTGTTTATACTAACAGTCTATTTGATTTTACATTTATTTGTTGCATAAACTAGCATCATAGACTTTATAGGTTTATGCTAACATGGTTTTATGTTGATTTTAAATATATAACTATTAGTTAATTCATTATGTCTTGTACAGTTTTTATGCAGATAAATACAGTAATTCTTGGGTGTATCAACGTTGCCGACAAGTGCATGGTCAATAATGACCACAAACTGTGATAATTGCCCATTTATCTGCAGCACTACCAGCCTTCCCTGTCACTTGTATTTGGGGGTTTAAATATTTCAGTAATTAATCCAAATTCGATCTATCTGGGATTACTAAACTGAGGTGCCAACAAAGGCCCCACCTTTAGACAGTCTGTTGACAGTTGGAGCTAATATGTAAATAGAACTGAATTGAACTAATGTCCAGTAACCAGTCCATGTGATATAAACAGAGAGACATATCATCATTTATTGACATACATGTAAGTAATAAAAACTTAACTAGAAATTGTTATTGTCCATGGGACAAAAACGTATGGCTCCCCCAATCGCCCGAACAGACATAATTGACGACTCTAGGTCCAACTGTTCTTTATTGATCTGAGATCGTTTTGATATTCAATATCCCTGTGACTGTATCTGTATCAGTAAGGCCACATAAAAAAATATGTGTGGTTCAAGTAACCCGAGCGACCCTATTTTTTTAAAGGGCCGACCCTAAAACTTTTTATGCAAAAATTCAAAAAAAAAAAAATTCAAAAAAAAACAAATCAAAAAAAAAAAAATTAATAAAAAAAAAATTCAAAAAAAAACTAAAATTAAAAATATTTAAAAAAAAAAAAAATTCAAAAAAAAAAATTCAAAAAAAATCTAAATTCAAAAAAATCAAAAATCAATAGGGGTCATCTACTGGTCATGACCAACCATCCTTCCAAGTTTGAGGACCCTAGGTCCAACCATTCTCTAGTTATTGATCGGACATAGTTTCACCGCAACCTTGACCTTTGACCTAGTGACCCGAAAATCAATAGGGTCATCTACTGGTCATGACCAACCATCCTTCCAAGTTTGAGGACCCTAGGTCCAACCATTCTCTAGTTATTGATTGGACATCGTTTCACCGCAACCTTGACCTTTGACCCCAAAATCAATAGGGTCATCTACTTGTCATGACCAACCATCCTTCCAAGTTTGAGGACCCTAGGTCCAACCGTTCTCTAGTTATTGATCAGACATCGTATTAATAGTCAAGGTCACTACGACCTTGACCTTTCACCTAGTGACCCCTCTACTTGTCATGACTAACCGTCGTTCCAAGTTTGAGGACCCTAGGTCCAACCGTTCTCTAGATATTGATCTGACATCGTTTTGATAGTCAAGGTCACCGCGACCTTGACCTTTGACCTAGTGACCCCAAAATCAATAGGGGTCATCTACTTGTCATGACCAACCATCCTTTCAAGTTTGAGGACCGTAGGTCCAACCATTCTCTAGTTATTGATCGGACATCGTTTGTGACACAGACAGACCTACGGCCTTGACCTTTGACCTAGTGACCCCAAAATCAATAGGGGTCATCTACTTGTCATGACCAACCATCCTTTCAAGTTTGAGGACCCTAGGTCCAACCATTCTCTTGTTATTGATCGGACATCGTTTTGATAGTCAATGTCACCGCAACCTTGACCTTTGACCTAGTTACCCCAAAATCAATAGAGGTCATCTGCTTGTCATGACCAACCATCCTTCCAAGTTTGAGGACCCTAGGTCCAACCATTCTCTAGTTATTGATCGGACATCGTTTTGATAGTCAATGTCACCGCAACATTGACCTTTGACCTAGTGACCCCAAAATCAATAGGGGTCATCTGCTTGTCATGACCAACCATCCTTCCAAGTTTGAGGACCCTAGGTCCAACCATTCTCTAGTTATTGATCGGACATCGTTTTGATAGTCAATGTCACCGCAACATTGACCTTTGACCTAGTGACCCCAAAATCAATAGGGGTCATCTGCTTGTCATGACCAACCATCCTTCCAAGTTTGAGGACCCTAGGTCCAACCATTCTCTAGTTATTGATCGGACATCGTTTTGATAGTCAATGTCACCGCACATTGACCTTTGACCTAGTGACCCCAAAATCAATAGGGGTCATCTGCTTGTCATGACCAACCATCCTTCCAAGTTTGAGGACCCTAGGTCCAACCATTCTCTAGTTATTGATCGGACATCGTTTTGATAGTCAATGTCACCGCAACATTGACCTTTGACCTAGTGACCCCAAAATCAATAGGGGTCATCTGCTTGTCATGACCAACCATCCTTCCAAGTTTGAGGACCCTAGGTCCAACCATTCTCTAGTTATTGATCGGACATCGTTTTGATAGTCAATGTCACAGCAACATTGACCTTTGACCTAGTGACCCCAAAATCAATAGGGGTCATCTGCTTGTCATGACCAACCATCCTTCCAAGTTTGAGGACCCTAGGTCCAACCATTCTCTAGTTATTGATCGGACATCGTTTTGATAGTCAATGTCACCGCAACATTGACCTTTGACCTAGTGACCCCAAAATTAATAGGGGTCACCTGCTTGTCATGACCAACCATCCTTCCAAGTTTGAGGACCCTAGGTCCAACCATTCTCTAGTTAGTGATCGGACATCGTTTTGATAGTCAATGTCACCGCAACATTGACCTTTGACCTAGTGACCCCAAAATCAATAGGGGTCATCTGCTTGTCATGACCAACCATCCTTCCAAGTTTGAGGACACTAGGTCCAACCATTCTCTAGTTATTGATCGGACGTCGTTTTGATAGTCAATGTCACCGCAACATTGACCTTTGACCTAGTGTCCCCAAAATCAATAGGGGTCATCTGCTTGTCATGACCAACCATCCTTCCAAGTTTGAGGACACTAGGTCCAACCATTCTCTAGTTATTGATCGGACGTCGTTTTGATAGTCAATGTCACCGCAACATTGACCTTTGACCTAGTGTCCCCAAAATCAATAGGGGTCATCTGCTTGTCATGACCAACCATCCTTCCAAGTTTGAGGACCCTAGGTCCAACCATTCTCTAGTTATTGATCGGACGTCGTTTTGATAGTCAATGTCACCGCAACATTGACCTATGACCTAGTGACCCCAAAATCAATAGGGGTCATCTGCTTGTCATGACCAACCATCCTTCCAAGTTTGAGGACCCTAGGTCCAACCATTCTCTAGTTATTGATCGGACATCGTTTTGATAGTCAATGTCACCGCAACATTGACCTTTGACCTAGTGACCCCAAAATCAATAGGGGTCATCTGCTTGTCATGACCAACCATCCTTCCAAGTGTGAGGACCCTAGGTCCAACCATTCTCTAGTTATTGATCGGACTTCGTTTTGATAGTCAATGTCACCGCAACATTGACCTTTGACCTAGTGACCCCAAAATCAATAGGGGTCATCTGCTTGTCATGACCAACCATCCTTCCAAGTGTGAGGACCCTAGGTCCAACCATTCTCTAGTTATTGATCGGACATCGTTTTGATAGTCAATGTCACCGCAACATTGACCTTTGACCTAGTGACCCCAAAATCAATAGGGGTCATCTACTTGTCATGACCAACCATCCTTCCAAGTTTGAGGACCCTAGGTCCAACCATTCTCTAGTTATTGATCGGACATCGTTTGAGACACAGACCTACAGACACGCAGACAGAAAGCACAAAAACAATATGGCTCCCCTACCACACTTTGTGTGGGGGAGCCATAAATATGCAAGTATTTATACAAAAAGAAGCATCAAAATATATTTTAATCATTTAGAAGTAAATCTACAATTTCAAGTAAGTCATAAAACAATGAAATTGACACTTGAACCCTTGTGATCCTTTCTTATTTAATGCCTTAAAATGTGTAGATTTTTTGGTATTTCCGTGTACTGACTGCACACCCGCAACATATACTTACATCTATTTTCCCTGTATACCAGAATCTGTTGCAGTTTAGGGAAGCACAGACAATATTTTTGGTTCTGTCTGAAACACACAAAATGAAAGATTTGGCAGTTACATCAATGCTATATACTTCCATGCACTATTAAGCTTACACTTCTGCAAAATTAATCTTTGCTTGACTAAAATCAGAAAAAAACATTTCATTTTTATGTCAAAAAAATTATCCTGACTCAACTATGAAAAGAAGGTTATATACCTTAAAACTGGTCAATATACAACTATTCTTTGAGATAAGATGAAAGTTAATACATGTGTAAAGTTTCACTGAGTTACTTAACGAGGTTTCTGAGATGTGAGCTTAACCTAAAAGGTCAACTGACGGCGAGTATCTGAGATGTGAGCTTAACCTAAATGGTCAACTGACGGCGAGTATCTGAGATGTGAGCTTAACCTAAATGGTCAACTGACGGCGAGTATCTGAGATGTGAGCTTAACCTAAATGGTCAACTGACGGCGAGTATCTGAGATGTGAGCTTAACCTAAATGGTCAACTGACGGCGAGTATCTGAGATGTGAGCTTAACCTAAAAGGTCAACTGACGGCGAGTATCTGAGATGTGAGCTTAACCTAAAAGGTCAACTGACGGCGAGTATCTGAGATGTGAGCTTAACATAAATGGTCAACTGACGGCGAGTATCTGAGATGTGAGCTTAACCTAAAAGGTTAACTGACGCCGAGTATTTGAGATGTGAGCTTAACCTAAAAGGTTAACTGACGCCGAGTATTTGAGATGTGAGCTTAACCTAAATGGTCAACTGATGGCGAGTATCTGAGATGTGAGCTTAACCTAAAAGGTTAACTGACGGCGAGTTCTGAGATGTGTGCTTAACCTAAAAGGTCAACTGACGGCGAGTATCTGAGATGTGAGCTTAACCTAAAAGGTCAACTGACGGCAAGTATCTGAGATGTGAGCTTAACCTAAAAGGTTAACTGACGGCGAGTTCTGAGATGTGTGCTTAACCTAAAAGGTCAACTGACGGCGAGTATCTGAGATGTGAGCTTAACCTAAAAGGTCAACTGATGGCGAGTTTCTGAGATGTGAGCTTAACCTAAAAGGTCAACTGACAGCGAGTATCTGAGATGTGAGCTTAACCTAAAAGGTCAACTGACGGCAAGCATCTGAGATGTGAGCTTAAACTAAAAGGTCAACTGACGGCGAGTATCTGAGATGTGAGCTTAACCTAAAAGGTCAACTGACGGCGAGTATCTGAGATGTGAGCTTAACCTAAAAGGTCAACTGACGGCGAGTATCTGAGATGTGAGCTTAAACTAAAAGGTCAACTGACGGCGAGTATCTGAGATGTGAGCTTAAACTAAAAGGTCAACTGACAGCGAGTATCTGAGATGTGAGCTTAACCTAAAAGGTCAACTGACGGCAAGCATCTGAGCTTAAACTAAAAGGTCAACTGACGGCGAGTATCTGAGATGTGAGCTTAACCTAAAAGGTCAACTGACGGCAAGTATCTGAGATGTGAGCTTAACCTAAAAGGTTAACTGACGGCGAGTTCTGAGATGTGTGCTTAACCTAAAAGGTCAACTGACGGCGAGTATCTGAGATGTGAGCTTAACCTAAAAGGTCAACTGATGGCGAGTTTCTGAGATGTGAGCTTAACCTAAAAGGTCAACTGACAGCGAGTATCTGAGATGTGAGCTTAACCTAAAAGGTCAACTGACGGCAAGCATCTGAGATGTGAGCTTAAACTAAAAGGTCAACTGACAGCGAGTATCTGAGATGTGTGCTTAACCTAAAAGGTCAACTGACGGCAAGTATCTGAGATGTGAGCTTAACCTAAAAGGTTAACTGACGGCGAGTTCTGAGATGTGTGCTTAACCTAAAAGGTCAACTGACGGCGAGTATCTGAGATGTGAGCTTAACCTAAAAGGTCAACTGATGGCGAGTTTCTGAGATGTGAGCTTAACCTAAAAGGTCAACTGACGGCAAGTATCTGAGATGTGAGCTTAACCTAAAAGGTTAACTGACGGCGAGTTCTGAGATGTGTGCTTAACCTAAAAGGTCAACTGACGGCGAGTATCTGAGATGTGAGCTTAACCTAAAAGGTCAACTGACGCCGAGTATTTGAGATGTGTCTGAGATATGAGCTTAACCTAAAAGGTCAACTGACGGCGAGTTTCTGAGATGTGAGCTTAACCTAAAAGGTCAAATGACGGCGAGTAGAATAGATAGCCTTTTCTACAAAGTCGGGCTTCAAGGTGAAATAACTTACTTCAATAGTAAATACATAGAGGATCTTACATGAGTACTCATTCATTATTGAATTTATTAAACGAGTTGGCAAAACGATATAATGCGAGACTCTTGCCGAGCATTATATCATTTTTGCTAAAGACTTTAATAAATTCAATAATGAATGAGAACGAATGTTAGATTCTATTTATCACATAACTCACATATCGACGTTTTTTGCATTTTGCCTGTCGCTTTAACACATCAGAACACATACATTAACGTGACGTCCATGACGTCATTGAAAATATTGAATTGTGTTATTACACTCTCACACAGCATGCTATGTGATAAGTTGTTTTATTGGTATTACTTAAATGTAAAGTAACTCACTTTAATAATAAATGTGTCTTTTATTGGTATTAATACCGCCCCGTGTAGTATCGGGGGGCCCCGTTTGGTTCAGGGGCATATAATAGGGCCACTGCAGATCCTGTTGGAGGGGTAGGCAGAGGGGTAGAAGCCCCTAAATTTGTGTTCATTTTATCATTTTTTGTTCATGCTCATTAAAGGTCTTCATCATGACCCCTGCATTGTTTCAGGTGCCATCTCGCTCATATCACTAGAGCAGTGGCAGAAAAACAATAAACGTGGCTCCAGCGTAAATGGAGTGTCTACAATACAATTTGCAGCAACTCTGCAGTTCTGCAGTAGAGAAGGTTCTAGGCCCATTCTCCATATTTTATCTCGATGTACATGGAGGATGAGCCTGGCATGTTCATTCCTATTAGGCGCCATATAACCTTTCATGTGTTGGTGCGCCTTAAAACCCCCAATTCTTCGTATTAATACCAGAATAAAAACAACATACAAGATGTGAAGTATTCACAGAACACAACAAGCCAAATCATTCATCTACAACAACAATATTGAAAATTAGTTTCAAAAGCACAGTTTGAGACATCACAAACATACAAGGTTGACACAGGGGCACTACAAACATACAAGGTTGACACAGGGGTACCACAAACATACAAGGTTGACACAGGGGTACCACAAACATACAAGGTTGACACAGGGGCACCACAAACATACGAGGTTGACACAGGGGCACCACAAACATACAAGGTTGTCACAGGGGTACCACAAACATACAAGGTTGTCTCAGGGGCACCACAATAATACAAGGTTGATACAGGGGTACTACAAACATACAATGTTGTCACAGGGGTACCACAAACATACAAGGTTGACACAGGGGCACCACAAACATACAAGGTTGACACAGGGGCACCACAAACATACAAGGTTGTCACAGGGGTACCACAAACGTACAAGGTGGACACAGGGGCACCACAAACATACATGGTTGACACAGGGGCACCACAAACATACAAGGTTGTCACAGGGGCACCACAAACATACAAGGTTGACACAGGGGCACCACAAACATACAAGGTTGACACAGGGGTACCACAAACATACAAGGTTGTCACAGGGGTACCACAAACATACAAGGTTGACACAGGGGCACCACAAACATACAAGGTTGACACAGGGGTACCACAAACATACAAGGTTGACACAGGGGTACCACTAACATACAAGGTTGACACAGGGGTACCACAAACATACAAGGTTGTCACAGGGGTACCACGAACATACAAGGTTGACACAGGGGCACCACCAACATACAAGGTTGTCACAGGGGTACCACAAACATACAAGGTTGTCACAGGGGTACCACAAACATACAAGGTTGACACAGGGGCACCACAAACATACAAGGTTGATACAGGGGTACCACAAACATACAAGGTTGACACATGGGTACCACAAACATACAAGGTTGACACAGGGGTACCACAAACATACAAGATTGTCACAGGGGCACCATAAACATACAAGGTTGACACAGGGGCACCACAAACATACAAGGTTGTCGCAGGGGCACCACAATAATACAAGGTTGTCACAGGGGTACCACAAACATACAAGGTTGACACAGGGGTACCACAAACATACAAGGTTGTCACAGGGGTACTTGACACAGGGGTACCACAAACATACATGGTTGACACAGGGGTACCACAAACATACAAGGTTGTCACAGGGGTACCACAAACGTGCAAGGTGGACACAGGGGTACCACAAACATACAAAGTTGACACAGGGGTACCACAAACATACAAGGTTGTCACAGGGGTACCACAAACATACAAGGTTGACACAGGGGCACCACAAACATACAAGGTTAACACAGGGGCACCACAAACATACAAGGTTGTCACAGGGGCACCACAAACATACAAGGTTGACACAGGGGTACCACAAACATACAAGGTGGACACAGGGGCACCACAAACATACAGGGTTGTCACAGGGGTACCACAAACGTACAAGGTTGACACAGGGGTACCATAAACATACAAGGTTGACACAGGGGCACCACAATAATACAAGGTTGACACAGGGGTACCACAAACATACAAGGTTGTCACAGGGGTACCACACACGTACAAGGTTGACACAGGGGTACCACAAACATACAAGGTTGACACAGGGGCACGACAAACATACAAGGTTGTCACAGGGGTACCACAAACATACAAGGTTGTCACAGGGGTACCACAAACATACAAGGTTGACACAGGGGTACCACAAACATACAAGGTTGTCACAGGGGTACCACACACGTACAAGGTTGACACAGGGGTACCACAAACATACAAGGTTGACACAGGGGTACCACAAACATACAAGGTTGACACAGGGGTACCACAAACATACAAGGTTGACACAGGGGTACCACAAACATACAAGGTGGACACAGGGGCACCCCAAACATACAAGGTGGACACAGGGGTACCACGAACATACAAGGTTGACACAGGGGCACCACAATAATACAAGGTTGACACAGGGGCACCACAAACATACAAGGTTGACACAGGGGTACAATATTGGAAGTCAGTGGGAAAAGGGGCCCCTTTGGGTCTAAACCGGTTCTAGGTCGCACCCTTACTCTTGACCTATTATCATGTCAATAAAGCATACGTCTGTAAATAAAGAAATCCTGGCCAGACTATCCTCAAACAAACTTGGAGAATTTGTAGGTAAAGAAACTTACTTAGTAAATGTCTGGATTCATTAACACTTAGCTGCCTCGGTAAACAATTTGCAAAAGCGACCTAGAAATATATCAAATATATTATATAAATAAAAGATAAAAAATATCAAATATCTTCAACATATCACTGACAGATAATTTGTGCCGGAGTTGGCATAGATTACACAACAATAAATTGTTTTACTTTTTAACTATTAGTTGACCTTTTCAATCAACTGTGACCCTGAACTGAAGGAAAGGTCATGGAAACGTTAGTAATGTTTGTTAGCTTAATGATCATACAGTATAATTTAACAACTGTGTAAATATCAGACCAATCTGCAGGAAAGTAATCAAGTTTTGATGTGTTGAAGAAACTCCGACAAACTTTTAAACCAAAAGTGAATGCCGCCGCCCCCAAACAACATTCATCAATCTAATAAGCTGACTTTTTTCGTTGAAAAGTCTGGTTAATCAACATTTGGAATTTTCCATGTACAATAGTACTCATAGATGAAGAGAAATTTCGTAGATGAAGAGAGAACTTCTATTTTGTAGAGCTTATGTCGTCCTGGTGTGGTGTCCGTTTGTCTGTCCGTAAACTTCTTTTTGTAGCGACTACTCCTTCGAAACTACTAGATGGATTTTCATGAAACTTTACAGAAATGTTACCTATGAAGTCTAGTTGATCCTAGCAAAAAATCATGTTGATGTGAAATTCAAGATGGCCACCAAAGCTAAAAATAGATTTTTAAAAAACAAGTTTGTAGCGACTATTTCTTGAAAACTACAAGTGATATTGATATGGGATTTTTTCTAAAATGATCAGCATGACATAAGGTCGGTCACTGTCGAAAATCATTTTGATTCAACGTTAAACATGGCTGCCAGTGGCCATCTTTGTTTACATAGAGTTATATAGTAAAAGTGTGTAGCGACTACTCCTCTGAAACTACATGACTGATTTTCATGAAACTTCACAGGAATCTTGCTTTTGATATCTAGTTGATCCTAGGAAAATTTCAGGTCAGCCAGAAATTCTAGATGGCTGCCACAGCTAAAAAATATTTTTAAAACAAAATTTGTAGTGACTACCTCTTGAAAACTATAAGTGATATTGATATGGGACTTTTTCTAAAACGATCAGCATGACATGATGTTGGTCCTTGTTGAAAATTATTTTGATTCGACATTAAACATGGCTGCCGCAGCCTTCGTTGTTCACATAGTTATATAGTAAAAACTTCGTAGCGACTACTCCTCTGAAACTATGACAGACTGTCATGAAACTTCACAGGAATGCTGATCTATCTATCAAAAACCTATCAGTAGAGCTTCAAGGTCATTGACCTCTTGTTTTATGCTCTTATTAAGGTATTTCAAAATATTTTATCCATTTTTAATGTAAGTTTAGTAATTTATTTATTTTCTCAAACAACTGTTTAAATGTTGCTATATGTTTTCATAACTTACACACACCTTTCTCTTTCATGCGGTAGGATAAAATTGCACCAACCACCACCACCACCAATTGAATCCTAACATAACACACTTTTGTCGGGAGGGCATTTATCCTACCAAACTGAGAAAAGTGTCAATTCGTACAAAAGTCGGGAGACATTCAGTACTCGTTCCACCCAGCAATAAGTAGTGGTCTGCCTTCACCACAAAAAAATCATAGATGGTCTAAATGATGTAAAACACCATTTAAGCAAACAAATAAATTCCACCAAATTAAACAAGAGGGCCAAAATGGACCTAAATCGATCACCTGAGGACCTTTGCAATGATAAAAAAATTGTCATTTTGCAAATGCTGATTGAAGATATTTTTAAGTCTTTCTTTATGTAAGTCTATGTAAAAACATGCAAAATCTCTACATACAAACTTTGGACCCAGGGGTTGCAGCCATCTTTGACCCCAGGGACTTCAAATGAGCAAACCTGATAGACCAGGTAAGCGATCATTAATAATAATAAAGAACAAGAGGGCCTGTGGATGCTCTACAAGCTAAAATGGCTCTTATATCAAGGGGTTTCATCATTAAATTCCTTTCAATACCTTTTTACAAGTGCAAAACACAACAACACCCTCAACCGAAATTTAAACACACAACTCCATGCTAACAATTTAAAAGAAGATTTTTTAAGTTTTCCCTATATAAGTCTATGTAAAACATGCACAATCTTTATATACAAACTCAACAAAAATTAACAAAAGATTTTTTTTTACCTCCAGTGGGATTTGAGCCCATGGCCCTAGCTTCCCAGTGTACAAGAAGTAATTCAAAGATTTTTCTATGGTGACCATCTTGGATGTCACGTTTAACTTATTTTAACAAATTTTAAAAAAATTCACCTAAGGATCATCCATGTGAAGTTTGGTCAAAATTGACCAAGCTATTTTTGAGAAGACGATTTTTTGAAGATTATCCCTATAAGTCTATGTAAAACATGTGACCCCTGGGGCGTGACCAAATGTGACCCTAGGATCACCATTTGAACAAGCTTGGTAGAGGACCATAAGCTTATAGAATATGCAAAATATTAAACCTCTGGTTCTTGTAGTTTCAGAAGAATATTTTTTTAAGTGTTTCCCTATACAAGTCTATGTAAAACATTTGACCCCTGGGGCGGGGCCAAATGTGACCCAAGGGTCACCATTTGAACAAACTTGGTAGAGGACCATAATTCTATAGAAAATGCCAAACATTAAAACCTCTGGCTCTGGTAATTTCAGAAGAAGATTTTTTAAGTTTTCCATATATATATAAATCTATGTAAAACATGCAAAATCTTTACATACAAACTTTAGAAAAATTAAACAAAAGAAAAAACGCATCCAAACAGGAAACGATAATAAAAATGAAGATTTTTTTTTTTATACCTCCAATGGGATTTGAACCCACGGCCTTAGCTTTCCAGTGTACAAGAAGCAATTTAAAGATTTTTTTCTATGACGGCCATCTTAGATGCCGTGTTATCCTAATTTTAAAAAATTTGAAAATTATTCACCTATCCATGTGAAGTTTGGTCAAAATTGACAAAGCTGTTTCCAAGAAGAAGATTTTTAAAAAAAATCCCTATGCAAGTCTTTGTAAAACATGTGACCTCTAGGGTGGGCCAAATGTGACACCAGGATCACCATTTGAACAAGCTTGGTAGAGGACCATAAGCTTATAGTATATGCAAAATATCAAACCTTTGGCTCTTGTAATTTCATCAGAAGATTTTTTAAGTTTTCCCTATACAAGTCTATTTAAGACATGTGACCACTTGGGCGGGGCCAAATGTGACCCCAGGGTCACCATTTGAATACATTTGGTAAAGGACCATAAGCTGATAGTAAATGCAAAATATTTAACCTCTGGCTCTTGTAGTTTCAGAGAAGATTTTTTTCCTGTATAAGTCTATTTATAATTGCGACCTTCGGGGCGGGGCCAAATTTGACCCCAGGGTCACCATTTGAAAAAACTTAGTAGAGGACCATAAGCGGATGCTACATGTAATACATGAGAGCTCTGCGGCTTGTGGTTTCAGAGAAGTCGATTTTTTAAAGTTTTTTCCTATACAAGTCTATGAAAAACCTGCAAAATCTCAATATACAAACTTTGGACACCCGGAGAACGGCCATTTTTGACCCCGGGGACTTCATTTGAATAAACTTGATAGTCTAGGCGTTGGAGATCATTTTAAAAGAAAAACTGTCGAAATGTGTCCAGCGGTTCTTGAGAAGAAGATTTTTTAAGATTTCGACTATATATGGTAATGGTGGCCATCTTGGATGTCGCGCTGACCTAATTTTAATAAATTTAAAAAGCATTCATCTAAGGATCATCCATTTGAAGTTTGGTCAAAATTGGCCAAGCGGTTTCTGAGGAGAAGTCGTTTGAAGCAAAAGTTGACGACGGACGAAGAGTGATCCCAATAGATCACCTTGAGCCTTCGACTCAGGTGATCTAAAAAGGTGGATGGGGAATTTTGTCCATAACCATCCCAAACAACAGGTACCAAACTTACATCACATTTCTTCACCATGTCTGCCATGTCATCCTCGATACACAGGGCTGTGTCCCAGAAGGTTGGTTCCACTCTTCGTGAAATAATATCACATCTAAAAATATCACAGTAATCTGACAGGCATACTGCATCAGGGCTCTGGAATATCACAGGTGAAAACAAAAGTATATAAATGTACGTAGGTTTGTATTTAAGAAATAAAATCTTTCCGGCTGGTTTATATTGTGCCAGATCAATACCTGGTGAACCAGACTTGAAGATCATCAACACCAAGGACTGCAGGCCCGCAGTTTCCATGTGTTTCAAGTCACAAATACCAGGTTTTGATCTCGCACAATATAAACCCGCTGGAATGTTTTATTTCTTACAATGATATGGATTTTTATGTATATAATACATAATTTTTCGAGACATTAACATGATACAAACAAATTCTCACAACTTCATGCCCATCTTTCAACATCAAACGAACAAAATATGCAGCTTTACCTTCAAGTTGTTTAAAAGCGTTGGTGGAAAGTAGCATTGCATTCAATAACACACTGAATTGCATTTTTGTTTTGCATCCGATGTTTAAAATGACATCTTAACGGATACGTGTTTTTTGGCAGTTAAAGTAACTTCGTAACAGTTAACGTATTACATGAAGTCAGCGGCATTGATAGGAAGTGTAATACCTCCTCAATAATCAATCAGCATTGAGTAAGATGTAGGTATATGCTGTGAAAATGCTCCATATTTAGTAGTGACAATAATTACAGACCAGGGGCCAGTTGTTCAAAGATCGGTTAGCTTAATCCTTGGTTAGTGTAAACTTTCAAAGTACATTTTCTCATAAAAATATGTTTTGTACTTCTAAAAGTTTTCAATTTGCATTTCTTCTTAACATAATGCTTTCACATGTTCAATTTTTGGTAGAAATATTCATTTATCCAAAATTCAGAGAGATTTGAAATTTTGTCTTAACGCTCGGTTAAGTTTACCGATCTTTAAACAACTGGGCCCAAGAAGATGCAAGATGTCTGACTTAGATCTTTCTAAATGGTCGTTTTCTAGGGTGTTGTGATTATATGATTGTTTATACGGGTATTTAAGATATACATACATTGACTGAAACAAGAGATTAATTACGGTAAAAAATTAAAAGAACAAATGTTGAATCTGTATATTTACCGTATATAGTTTATCTGAATGTTTGTATTGCAGGTGTTTGTCGAGGTAGTTTTCTGCGTAGAAGCCTTTGCCACAGTAGTCACAGTACCATTTGCCATAAGATTCCTCCGTCTTGTGTGCCTCGTGCAGATGGTATAAGTCACGGCCCTCGTGGAAGGGACATGTCCGAGGCATCGTTGTACCCATGGATTTAAACAGCGGTTTCAGGCTCTAATGAGAGAGACACACACATTAATTTACATCAGGATAAAAATACAAATTATTAAATTAAAAACAACAACAGTACATTGTCTAGACCAGTTAGCTTAAATTGTCCACCTTTCAACAATAAATCATCCACTGCCACAAACATTTGACTCAGCAAATTATCACTAATAACTGAAGGATTGCTGAATATAAGGGAAGATTTATTTTGTTCTTAATGTTGACAAAGACCTGCATCTATCTTTCTATACTTGAATATAAATGAATTTATTTCAATGGTTTTAAATGTATATAAGAAACATCTGCATCGTCCAAAAGGGTTATGACCAAACTGTCAATTAATAGCTGCCAATTAATAACATAATTAAGGCCTAAATTAAAATATTGTTTGTTTGGTTATCTGAGCCGTTGGTAAGGAGATAAGTTAAATATTATGCTTAATTTAACACTCATGTTTCATAATACAATGTATCTTACTGTGTGTGTTATACTTTCTAATAAACTAAATAGTAGTTACTGTTTGTAATTAGAAGATATTTTCCCTGCATCACGTGGACCGTTCTTTGTTTATGAATCTTTCTCTTACACTGTCCATGAACCAGTTACATCTTTCATTAAACACATGATCCACTACATCTCTCACTACACACATGATCCACTACATCTCTCACTGAACACTTACATGATCCACTACATCTCTAACTTTACATTTACACCTCTCACTAAACACTTACATGATCCACTACATCTCTCATTAAACACTTTCATGATCCACTACATACATGATGTCATCCCTCACTTCACACTTACATGATCTGCTACATCTCTCACTTTACACTTACATGATCCACTACATCTCTCACTAAACACTTACATGATCCACTACATCTCTCATTAAACACTTACATGATCAACTACATCTCTCACTTCACACTTACATGATCCACTGCATCCCTCACTTTACACTTACATGATTCACTCCATCTCTCACTTAAACACTTACATGATCCACCATATCTCTCACTTCACACTTACATGATCCACTACATCTCTCACTAAACACATGATCTGCTACATCTCTCACTAAACACTTACATGATCCACTACATCTCTCACTACCCTTGACATGTCCTGAGAACACTGCATGTCTCCATGTGTCTTATGTAACAAAATCTGGAATGAAAATATGATTTTGTAATGTAAATAGGCAATGTCATTAACTTACAGAACATACTAAACCTCGGTCTTCTTCATCTGAAGAGTGATTTAATTATGCTGAATTTTACCATGGCTCAATTAAATTAGACCAAGGTTCAATTTAAATAAACTAAGACTGATGTTCAAATCATTAAATTTCTGTTAATTTGGCATTCCATAGATATTAGCATATTAATCTGATAAATAAACTGATGTTCATCTGCCAGTGTGTAATCTTCCACTGCTGGGGAGTGACATTTCCCCAATCCCAATAGAGATATGTTTTATTAGATAGGCTAGCTTAATTTCGATTTCCTATTTAGGTACACCAGGGGTAGAATTTAACTTTTTTACCCATTTGCTGTTTTGCGCCAGTGCAGATATGTTCGCAAAAGAACTCGCAAAAGTACATTCTTACTGGTCATTTTTCTTCTTCTTCTCACTGTCAAAGACATTTCATACACTACTTATATTAGATTGTGTTATAAAAGACAACAACTAACACCTTTCATTATTTGAGTTATCTATCAATTAGGCCACATAAAAAAATATGTGTGGTTCAGGTAACCCTACCGATCATATTTTAAGGGGCCGACCCAAAAATATTTAATGCAAAAATTAAAAAAAAAAAAATAATAATAAAAAAAACACACAATTGTTGATAATGCAAAAAAATCAAAAAAATCAAAATCAAGGTATAGTAATTTAACATATTACATTCATTATCAGATTTAAATTCATTATTAAGAAAAAAAAGCCTACCCTATTTTTTTTTGCCAGTGTTACCTGAACCACACATATTATTTTGTTTGGCCTTAGTAAGTTACGCTACATTTGTACAGAAAAGATGTATTGAAAGAGTCCTGGCTGTACACCGAATCTGGTCCATTTTGTTTGAAGTATTCTGAACCAAAATACGCAAAATGATACGCTGGAGTCGGAATCAAAGGAATTCCAGAAACTTTGAAAAAAATCCTATTCAATAATATTTTATATAGGGTAATAACGCTGGATGTATTTGTTACCATGAGTTTGACCGAGTTGTTCACGGTAATGCCAGGGCGGGGTTTTCGGAAAAAAAGGGAAAAGGCCCAGGCTCTTCAATGGGGGTAAAAAATGCGCGATTTTCGAGTAACAGGGGGAAAAACAGAGGTGTAAAATTCCACTCGCCATGACAAGTAGTACTGCCGTCCGGGGCAAGGAAGAATTCAGATGTACTAGTCCGACAGGGCGAGTGATGTTTTACAGTTAAAACAACAAGAAGTCAATGACCTTGAAGCTCTACCAATAGGTTTTTGATAGCTAGATCAGCATTCCTGCAGACTTTCATGAAAATCCGTTTCAGAGGAGTAGTCACTACAAGTTTTCATTATATAACTCAATGTAAACAAAGATGGCCAATGGCGGCCATGTTTAACGTCAAATCAAAATAATTTTTGACAAGGATCAACATCATGTCATACTGATCATTTTAGAAAAAGTCCCGTATCAATATCACTGATAGTTTTCAAGAAGTAGTCGCTACAAACTTGTATTTTAAAAATCTATTTTAAGCCCAGGCGTCCATCTTGAATTTCCGGCCGACCTGAATTTTTGCCAGGATCAATTAGACATCAAGAGCAACATTTGTGTGAAGTTTCATGAAAATCCATTGACTAGTTTCAGAGGAGTAGTCGCTACAAGTTTTCATTATATTACTCTATGTTAACAAAGTTGGCCGCTGGCAGCCATGTTTAACATTGAATCAAAATAAATTTCGACAAGGATCAACATCATGTCATACTGATCATTTTAGGAAAAGACACATATCAATATCATTTATAGTTTTCAAGAAGTACTCGCTATAAACTTGTTTTTTGAAAATCTATTTTTAGCTGTGGCGGCCATCTAGTATTCTCAGCTTGTGCATACTATCTCATGCTGCAGCTTTTCATAAAATGTGTACATATATAAGTAGATGACTTGCAACTATATGCTAGCCTTACATATAAAAAAATAAACAAAGCCTTTGAAAGGGATAATGTACATTAGTTTATAATAATAAAAATAAACAAAGCCTTTGAAAGGGATAATGTACATTAGTTTATAATAATAAATTGTACAACACTAATTTTGTATTTCACATTTGTGCACCTGTAAGCATGCCGAGATGTAGTTGTATTATATACCAAACTAACTTAAGTGCATACGAGAGTTACACTGAAGTTTAACACCAAATTAAGTCCTTATATCTTTTGGGACACTAAAAAAAATAATTGTTTTTTGAAAAGGTATAATTGGGACATCAATTTTTGTAATTAATTTATCTTGTCCCAATTTATAGGGTAAATACAGTAAATGTCTTTTTTTTTTAGAACATTCGCAGTTTGCATACGATCAAACAAAAGGATATTTTGTTTATTAAATTTGTAACTATTAAAGCTAAACAGACGTCACTATAAAGAACAAAGAATTATCTCTCATATCATCTTTAAGTGATTCATCTAACTTATAATGTACTACCGGTATTTTTAAAACAAATATATTAACAACGATATATGTATATTATGTTTTCTTACATTAATTTGATCAATTCTTAAGACGGTGCGTACAGCTAATAGTGCAACGCTAACTTTAATACCAGTCCTGTACTAAAGATTTTTTTCGAATCCAGTATATTTAGGTCTATAATTATGGTAAATTATATTGTGTTGTTTTTTCAAAAATTGGACAGGGCTATGACGAGAATCTGATATAAGGCACACGCAGTTTGACAGGTTTATAAAAGAAAGTTCCAACAGAAGGAACATGACCAAAATGATGAATAAAAGAGATAACATTAATTTCATGAAAAGAATATATAGTTTTGAATTCAATGTAACACGTTGTAAATTTCATTTAGGTAAGGGCAAGTGGAAAGTTGTTAAGGCGAGTAGCTTTTTCCATCTGCTAGTCCAACAGAGCGCTCTGAGTGACTTCTAAAATAATTTTACACCCCTGAAAAATAATGCGATTTCGATATATAGGGAGAACAGTGTATTAGGCAAAAATTGAAGATTAGGGTGTGCAAATATGTAAGAGAGGTACATTTGAAATAATGTAAGCAAAAAAACAAAAACAATTTTTTTTTTTTTTTTTGGGGGGGGAATTAGGGGAATGTTTTCTGCCAAATAGGGGGAAAAGTAGTCTGTTTTGCTAGGGGAAGAATATCGGCCCCTGTTTATGAAGGGAAAAAAGTCCTGACTACACACTGTTTTGGCCGTTTTACACACCATGTGGATAGCGTATACACACTATTCTTTTTCTTGCAAATCAGACTCAGAGACATGTTGTGCAGACGCCGCCAGCTACTAATGTTTTGCATGTTTTCCTGCATACCGGATGTTGGTGCGCGCGTGAAATTTATCTTTACCCATAAAGATTATACTTTCCATCCCCCATGTAAAATGTGGATAGCCTTATCCAATATGCAAGAATGATTCTATCTGACTATGTGTCTACTCGTGGTATTGCGTAAACAAACCATGAATCTGAACAACACAATTATCGCTGTCTGTTTTCATTGAAAATGTCGGAAAGGAAATGCAGGGCAAAATAAATGGAACTTTCTGAGTGGCTGAACACTGACTGGTTGGCAGTCTCCATTTTGATTGTGACCTGAACATTGACTGGTTGGCAGTCTCCATTTTGATTGTGACCTGAACATTGACTGGTTGGCAGTCTCACATTGACTGGTTGGCAGTCTCCATTTTGATTGTGACCTTCACATTGACTGGTTGGCAGTCTCCATTTTGATTGTGCCCTTCACATTGACTGGTTGGCAGTCTCCATTTTGATTGTGACCTTCACATTGACTGGTTGGCAGTCTCCATTTTGATTGTGACCTTCACATTGACTGGTTGGCAGTCTCCGTTTTGATTGTGACCTTCACATTTAAAGTTGTTTGGCCAAAACGATGAAATGATGTAAGAAATCGTAAACATCTCCATAATAACTGTCCGTATGATTCCGTACAGTTTGTATATGAACAATTTTCGTATGACTCAATATTAAATTATTTTTAGACATTTTAATTGACCAATGAAAAAATAAGACAGAGATTTCAATTTTTATTTTTCAGCCTCTCAGAAAGCACCATTTATTTTGTCGTGCATTTCAACTTCAGATTTGTTTAAAGTGATACCAGCAGTATAGACATTAGTCACTTAGCATTATTACTATACCTGCTACATGGATAACTAGGTTTTAACGTGTAGCAGTGTTCACACGGTGAGAAAAATGGCCAAAACAGTGTGTAGTACTGTTGAACAACAATCTCGGTCAAAATCATGGTAACAAATACATATATTATTGAATAAGATTTTTTTCAAACGTTCTGGAATCCTTTTGGCATTCTCGAGAGAAAATATCGTGAACTATCCTGGCGTTACCAGTTCTCGATAGTCTAAGCGATCTCCGATACAAAATGAACACAAACACGCGTCTTACCTGTCTCATTTTCTTCCAGCGATAATCCAATTCAGTTGCATCAAAACAGCAAAGTTAATAATAAAGTTTGCATCTTTTCAATTTCAGCCAAAATTAGATTAGTTAAATGACTCCAGTACTCGAGGTAGTTTTGGAAAAGAGGCTAATGATGTCACCAGGGCTCAATCTATAGGGCGATTCGGGCGAAGAATGCGCCCGCGATCTCTTGACTTCGCCTTGCCAGCACATCAAAGCGAAGTTCAAGTCGCCGAAATTTATAAAAAAAAGAAAGAAAAAAAAAGAAGTTTAAAAAGTTACAGTATAGTAATAAATCCATTATCATAGAAATTTGCATCAATATTTCAAGTTCATATTATAGAGTAAAAAGAATTAGTGTGCATTACACTGTATTCACTGCACTGCGATATACATGGTGATGACTATTCAACCGATGTCTACGTATACACGTCGCGTGAAGTCTCCCTAAATTCTCTCCACTTCTCCCTAAAATCACTTGAGGGAGAAGTGACTTCTCCCTAAATTCCTGGCCTAGATTGAGCCCTGTGTCACAACAGTTTACTGTATTTTTTTCCAATAAGGTGTCTAATATGGGACACAAATATAATTATACTGTCTCGTCACTATTTTTGTGTGTGACAAAGCAAAACTGTTTTCTGTACAGGTTGAATCAAAGGTTTGATTATGATATGTCAAAATATCACATTCTATAAAAGTTTCTCACACAATCGTATATACAGGTATATTAAATAGGAAAAATCCAGGCAAAACTTACCAAAAAAAATATTTTTTTTCACCTAAAATCCATGAATTATAGGATGGTTTATGAAAAAATAAAGACCTAACCTAAATTCCATACATTTAGTGATGTTTTTAAACAATATATATTCGTTTTTACTTTGTATTTCAACTAATTTTAGGTAACTTATATGACCTAAATTGACTTCCATAGAATTTTTCAGCAGGCACTGACAGTTTTATTTTTAGTAACATAATACACTTCAAGTTCACACAGACAGTCTGCAAGTAGGACGATTATAACTCGATTTATAACATTATAAACAGAGACTGAAAAGTTGACTTAATGAAAACTTGATCAAATAGGTAGGTATGACTTCAATAAATAATACAGATCTTTGGGGGGTATAGAATCACTTGGGTTAAACGTCTAATTTTAAAATGAAAGGAAAATGTTTATTTAATTTCTGATTTAGATTTACCCTTTTAGTTGTATGATAGAAAAAATTCTAAAATTATTGTCCTGAAACTGTGGTGTTGCACGTAGTGATATATTTTGCATGGAAAAATGACTCAAATAATTTCACAGTTGAATAAATGTATGCTTATATGATATACATGATATATCTTCAAGCCTGGAAAGTTTTAAAATAATCTAAAATATATGAGCTGAGAAAATTGAATTTAAACAGGAAATGATTCTTTACTACCAATGATTCTATAGACTATACACCCCAAAGCACTGTAACTTAAGATTTATTCTGTATTTTATTTGTTTTAGCTCATAAAATAACTAATCAGGGGCGTAGCTTGACCTTTTTGACGGCATAGGCCCGCAGTTAAAGTTATTATGCTAGTGGGGTCCGGGGACATGCCCCCACCCCCACAAATAGTTTTTTGTGTTAGAATGCATTAGGTGCGTGCTGACGTATATTTTAAACTTTAAGAAGGGCAAAGATAACTAAACAAATATATATGAAAATAATATTTTCTGGTTACTATGCCGTAATTTTTCTATTTCTGAAAATTAGGCGTAGGCCCGGGCCTACAGGGCCTATGCAGAGCGAATTATGGTCATTTCGTAACCTTACCTTTTCGTAACCGCACTATCTTGGTCGAATCGTAACCATTGCGTTAGTCATATCGTAACCGTTCAAAAATCCATTAGTCAAATATTAACCTTTGAATTTATGATTTAAAAATGTGAATAAATATCTTTGTACAATTCAAATGTTTTAATTATTATTTTAGTATGTAGTTAAAACAATGGTGTTAATAGTATGGTAGAGTTGATTCCCCTGTCCGTTGTCCCTTCAAAAGATCGTATAAAACTAATATTTATTTCATACGAAGTATACTGCACTATATGATGCATATTTACTTTTTTGAGGTTAGTTTTGTGAATAATTAAATTGCAGGTATTATGTGTACCTAAGGTGTAATAAATAAAACAATAAAGTCAGGAACGGAGGTTGCAATAAATCCGACAGATTAGCACTATAAATTATATATTGAAATGTCAAAATATTGCTGTTCAGTGAACATTTTGATTGAATTCATACATTCATATTTATGTGCTTGTGACGAATGTGCTAACGTTTTATTTTGTTTTGAAATGTCAAAATATTGCTGTTCAGTGAACATTTTGATTGAATTCATACATTCATATTTATGTGCTTGTGACGAATGTGCTAACGTTTTATTTTGTTTTGTTATGATAATAACAATGATAATGATCATGTATTTGCAATAAAGTTCCATAAAATATGAATTATTTTAGTTTTCTTCTCTTTTTTTTTGGAATGTACGCATCGTTTAAAAATAAACTATGGAATGTGTCATACGGTACATAAAACGAGACCGCTCATTTGAGAAGGTATAATTAGCCATTCAATTAGCAGGACTTTGATTATTATTATATATATATGATTATGCAAATGGTCCCATTAACACCTCGTTAAGGATTTCAATAGCTTTTATCACTCTGAGCGAGTGATGGTTACGATTTGACTTAATGATTTTGAATGGTTACGATATGACTAACGCAATGGCTACGAATCAACCAAGATTGTAAGGTTACGAAAAGGTAAGGTTACGAAATGACTAGATACCTGCAGAGCTACGCCAATGCTAATCAACCTTTTGACTATAAATACCGGTTGATCGTCTATCATTGCACTTCATAGTCTCGGAAAACTACGCAAAATAAAAATTACGTCCAGATTTCAGGTGCCTCGAGAACATGAAACTTTATGATATAGCATGGATTTATATGTGTTATGCAGATCTATGGATATATAGCAAAGTGAAACTTCGACATTTTCGAGCAAAATATACTAAAGTATTGTCATTTATGTCATGAAGTAAACTCATTTACTACAAATACGTTATTCGGAGTAAGTCTGGTGTGAAGAAAGTGTTTAATGCTCACCAGAAAACAGGAAAAGTAGCATTTTGAGAAAAATCGACCCATTTTTCCATTCGAGCATCGGTCGTTTACTTTCGGCATGCCATATGTGATTCTGTTAATATTTGCGACAACTGTAATTCATACATTTTGAATCTGACGAGAATCAACTCAAAATGTTACACGAAATATGAAGTTCTTATCATTTTCAATATTTTACATTTTTTTCTTTTTAATTTCACAAGGTCGTAAACCTCAGGTGTGCCACAAAATCGTTTACGCAGGTGTGCCACAAAATCAATTGCTTTAACTTACTTATTTAACTTACTGTTCCGAGGCCAATGGTAAGCCTGTGGCTTCTGGAGGCCCGTCTCTTTGGTTGTTTATCGGTCGAGGGTGTCTATTGCGCAGGCTTGGGTAACAACTAGCATCACATGTTATTTGATTATTATGCCAATGTTTGTTTAGTCTGCTCTTAAAGGCATTTACACTCGGTGCTTGGACAACACTATCTGGTAGAGAATTCCAGTCTTCCACTACCCTAATGCTAAAGGATTTTTTTCTGCGTTCTGTTTTGGCTTGTTTTTTGAAAAGTTTTAGTGTATTCCCTCTCGTTCTGGTATATGTTGCAAAAGGAAGAATGTTTTGGATTGATGATATATCGAATCCTCTAAGGATCTTAAAGACCTGCAGCATGTCTGTACGTAACCTCCGGTATTGGAGTGTAGGAATACCTAAGGATCTTAGCCGTTCATTATATTCTAGGTTGTTTAAAGACGATAACATTTTTGTTGCCCTACGCTGAACATTTTCTATAGCGATTTGGTGCTTTTTTAAGTACGGGGACCAAACTGTACTGGCATATTCTAAATGGGGTCTTACTAAAGCTGTGAATAGTGTCAAAATATATTTTTGTCTAGATACGTAAAAGTTCTCATAATTATTCCTAGATTTCTATTAGCTAAGGCTATTTTGGTGGTTATATGAGTGTTGAAGGTAAGATTACTATCAATTATCACCCCCGATCCTTCTCCTCTGAAACATTTATAATTAAGTCCCTACGATTCTCCTTGGCTTTCATAAAATAGTTATCAGTAGCCATTGATTTGCCAATATGCATTCTTTTACACTTTTTGGAATTAAATTCTAAATCCCAAGTTTTGGACCAATCGCAAAAGTTGTCAGTAGTTCTCTGTAATTTATCTACGTCTTCTTGGGAATTTATAACTGAATATATTTTGGTATCATCTACAAATAGCTTGACTACTGTTTCCGCTACCTCGGGGAGATCATTTATGAAGACAAGGAAAAGGGTAGGACCTAACACACTACCCTGGGGTACCCCGCTGTATACTTGTTCAGATGTTGAGAGTGTTTTCCATTTATAACCACCGTTTGAGATCTGTCCCTTAGGAAGTCTTTCACCCATTCCAAAACCTTTCCCACAATGCCATAACCTTCTAATTTAGTTAGCAGCTTGTTATGTAGTAATGTATCAAATGCTCTCCTGAAGTCATAGAATATTACATCAAGCTCTTGGACACTATCAAGTGCATCAGACCAATCTTCCAGTACTTCTAATAATTGAAGAGGACAGGATTTGCCCTTCATAAATCCAAACTGGTGTATTGAAAATAAATTGTTACTTTGCATATGGTCTATAATATTCTTTTTGATAATTTTTTGCATTATATTTGAAACAATAGGGCATAAGCTTATTGGTCTATAGTTTTCTGGAGATTGTTTATTTCCTGATTTAAAAATTGGTGTTATATTTGCTATTTTCCAGGAACTTGGTACTATTGATTCTTCTAATGATTTGTCGAAATTTTTTGTTAATGGCTTTGTTAATTCATTTTTACATTCGACTATCACTTTGGGATGTATACCATCTGGGTCAGCTTATTTTTTTATTATTTTTTTTTTCCTGATTTATTTGGTTTTAATTCCTTTATTGCTAGCAGAACATCGTTCTCGGTTATGATAACGTTGTCAAGCATGGGGTTAACACTTCTTTGAAGGAAAGCTGGGTTGTCATTTAGTTCATTATGTTTGAATAAACTGGCAAAGTATTGATTGAAAATATTTGCTCTCTCTTGGTCATCTATGACTATGTTTCCATTTTGGTCAATTAGTTGTCCTATTGTAGTTTTGTATTTGTTTTTTGACCTTACATATTACCAAAATAATTTATTGTCACTATTTATCCGAGTTGCAAGGTCTTTTTCATAATTATACTTCGTTAGTTTTAATGCATATGTAGTTTTGTTCCTAGCAGTTATAATTTTTTCAAAATTTAAGTGAGTTTTGCAATAGAGGTATTTTTTCCAATGTTTTCTTTTGTCTCTAACTATGTTTTTTGTGTTATTATCTATGTATGGGAGATTGTTATTCTGCCTGGGGGCTCCAGTGCACACTGGTATATTTTTATCGATAATGTTATTGAGGTTATCGGCAAAGGAGTCCCACGCATCATTTACATTTTTGTCATTTAATGTATTCTCCCAATTAATAGAGTTACAGCTTTCCCTCATTTGAATATAGTTGCCTTTAACAAATTTTTTTTTGGTTGTCTTGCATTCTATCCTACTTGAATAGCAACGATAAAAGATCTGTAGCAGAATATGATCACTCTTCCCTAGTCCAGGGAGATAATCTATTTTGTCTATCATATTCTCCTCGTTTGTAAAAGCTAGGTCTAAGGTAGAGGGCGTATTATTTTCCCTATATCTTGTCGCTTGTGTCACATGTTGTGTTAAAAAATTGTCTCTGACCATTTCAAGGAAAATACTTGCTGGATGATTTTCACTCACACTAGTGTCATTTTTTTCCAGTCTATTTCCTTAAAATTAAAATCACCTACAATGCACAAATGAGAGCAACCCACCGAGCATGCTTCCTGTAACAAATGCCCAAGGTCAAAGATAGATTCGAACGTTGAGTTTGGGCTTCTATATATACAGCCTACTAACAAAGTGTCGTTATTTTCTAATTTGATTTTAATCCAAACAGATTCGATTGTGTCCCTTTCTATGTTAATAATTGATGTTATAATGTTATTTTTAGTATATATTATAATTCCCCTACCAGATTTTGTGTTATTGTGAAACATTTGGTATCCCTCAATTTGTAGGGTTGTGTAAGTTTGTTCAAAAAATGATGTTTTAGATAACGTTTCTGTAACTGCGATTAAGTCAGGATCTAATGCCTGTACTTGTAGGCTACGTTCGGACAATTTATTATTAAGGCTATCAGCATTTGTATATATAATTTGAAGCACACCTGGTGGGCCGCGATCATATGATGTATTATTTACACTTTCCGTTTCTGTATTTACATGGTTAAAAATAAAACTGTCTACCTATTTACGGTTGACCTCTGGAGAACTTGGTTCGGTACTAGATACTCCTCCAATTATTGTCCTTTCTGGACTAACAATTGTTGAATCCAGATACATTGGCATGGTCTCGTCCATCAAGTTTGGTGTTTGAGATTTAGTGATCGGACTTAAATGTATTCTTGTTTCCTGTAAATTTTCTCTATTAGAGGCCAAACTGATATTTATTGGTTGGTTTATTGTATCTCTATTTGCTGCTGATCTAATATTGGTTGTTTGGTTTATTGTTTCTGCTTTTGTAGTATTTTGGCTATTTGTTGTTTGGTTTTCTTGGCCTAAAGTGTGATTATTTGGGGGAATGATTACTTTGCCGTCCCTTATTAGTGCTTTTTTTATTTGTATGCCTGGCTGTTGCCAATTCCTGTAGTAATTCTTTTCTTTCCTCCCTTTGTTTTGGGGTATAGTCGGCTGCCATTATTACTCCTGTTAGAAGGCTTGGAGCTTTATTTTTTATATGCTTAGCTTCAGTTAAGATATCTCTTTTTTGTTTTTTGGATTCTAGCACTAGTTTAAATGGCCTAGTTTTGTTTATAGCTTTGTTTCCAATTCTAAACCCTACTTTTATATTAATTTCGACACCTAGTGCTTGAACGAACTGTTAAATATTATTTTGGTCTTCCAGTTTCCTTTGATCCGAATTTTCTTGTTTACTTTCAGGGAGATTGTAAATCATAATAATGCTTTGGTAAACTCTTTACAAATGTACTTAACAATAGATTGAATAGATTTCTAGAAAGTCACAGTATATTATTTGAAGAACAAGCTGGGGTTAGAAAATCATATAATACTGTTGATCACATTTTTTCATTGAAAATGTTGATAGATCTTTACTTATCAAGGAACAAAAAGCTTTATTGTTCTTTTATTGACTATCGTAAAGCTTTCGATAGCATAAATAGGACTGCTTTATGGCACAAATTACTAAGTTGTAATATTAATGGGAAATGTTTAAAAATTATACATAATATGTATCTTAAAGCCAAGTCATGTGTTAAGGGTAATTCCTTCAGTGTTGTGTCTGATTTCTTTACAAGTCATACCGGAGTTAGACAAGGTGAAAACCTATCACCTGTGCTGTTTTCATTGTTCCTCAATAACATGAACCAGTTTTTGTCTCAGAAATATAGAGGTTTGGATCTCTTGTCAGAAATTGTTAATGAGACTCTCAGTGATGCTGATATAGAAGTGTTTTAGTGCTTTAAACTCTTTATTCTGTTATATGCTGATGACACTGTAATTTTTTCGGAATCAGCCAATGAACTTCAAACAGCGCTTGATGCCATGTCTAGTTATTGTAAACTATGGGATCTACATGTGAATCCTGCCAAGACCAACATTGTTGTGTTCTGGAAAAATAAAAGAGGCATTGCCCCCAATAATTTACCTATTTTCAGATTTGATAACAATGTTTTAGAGGTTGTTGATAGTTTTTCATACTTAGGTGTTAATTTTTCTTATAATGGTAAATTTGATAAAACCAGAAGTTACTTGATAGACCAAGCTCGAAAAGCTATGTTCTCTATAATTGTTAAAGCTAGAAAGTTAGCCCTGCCAGTAAGTCTGCAATTACACTTGTTCGATACCATGGTAGCACCTACATTGATGTATGGTTGTGAGGTCTGGGGAATTGAAAATGTTGATGTGATTGATAGATTTCAGCTTAAGTATATTTATAAGCTTATTTTGGGCCTGAAGCAAAGTACCCCATCATATATGGTGTATGGCGACCTTGGAGTAATGCCTTTATCTCTACAAATAAAGGGACGAGTTCTTAATTTTTGGAATAGAATATTGAACTGTAAACAAGAGAAAATATGCAATATTTTGTACCAAACCTCATACAAGTTATTTAGTTCTAATAATACCAAACTACCTTGGACTAATTTTGTGTTCAATTCACTGAATTCACTTGGATTGTCAAATTACTGAATTAATAACTGTGCTATTTCACCATATATCTTTAAAAACACTATTAAAACAAGAATTAAAGATCAATTTCTGCAGTCCTGGCAGAGTTTCATAAGCAATTCTAGTAAATGTTTGAATTATAGAATGTATAAACAAACTCTAGTTTTTTGAGAACTATCTAGATTTATTACCATCCCATTTAGCAAAGTGCCTTATCCAATTCCGCTGTATGAGTCACAAATTACCTATAGAAACAGGTAGATTCAAAACATTCATAGAGAACTGAGAATCTGTCATATATGCCATGAAAATTTGATAGGTGACGAATTCCATTATTTGTTTTAATGCAACTTTTTTGATGAGGATAGAAGAAAATACATTCCTAGGAATCTTGTTTTACATCCTAACTCTGTTAAGTTTTCTACACTGATGACTAGCGCAGATAGAAATACTTTATTAAAACTTGCACTTTTCTGCAAAAAAGTTATGATAAAATGTAAATAATTAACTTGTTATTGTTGTTGTTGTCTTTTTGATAGTTATTATCATTAGGTCATGTTAAGCATTCAAAACTTTCAATTTTCCATTTTCTTCTTAAATTTCAACAAAATGCAACATTCCCATTCTCCCTTTTTACGTCTTTATTTCTTTATTTTTTTAATTTCTTTTTGTACAATTGATCTCAAGAAAGATATTGTTAGATTGTACAGCATTATTTTTGTTTTTATTTTGCCATGATGTTATAAACTGTTTGTTATTCTTGTTTTGTCAGATGCCCTTAAGGGTCCATGACTTGAATAAACTTTGAAACTCTGAAACTCAGACTCAGATTCTATATGTATTTGGCAAAGCGATTTCTTTACTGATTGGGATCTGTTTGTCTGTCTGTCTGTCTGTCTGTCTCACTCTGCCAAACCCTATCCATGTCTGCATGCATAAAAAAGCAGTAAAATAAACTGCCAGATATGAGCATTCCCGTACATGCAATTAATATACAGTTCATTAGGTAGTAAATGATCACTCAGGTTAAAAGCGTAAATTTAAAACTAAAGGACTTTTTCAAGAGCGTTTCTTACTGGACTCTGCTCTCTCAGTAATATGACAGCCAACATTATTATGAACTATGCCTTATATGTGTGCTAGCTGAGTGTTGAAAATCTGCCATTTTGCCTGTTTACAGGATCATTGTCCCTAAAAGTTTAAAACTTTAAATCATGGATGTTTTGATGATCAAGCCTGAGCATTTTAAACCAAATTGTAATAAAAAAACATCTGTTATTCCTTATTTTATTTTATTTTAAGGATATTTATTTATTCCTTTTAAAAACTCACATCCTTCAGGCAGTAACGGATCTTTTTTTTTTTTATAGGTGTTACACTAAGTAGGTAATTACTGTCGGACATATGTATCAAATCTTTAGGCTAATGTATATATGTATGCTTATATGATAACTCTTCAAACATGGGAAGTTTGATAAAAAACAAATGCATATGGGCTGAATAAATTAAACATTAACAGAAGCTGATCCGTTACTACCGATGATCAACTATTGCCATATCATCTGTAGTTCTATTTTATTTCTACATTAATCAAATCGGATTAATGTA
>JAWPHD010002674.1:0-246136 GCA_037043455.1 Cyrtodaria siliqua | reverse complement strand
GAGGGAGTGTAGGGGATTGTTGAGTGGGGGGTTGTATGGTTTGGAGAGGTGTAGGTGGTTTGTATGTTTTTGTTTAGGTAGGGGTTGTTGTTTGTGAGTTTTTGTAGGTGTAGGTGTTTGTAGGTTTTGTTTGGTTTGTTGGGTGGGGGGTGTGAGGTTGGTTGTGGGGTGAGTGGTTGGTGGGTTGTGTGTGTTGTTGTGGGTGTGAGGTTGTTGGTTGTTGTGTTGTTGTGTTTGGGTGTTGTTTGTTGGGGTTTGTTTGGTGTTTTGTGGTTGTGGTGGGGAGGTTGGGTTGTTGGAGTTGTTGTGTTGGGATGTGGTGTTGGTTTGTTTTGTTGGTGTGTGTGGTTGGGTTGTGTGTTGTGGTTGGTTGGGTGTTTGTGTTGTTTTGTGTATGGGGTGTTTGGTTGTGTTTGGGTGTTGTGGTTGAGGGTTGTTTGGTGTTGTTGTGGGGGAGTGGTTGGGTTTAGGTGGTTTGTGGTTGGTGTTGGGTGGGTGGTTGTGGGGTGTGGTTGGGGGTGGTTGGGGGGGGTGGGTTTGGTTGTTGTTTGTAGGGGGTTTGTGTTTGATGTTGGTTGTGGGGTTGTGGGTGGGGGGTTGTTGGGGTGTTGTGTGGTGTTGTTGGTGTGGTTGTGGTGGTTTTTGTGTTGTTGGTGTTTGTGTGGGTTGTTGAGTGGTGTGGTGTTTGTGGTGGTTTGTGTTGTGTGTTGTGTTTGGGTTTTTGTTGGGGGATGTGGTGTTTGTGGTTGTGTTGGGGTTGTGTTGGAGGGTTTGTTGTTTGTGGTGAGGTTGTGTTGGGTGTTGGGGTTTGGTGTTTGTTGGGGTTTTTTTGGTGGTTGTGTGGGGGGGGTTGTTGGGTGGTGGAGTGTTGTTTTGTTAGTGAGTTTTGTGGTTTGTGTTGGTATGTTGTGGTAGGTGGGGGGGGGTTTAGTGTGGGGTTTGTGTTGTGTTGTTTGTTAGGGTTGAGTGTAGTTGGTTGGGTTTTGTGTGGGTTGTGGTAGTGTTGGTTTAGGGGTGTGGGGTAATAGGTTTTTGTTGGGAAGGGTTATTTGTGGTTGTAGGGGTGTTGTTTGTTGGTGTGTGGAGGTGTTGGGTTGGGAGTTTTGAGTGGGTGGGTTGGTTTGTGGGGGTGAGGATTTTGGGTGGGGAGGGGGGGGGGTTTTGTTTTTTTTAGTTTGTTTGGGGGGTTGAGGGAGGTTATAGTGTTTATATTATATGTGGATGAGAGGGGTGGGTGTAGGGGAGTAGGTGGTTTTGTGGGGGTTAGGGGTAAAGAGTGATGTTGGGTGTGGATGGATTGTGAATGGTGGGGGGTGAGGAGATAGGGATGAGGTGGTATGTGGGGGTGTAGAGGATGTTGGGTGTGGATGGGATGTGGGATGTGGGGGTTTGGTAGAATAGTGTATGTAGAGGTGTTGAGGGTTGGTGGGGTGGGGATGGAATATGTTAGATTGTGGGTTTTGGGATTATGTATTTGGGGGTAATGAAGTTGTGGTGTATTGTGTAGGGGGTTATGTTTGAGGGATTGGGTTGTGTGTAATGAATTGGAATGAGAGGTGGGAAATGTGAGTTAAGGGGGGGGGTAGTTTAGTTTTGGTTGGTAGTTGTTTAGTTTGGTTGGGGTGGGGGGTTTATTGTGTTGTGTTGAAGGAGGTTGATATTGGTTATGATTTTGTAGTTTGGTTTTTATTATTATGTTGAAGTTGGTGGTTTATTGTAGAGTTAAGGGTTTGTGATGGTGTTAATGAGTGGAGTGTGGTTTGGTAGTTTGATATAGGTGGGGTTGATGGGTAATAAGGTGTAAGGGTGTGTTTGTGAAGATATTGAGTTTGTGGGTTTGTTGTTATAGGAGGGGGAATTGAAAGGGGTAGGGGTGTAAGAAGAGTATTGTTATGTGTTATGGGTGGTTGAGGTGGTGGGGAGATTGGGATTGGTGTTTATAGTATAGAGTGTTAGGTAGTGGTAGTGTGTATGTAGTTTTGTTTGTATGTTTGAATTTGTTGGGTATTGGTGAATTATTGGTTGAGTAGTAGAGTTTGTTTGTGTATGAATATGTGTGGAGTGTTAGGTATAGTGGTTTTGTTTGTTGGTATAGGGGGATTGATGGGGGAGTGTAGTGTTGAGTTGTGTTGGTGGTTTTTTGGTTTTTGGTGTTTGATGTTGGAGGAGTTATTTTGTGTAGGATGATAGGGGGTGTGTTGTAGGGGGATGGTTAGTGGGTTTTTGGAGTGAGTAAGGGAGGGGGATTAGGAGGTAAAGGGGTGGTGATTTTAGATGTGTGGTTTTGGATTGTGTTTTTATGTTTGGTGTAATGAAATTTGTGGTTTGATGTTGTAGGTTTATTGGTTAAGGATTTGTGGGGGTGATATAATGGAAGGGAATGAGGGGTTGGAAAAGAGGGGTGATTTTGGAGTGGGAAAGTTTAGTTTTTTATTGGTGGTTTTGTTTATTTTGGTTGGTGTTGGGTGATGTTGGGTGTTTAAGGAGGGGGATATGATTTTGGATTTTGTAATTTGTTTTTGATGATTATATTGAAGTTTGTGTGTTTATTGTAGATGTTAAGTGTTTGGAGGGTGTGTGTTAATAAGTGGTTTTGATGTGGTTTATTTAGTTGGGTGTTGGTAATAAGTGGAGGGTATGTGATGGATAGTTGGGGTAGTTGTATTAGGGGGGTGTGGTGGTTGGTGTGTTAAGTTTAAGTGGTTGGGTTATGTGGAGGTTTATTTGTGGGTTTTATGTAGTTGTTGTATTGAATGAGTATTATGTATAGTTTAGGTTTTAAGTTTGGTTAGTTTAATGCTGGGTGATTTTAAAACATGTATTTCTTCATTGAATGTCATAAAACTCGCCGACGGTTAAAATGTGTTTAGAGGTCGTCTCTGTATGGCATATTTTTTATTTGTTTTGTGATTATAGATACTTGACCGTTGCAGTAACTTGGCGCACAATGGTTCTATTAGCAAACAATATAGAATAGTGTATAGACAAAATAATTACTTTGTATTCATGTTTATATACGATAAGTGTGATTGTTTGTTAGTTAAATTAGCAATCCTATTGTATCAGGAAAGCCCAACAGATGGTTAAACAATGAACGCCACTTTCTATTTAATACTACTCATTGACTATTTAATTTGATTATGTTTGTGGTACGGTGCGGCGGACAAGAGGTATTAAACATTTATCTTTATAAAACTACCAGAACTACCTGAAATTAACACACAACAGAATATTTGTGAACTTGAGTGTAAATACAATGGGCAAAACAAAGAAAAACGATAACAAAGGCAAGACAACTGGTTCCCAAGCACAACAGGCTGCAGTATCTAACATACGTTTAAATAGCCCAACTACTTGTGATATTATTGGTATGTCTAGAGAGCGTTTGTATGGGCAGCATGGCCTGACTACAGAAAATACAAACGACATGCAATATATACAGGACATTCAAAATATACAAGGTGTTCAAAACACACAAAGGTGTCACGAACTGGGACAAATGTACCCGACACTTGATGGGTTACACACTGCTACACAAAACATAACACGTGCAAATCAACAGGTGAGCTCATTTCAAGGCATGCAATATAATGTATAACAACGCGGCTCGCATATGGATAACGGTATACCACCGTTGGCGGCAAGCATGTGTCAAACAATTGAATACTAAACAATGTACACTTGAAAACCAAAACAAGCGCTGGCAATCTTTAGAGGCCAAAATTGAAAGTCAGAATTTCAGAATGGTCAATATAGAATCTCGAATGTCACAACTTACACTTATTGAACAAAATGTATCGCAGACAAACAGAAAATTAGAACACACGCAAAATGAAGTTAAAACAAATAAAAGCAATGTAACCGAGTATGACTCTACAATTCAAGAATTCAGCGATATGTGCGACGAAATTACAGGTAACAATACGTGCATGGATTTAAAAATTAACAATGTAATGAAACAGTTAAACACAATAGAACAATGCCAAATAGAAATTACTAAGAACCAAGAGCAGGCAAATGAAAAGATTGCTGACATTCAATGGTGAAGTATGTGCGAAAATTTAGTGTTCTCTGGCATCCACGAATGCGAAAATTTTCTTCAAGACGATGAAGACTGTGAACAAGTGATACAAGAATTTTTTAGAACGGAATTAGAAATCGAAAAGGAAATTTCATTTGACCGTGTTCATCGTCTAGGTCGTTTTAACGAAAATCAGCGATATTCGAGGCCGATCGTTGCAAAATTTACATTTTTCCAAGACAAGGAACGCGTGAGAAGCATGGCTAAACAGCTTATAAACACAAACTATTATATAAAAGATTAGTTTCCACAAGAAATGGAACTAAAAGGAAACATATATATGGTGTTGCCAAAGAGGCACGTAAAAATCCGCACAATAAAGTGAGATTAGTAATAGACTAATTATGTATTAACCATACACAATACATACCAGACGAAACGGTGACAGACATACATCGAAATGTAGGTCAAAACGCACAAAGACACTTTACTCAAGCTAGACGAAACTTACCACAGAGAAACAATACAAACGATAATATACAATGGACAAGAACATTCACGCGAAGTCACCCAGCAAATAGTACAGTCATGAATAGAAATAATATCTTTCAACAAAACAGATTCACTGTACTAGACGCAGAAAATTCGGCTAATACACCAAGACAACGTTCTCCATTTGCCGGGAAAACAAAAGCATCGTCCCCCTTAGATAGCGATTTGACACTTAAAAAGCATAGAGATGATGAGTCGGATGATGATAATAAGAGCAGTACCCACATTGAAATCTTAATTGACCTCGATCTAACACAAATGCCCCCAAAATGCATCAGCTTTCGTCACCCGCGCTAAAATATCGACCATTGTGAGCTCCGATCAACGATCAGACGCGGCACGTGGCACAGCAGACAATATGTCGGTCACTGGCAGTATTGAATAGGGATTATCAGGAGACGGCTATTGTTCACTGAACAATATGGACAATTATTTTCTGACGCATTGTGTTGACCAGACAATTAATAATTCCTCTGTATTTAACGAATTCAAAATATTAAGTTTAAATGTATGTGGCTTATCTTCAAAACTAAAAATTTCTAAATTTGTTTCTTTTTTAAATGAATATGATATTGTTGGTTTGCAAGAAACAAAACCTGATATTACTGATAGTATCATTATTCCCGGATTCAAAGTGCATTTGTTAAATAGACAAACTCTATCTAGATATCGGTGTGGCGGTATTGCACTTTTGATAAGAAATGAAGCAGTCCCGTATGTGACAATTGATACAAACATGAAGTGTAAATTGATACAGATTTTTACAGTTTCAAAAATCTCTTTAATAATCAAAACGACTCAAGTGAAGATCTTAAATGTGGTTTAGTTTACATACCTCCAAGTGGTTCAAAATACTCCCTTGACGATCCTTTTATGGAATTCAAGATGTAAAAACATTGTTGCCTTTACATGCATTGATAACTATATTTCTGAAATGTGCGATTTACAAGAAATTGAAAGGGAAGATGCCAAAGTATTTAACAATTTTAAATTGTATAATGTACCGCTGCAACGAAAATATCAAGATACCTGTGTAAACAACTATGGATACCAGTTTATAGATCTGTGTAAAAATAACAATGTATTTATCTTAAATGGAAGAATGGAGTCTGATTTCTTAGACACTAAACTTACATGTAAAAATGCTAGCACTGTGGACTATTTTGTATCTACACCTTATTTAGTTAAAGACATTTCAAATTAAACGTTGATGACTTCTGTAGTCTGTACTCCGATGTTCATTATCCGATATCTTTATCGTTAAAAACTGTTTTCTCTCCATATGAAACTGATAAAAAAGAGTGTGATAAAACCTCAAATACTAAACTTTGGTATTCGGAAAAGTCAGACTTATTCATGGAACATTTGGTTCTGGCTAAAGTTTCACTGATAGAAAACAAACTCGATAAAATGATTGACGGAACTAATTTTAACCAAGAAAACATAAATGATATTGTTAAAGACATTTCAGAAATGTTCTATACTTGTTCAAAACAATCGTTTGGCACTACGTACAAGAATAAACATACTTAGAAAAACAAATATAACATATCATGGTTCAGTCAAGCATGCAGAAGTATGAGAAACGTATATCACAAAACAAGAAAAGCTTACAATAAATATAAACCCCCGTTTCATAAACAATTGTTAAAAGATGTCAGTAAACAATATAAAAAAGACATTAAATGTCTCATTAAAACAATTTAACAATGAAAAGGTTATAAAACTAAAATCGCTACGAAATGCAAATCCTAAACAGTACGGGAAGATAATAAATCCCACTAAAACCTGTCTAAAAACATGTGCTCTATTAGGCGAATTATAAAGACATTTTAAGCAAGCAAATGAAAATCCTTCCGAAGATAGTTCAGACGAGGATATGAATTTTAATAAAGAAAGCATTATTGATGCTCTTAATGATGAAATCAACCAATCAATATCTGAAGTAGAAATTGTATCTGATGTTAAAAGTTTAAGCAATAACAAATCGCCAGGTATTGATAACATTGTTAATGAACAAATTAAATATTCGGTCAATGTAGTGCTGCCTATATATACAAAAGTATTCAACATTGTTTTAACGAAGATATTATACCAGAAAGCTGGACAATTGGACTAATTAAACCAATATGTAATAGATAGAGTCTGGTCTCGGCGAGTTGGCTTATTTAAACAACGAGATGGGCGTAGCCCATCGAGGTGTTTAAATAACCAACGAGCTGAGACAGACTCTATCTTTTTTGTAGCATGGTGTACTTAGTAACACTGTGACGTCATATTGACCGTACTCTAAATTCCAATATCCGGTAGTTGTAGCACGGCATAGCCACGCCCCTTTAGTTATCATAAATTAAACGATTTAATGCTCTGCATTCATCAAAGGAAATGTCTGTGACCATGCTACAATCAAAATTAAAGGTGACCCAAACTACCAGAAAATTATAGACCATTATTCATAATATGTATGATAGTATAAAGTCCATAGTTGTTACAGAGGAAGGTTTTTCACCATTTTTCAACTGTTTAAATGGCGTACGACGGGGCGAAAATTTGACACCGTTTCTATTTGTATTTTTCTAAATGATTTAGAAGAATATTTAAGTAGGAATGACGTTGCTAGTATTATTAATGAAACAATAATTAACAATGTACATATTTATCTAAAGTTATTTATTCTACTTTACTTTATGCTGATGATACTGTTATTTTTAGTGACAATGAATTAGATTTGCAAATGGCACTTGATTGTTTTAGAGAATACTGTGATACATGGAATTTTCATTAAACTTAAGCAAGACTAAAATTATGATTTTTAGCAAAGGAAACCCATCGTAAAATGTAAATTTCAAAATTGGAAATGATAAAATAGATATTATCCAAGAATATAAGTATCTAGGAATATATTAAAGTGGGGCATTCAGTAAGTCAAGAAATACATAGCATAACAATCAAACAAAGCTCTGTTTTCTTTACTACGAACAATTAAATTACTTTCGCTTCCTTTTGAAATACAAATTGATCTTTTTGACAAAAGCGTGAAACCAATATTACGATACGGTATCGAAATTTGGGATGTTGGAAATATTGACGTACTAGAAAGAGTGCAGCTTAAATTTTTAAAATTTATTTTTAATCTTAAGAAATCAACTCCTTCTTATATGGTATAAGGAGAGACTGGAATTCCTTCCTCCTTTATCTATAGACATAAAAAGCAAAATCATTGCTTATTGGTGAACCTAATAGAAAATATTAATAGAAATAAGCTATCATCCATGGTGTATTCGCTATTACACGATTTGTAATATATCTAGATAAGTAAAATCAGCATGGTTGGACAATTTGAAATATATTTTATGTTCTTCTGGTTATTCGGGAATCTGGGATAGTCAGATGTTTGCAAATTCAAAGTGAATGATTGTCTTCTTATCAAAGGTAAAAAGATATTTTTATTCAAAAATGGAGGGCCGAAATTGATAGAACATCAGACACTAATATGTATTAACTGTTAAAAACAGATTTTAGACAAAGTAACTATATATAACCATTGCCTGAAGTTTTATGCAAACGATTTATGACTTTTATAACTAGAAATTATCGCTTGCCTATTGAAGTAGGGAGGTGGAGAGGGGTACCCGTAAACGAAATTAAATGTGTAAATTGCAATGATATAGGTGCTAAATTTCATTATCTTTAATTTGTCATGAATTTAGTGAAATGAGGAATAAATATATAAATAAATTATATTATAATCGCCCTAATATTCTGAAATTCACATAATTGTTATCAGTTGAAAAGTATGCGGAACGAAAAAAACTTAGTTTATTCATGGAGAAAATAATAAAGAATGTAAGATTATAATAATATCCTTAAGACATTTAAATAAAGATGACCAAACACAGTGCTACATTTCGTTTCGGTAGAACGGTGCGTCTTTGGTCGACAAATGTATAACACTGACAAAATGCGCTCTACATTTCGTTTCGGTAGGGCTGCAGAAATACGAAATTAGTTTAAAAACCTGTTAACTTTAATTCTTTATTTTTGTATAAGAACATAAACATCCTATACAATTATCTGAAACGATGTTTACAAAACAATTATTATTGTTATTATTATATCATATTATTATTGTTACTATTATTATTATTAATAATAATAATAATAATAATAATCCTGTAACATATAGTACACTAATTAGTATACTCATATTTTGGTTAGAAATCCATAAACCGCACTGTTAGATACTTTGTATATAGTCGTTTCCTGATGTATACGTGTTTAGAATTATATCTGATTATCTGTCGCCATTGATATAAATATATTTTGTAACTGTTGCTTATGCTGTTCATATGTATGAACCTAAGTGAATAAAGCTTATGCTGTTCATATGTATGAACCTAAGGGAATACAGAATTTGAATTGAATTGGACTTACAGCGTCATTGCGTTTGGTTGATGTGGTTTATATAGGGCAAATAAATCAATCTCATTCGTAAATCTATGTTTGTAATTGTACCAGTTTAATTTTTTGCAAGGATAAATTCAAAGAAATAGTACCGGCGCACTAGTACATGTATTAATTAACAAAGTACTTTATGGTTATCATAATAAAATGTATCAAAATATAATGGCATTGCACAGACTACTTAAGTCACTTTAAAACATATTAATCTCCGACGATGAATTACTGTAGTAACAGTTTGGACACATGGATGACCATAATTATTAATACATTCTTATTTATCGTATTTTAGGAGATATTTCTATATATTACCCGTTGTGCTAATACCATTGGTTTGAATATGTCTGTTCCAATGCATTTAGCCAAAGAGAAATGGAGTAGCCAGCCAGCGATGATAAACACATAAAATAGTCGTTTGGAATTGGAAGAGTTTCTGTGTAAAATGTCTGGCAGCAAGTTTTATCAACCAAATGAGATAATTTATGAAATTGGTCGATGCCCCCAAAGAATTTGCGTTTACTTTATTAATAAAACTTGACGTCTTAACACGATTAAACTTACAAACACGATAATTTGTGAATGATGCTCTACTACGCCTTCATCTTGTATCAAGGTTTGATCTATTTGATTTTATCGAAAAACACCTGGATTACTATTGACTATAGAGTTTACAAAATAGACCGTCCAATTAAAGCAACCTGAACTTGGTCATAACTTAAAAAATAAATTCACCTATGTTCATGAAACTTCATAAATATCTTCATCTCACCACAAGTAAAGTCGTTACACATGTCTAAAAACTTTTGTTTTTCATTTCGGCAAACTTATACCCCTTTCCATTAAACCTTTACCTGCAACCTGACCTAGCTCATAACATTAAATAAGCACATGACAATCTACAAAAGTGGTCCGTGAAACACCCTTCTCGTTATTTATTTAACATATGCAAAAGCTTATGTGATTATCAGCCCTTGATTCCATCATTGAATTATATACTTTTGTTAAATTCACCTTCGCACTGAAAATATATATAGCATAATTGTAATAGTACACCACAAAAACGAAAAAATATTTTTTCTTTATACCCCATTTGCCTTCAATACACAAACGATACACATGAAAAGCGTGCATTTACATTGTAAACTGAAACGTGGTATGGTGAAACGTTCGGATGAACAGTTTATTAGATTTGTTGTTTGGTTTGGACCATTTGTGTTCGAATATAGACATGATAATGATCAATTGGTTTTGTTTGGCAATGTTTCTATGCAAAATAGTCACTCAGTTATGTTTAACACATCCACAAATATAGTTGCCGGTTATAAACAAATTACAGAGAAAGTCCGTCAATGTCATCATACTATAACAATGAGATTATTTCGAAACCGCAATGCATTGAAAGAATATCTTTGCCTTTTTACAATGGTGCACTCTGAAGTTTGGAAGATGTGATAACATGGTTTATTTTATTTAGAAATGATGTCTCGTCTGCTCTTGCTGGATAAATGGAACACTTTATTTGACATTAAAAAAAAAATGAATACAATTGCCGTTATACTTTTCAGATATAAAGGGCATATTTCAGCCATATACGTATTATTTCTGATATTATGTTCACGTAATTAATATTGAAGTACTGTCATGTACATTATGGTTGACATTGCTCATGCCTAAAGTATGCATTTGGTTGAAAATTTCACTTGACCATACCCCATCCATTTTGGAGTTTGTGTTTATATAAAGATGGCAGATAAATAGTCCTTAAATATACAGCAGCTAACGATTTTACACGTGATGCAAGTTAACAAAGGGTAGATACAAAGATAATGTTGCAAGGAGGTTTGAAAGACTAGTACAGCAGTCTTTGCTTCAGTTCTTGTGAGTAGGAAAATCGTTCTTAAATGAAAACAACTGGGTTACAAAGTAGTTTGCATATATGACTGCTGAAATAAAAGTATAAACTAGATACCGCTACGTCAGTAGGATAGAGCATCCTGACAGACATGTTTTGAAAGACGGTAGTTAGATATTATTTTAAACAGCAGGTTGTCTAAATGGACACACAGTCTATAGTAAAATCTGATGATGAGATTTTCCAATCCAATCCACCTGTCAGTAGAATGGGCATACAACTAGCCGTTGTTACGAGACCCTGGAATAATTATCAACTGGATATCAGTTAATAATAATCCAGTGTCTCATTACAACGGCTACGTTTACTTCTTAATTGCATTTTTCTCAACCCAAAACTGAAAAATCACTTCGGTTCTGTTAATTGGCATATTAGTTTTTTTGCAATATATTAATAAAAAAAGAAGAAGAAGAAACTTAAGTTGCCTCGTCATAGGTCTGTGAAGGTTCGAGGCCATCCTTCATACATATAGCAATAAGTCTAAGAAGACGCTTGAGCAAATCAATAAAATGCATAAACATTTTTTCGTTTCTCGATCATAGTGGACAGTGTGAATATGTGTACTTATATCTAAAATACATCACTCATATGATAAGGTCAATAATAAGATTAAATGTTAATAAATCAACAAAAATACCATTATTCGATGATGCTAATTGGTAACGTATTATTGACTTATTTGAGTCGAGTATCTTCTAGATACCTGTCTGCCGATTATATCTTTCCCTGCGAAATCGAAACAAGAGAAAAGATATAATTCAAAACTGGTATATTTAAGTCAAAATGTAATGGGTGCCTCTTTATCTACATAATAAGAAAATGGTAAAGACCTACAGCTCCCTGTAATTTCAAAAGAAATCATTTTTTAATAAATATTCCATTTTTTGTAAATTTTATTTGCAACCTGCTTTCAAGAAGCGGTTTAACACCCCCTCCCCACCACCACCACCCCCAACCACCCCCCCCCCCCCCCCCCAGTGGCCTTTGTTGCCACTGACCGTTCCAAGGCGGTAGCCCTATTGTCAACCCTTTTGTGTTTGTGATGTCGTTTGCATTTTTTATTACTTTTGCCTTCTCGTTTGTCTGTTTGCGTGTTTGTTTTTGTGTTTTGTGGTTGACTGTCGTCCTTGAATGCTGCTTTCCCTGTCCGATATTTTTATATTTATTTACTTAGGAATATTTTGTCTGTACTTTAATACATCTTTATTTACATTTTTGAAAAATACTTTGTTTTGTTATAAATAAATATCAAAAATCTTTTATTTTATGCTTTATTTTTGTAGATTTCCTCCAAAAATGTCAACATGTATCAACTTTGTTAATTCCAAACAGTTTTCCCATGTACATTAATATAATAGAATGTTTATTTTAAGAACATTCAACTCCCTTATATTGCAATAAAATTGTATTTTAAATAGTCCAGTTTTCGGCGGTTTTGGTTTAAATTTCGATATTCTGGGCCAAAAGTAATGGCATTCTCGAATCTCTGATCTTTTAGGACTGTCTCTGCTGTAGCTCATGACACCTTTACATTTAAAGAAATACTATAACGACTTCTATTTTATTATATTTTAATCATAATTTAAAATTTCATAACTATTCCAAAAATCAGCGACTTTAATTCATTTTGTGTTGATTTCATCCCAAAATTTCAAGATTTATATATTTTATTCATTCCAAATATTTGTTTTCATGAACTTGTATATAACAGATAACTTTAAGGACTTTCAATCTCCTTATATTGCAATGAGAATTATATTTTTAGAAGTAATCCCGTTTTTAGTGATTTTGGTTAAAATTTGCAACATTTGGCCCAAAATATGCCAGTTTATCCAAATCTCTGATTCTTTAGAATTTTACCTATATCTCACGACATCTTTAGATAAATGAAAACACTTTAAACCCTACTAATTTGTTTAATTGAAAGTGTCAATATTTTTTTTTTAATAAGTATTCCAAAAATCAGCAATTTGTACACTTTTTTTGCTGATTTTCCCACAAATATGGCAAGCTGTCTACATTTTGTTCATTTCAAATATTAGTTTTATTTATATGAATATAACAGGCAACTTTCAAAAGCTTCAACTCCCTAATATTGCAATGATAACAATATTAAAAAAAAAAAATCAGTTTTTAGCAATTTTTGTTAAAATTTGGATGTTTTTGCCCAAAAATAATGTGTTAAGCTACCGTTTCAGAAAAACCATCCTGGCCATTTCTTTTTTACTAAAATATATCTAAAAGGTGGTAGCATTTAAAATTTGCCAGCTGAGTTGGTACCGAAAAGTTGAATAGCCCATGATCTAAATGTCCTAATTGCCGTAATCTGTAATTATTTGACGCCTTAATATATTAGCCTGATGTTCTACTATTACACAGCTCTTCGTAAATACACAAGTATATATCTCATTGATGGAAAATAAGGTAATGCACTTAAATTTACCGATATATAATCTTATCATAAAAACAGTTTTTGAAAAACATAATAATTGATAAAATTAAGTAAAAACAAACTACACATGTTTCAATTTTAATAGTTTTTCAAACTCGTTTTCGTTTATAAGCAATGAAAACGTTTCTGATTTATTTATAAAGTCAATTAATTATTCCGTATTTTTTATTTATTTTACATCGATTACAAAAGAAGTACACAGCTGATACAAATCTTTATCAGAACATACTATAAAACATTATATAGGTATATTTACATTTAAGGCATATATATATGCAATAAGAGGAAATGTAAGACATTCTTGGAAAAATATCTTACAAGCTGTGAAAAAATAATACATTTGATTGTTGGAGAAAACAAATTCTATTTTTAACGTGTAATCCTACTGGTATATGCAGATTTCAACAATGTTGTAGGCTGTCGATTTCTCCACTCTTTGTGTTACAATTGTATTGTCCTTTTTACTGAAGTTTTAAAAATGCCTAATTATTTCGGTTTGTGATGCAGTTCTGACCTACGGTCCGTTGAGTTTGATTGCTGTGATTTCTATAGGACCATTTTTCTCATTATTGTTTTACCCTATTCAGGCTGTTTGCCGACAAGTTAAATATGCAATTGGAATCAATGAATTTCCTATCAGCCAAGCCGCTCGGCTGAGGCTCAATCAAAAATAATTATTAATGAGCATGGCACATAAATCAATGTGTAGCCTTTTCTAAGCACGATAACATCACACAGGCAACGTTATACATATCTTTTCTTTAACAAATAATTTAACACATAATGTTATAGATGCAATACTTAACAATTCTTGAGTTTAATCGATCATACATTACATGGTCCCGCCATAAATCAATTAAGTGATGGAAAAGTTATATTAGCAGGATTTTATAACGGATAGTTTGACAATAAAACATTTAAAAACAATTTTTACTGAAAAAAATGTGATTACCTGTTTAAAATTACCAAAATGTTTTAATTTTACAATATACAAAGTTTTAAGCCGAAATTAAGGTTTTTATTTCATACCCCAGCCATTTTCGCTTCTTGGAGAAGGGGTTGGATGGGGTATGAAAGTTAATACTCGGACCACGTAATGTTAAGAGATGACATTATAATGTATACTTAAAATTGAAGGAATTTAGACTCCTAAAATGGGTCACTATATATGTAAAACATAGCTATTTGGAATCAAATATAATACTTTCTCTGAAGTTTGTTTTAAGAAAACGTTACCATATAATTGAAAGTATGCCAATAGCGTACACTGTATCAACAATAACATACATAAACTAATTCTTGACATATGACATAGTTCATAGTTTTAAAACAGAATTAAAACTTGTTGTACATGGTTCAATCAAATACTTAACTACATAGATGGATTTATGCATTGCTACTTTAAAGGTCAGCTGTGGGTCACTTTCATTTAAGGTTAACATCCGCGAAATAGTTTCGTGATGTCTAATACTAATTTTGCAGTGTTTGACAGCAAATGAATTGCTATATGTCCTGTCACGTTTAGAATTGGGACCCTGACAATATAATTAGCTTTGTTTCCAGTGTGTCATTCGTGTTAAATCATATGGTTACCATTGTCACCTTGGGAAATAACGGTAATAGATTCAGATATGCTCGCAAAACGTATAGTTTAGTTGTATGTAACGATATATTTTCATATACAAAACACGTGTATAGTCCTTTCTTATTAATTTCAGTATTCGTAGAAAATCAAAGATATCCGCCATTTCAGATTCCGACCGAGATAATATCCACGCTTAATTCAACTCTTTTTTGCGGCAATCCATACCTAGAGTAATGCAGCTCCCGCAGTATATACTCTAACACATGTGGCTTAGTTGAATAAAGGTGTAGACGATCAAACTGGCATTATCGTGGCATGTTATGATTGAGTGTTTTTCATTTGGTATGCAGTAGAGTAAAATCATGGTTTTAACATTATAATGGATGACATAATCAAAACTATAAGTGCTAAACTAATACAATAAACAATTAATATAACATTGAAACCAATCGAAATGAAAACGTGTTATTTAATAATAGAACCAGTTGATATAATATGTCAAAGATTAATCAGTTCGTAAGAGATGGTGAAAACTGTAGACATGACGTAGAATATTCAGACATATATATCTAGGGAAATTTTTAAATAACACCAAATCAAATTTAAGATAAATAGCTACGGAAAAAGTATCGCTTTTGAAAACCTAGGGCATTGCATATTGAATTTCACACACGTTAACTCTAGCCCCGGGGTTAACGCTTAATCTCTAGACAAATGTAGACATTGATTTTAAAGGAAATCGATGCAGTAACCTTCAAAATACCAATCATTCACGCTATAGAATCATTTCATATTGAACTAGTTTTTGAAATTGCACGCATGTTTGTTTGTGTCTTTTTTTGTTTTGATAACTTAATGTTAAAACTGTTCTACAGCCGTGCATTTGACTGTACTGTTACTGACCCTATGTAACGAACAAACAACAATTACAATGGTAAATAAGAGGTAAGGTTGACAATAGAGTACCGCCTTAGATCGGTCAGTGGCAGAACGACCGCTGGGAATTTAAATCAGGTTCTAGAGTACGCCAAACCTCAATTTTACCCAATAAAACGGGACAGTGTATTATTATTATTATTATTATTGAGAGCATTTGTTTATCTTGTGATACCAGTGTCACTGAAAATGATTCCCTGGAAATTTTTACACCATATTTCGTTTAAAGCCAATCATTTTCAAACCATTTTGGTAGACTCCCACAATGTATATATCTCTGTGGCTGGTGCATATTTGCCGTCATGTGATTCCAAGTTCCTATCCGATCGGATTGTTTCCTGATATCTAATATTTCATCTGCAGTTAACAGCAAATTATTTTCTATTTACATCTTTGCTGTCGCAACCAGAATCATGGTTACAAAATAAATCCACTATGACAGTGTCAAGCAAAATTGATATTTGTCTTCAATTAAATACTTAACTGAAATATATTTATGACTGTGTCTGGTACAATTGATACATTTTTCAATTACATTCTTAACTGAACTATATATATAGAAAGAAATATAAAAAGATCGGACAGGGAAAGTAGCATTCAAGGACGACAGTCAACCACTAAACACAGAAACAAACATGCAAACAGACAAACAAGAAGACAAAAGCAATAATAAATGCAAAGGACACCACAAACACAAAGGGGTTGACAATAGGGCTACCGCCTTTGAACGGTCAGTGGCAAAGTAGGCCACTGGGGGTTTAAACCGGTTCTAGGGTGCACCAAACCTCACACTTACCATACTTTCATCCCATTAAAACAGGACATTGTAAATAAAGAAATCCCCGCCATGATCTAATCTCTAACCAACAAGGCAGCATCAATAGGCAATATAAGCAAAACACAAATATGCTCGTGAAAATATAATACAAAAAAACAATAGCCTAGAAAGCCACAATGAAGTTACTCAATGACTTGGCAGAAGCCAGAGCAGTAAGCAAATAAACCATTAAGGGCACGACAAGGCCATGTCTGGAAAATTGATACCGTTTACAGTTAAATACTAAATTGTATTATATCTCTAGGACAGTGTCTGAAAACATTGTTACTGTCTAGATAACAGCAGTGAATACTTACAACATAATTGCGAAGCATTACTACAACATCAAAATAGTGAATTCGTAATATGAATGAATGACATATGATATCTTTTGTTTTCAGTTAAATACTAAATTGAACTGTATCTACTATAATTACGGTGTCTGGTTACATTGTTACATGAACTGTATGGTTAACATCAGCGAAAACTTGCAATGTAATTGAGAGACATTAATGTAATAGCCAGATAGTATATTTATAAGTCGATGATTTCATGTGTAAGACCTTTATCAAATAAACACTACATTTTACTTTATTTTAAATGTTCATTGTTGTACTTCTACAAATAAAATCGTTAAGTGCATTTATCGCATATAATGGCATTTTGGTGTAAAAACCCATCACAAGAAAGGCATAATACATTACGTCAATGACGTTTTGCCAACTCGTTTAATAAATTCAATACTAAATAAGTATCCTCTATTATATCCCAACAATTTAAATAAAGCTATACTGTAATACTGTAATACTGCATGTTGGGCGAGTATTCAACATATATAATCATTTGAACTCGGCTATAGATGGTTACGAGTCCAATACAATTTAGATGTGTACGACCTATCATTATTTTTTTATAAACCTACGACAAAATGTAGTTTTCTTTTCCAAAGTATTCATATTTCAATACTGTACATTCATATTCTATTGGAAAAAAGCAACCGTTTATCTATAAAACATTAGAGGGAAAAACATATGAAAAGCATATGATAGTTTTAGTGAGGTGTAAATAAAAACTTGATTTAAATCATGTAAAATACCTGCTATATTTGAATGAAGATTCGAAATTCAAGTATTTGTACATAAAAATATCATTAAATTTTACTGCACAGGAAAACATACAAAAACAAAATAAAGACTATTTAAAGATAATAATTAACTTCAATTATCTGGAAAATGGGAACAATTCTGCTCTGATATTCAAATCCGTGAACATCTAGATATACTGACTAAGACAGACCAGACGAGAAATCCCAATTCTAAATCTCTATGAATATCCGTATACAGACAACTTAAACTAGATGATTTTGTTATCTATGACCAGTCCTATGTCATTATTTGTTATTAGACAGAAATGCCATGTAAAATAGCAAACTTAACCAGTTTTGACGTATCCAAGTAATGATTCAATTATGCACAAACACACATGGCTTGTCTTAAATTTACAGACACGATAGTTGATGGACTGTTCCCTGTAAATGTTTTGTTTTACACACTTGGCAAACATTCTTCAATCAGACTGGTTGACGTTCCAAACATATATTTTTTTTCCAAGAATATGTAGTAGCTAAACACCAAACAAATGTTTTACTTGAACTCAAGATTTCACTATGTTAATTTGGAAAAAAAAATGCCCCTGCAATTATTAACAACGACATAGCTTAAGAATGTATTTAATATTAGTAAGTTTGCAGTTATATGCTTCGCATACATTCATTTACTGTACAAATGGGTAATTACGTATTCGACGTATGTATGCATTCTAAAGGAGACTTAGCGTCGGCGAATTTCTGCTTCAACAATCACAAACCAGTATTTTTTTTATAATCGAAAGGATGCCAACAGACATAGTCATAATCCTTAAGCCATAACACGATCGACGAAATTCAAACACTGCAGTAAAACGCCTTAACAACTGTCCGTAGATATAGTTTAACTATTTAAAAAGCAGTTAATACCTTGAAGCATTTTCCGAAACTGTCTATATGGGTTATTTTAAATTACTGGCAATGCGGTAAAGACAACATCACCTTAGTAACCTCATATTTCCAACTATGGTTAATTATATTTATCATAAAGAACTTCAGCTTAACAAAACTAATGTATCTGATAATAACGTTTCTTTTCTTGATTTAGATCTCTCGATTGAAAATGGTTAAATAATTAGCAAAATCTACGACAAGAGAGATGATTTTAATTTTGACATTGTTAATTATCCCCACTTGGATGGGGATGTTCCCCGTGCAACTTCTTATGGGGTGTATGTGTTTTAACTTATTCGTTTTTTCTAGAGCTTGTACTCGAGTTGAGGACTTTAATGTTCGTAATCTTTGTATAACTAAAAAGTTACTCAATCAGGGTTACCGTTACCATAAACTTCGTAAAACCTTTGCAAAATTGTATTATCGTAACCCTGATCTTCTTTCCAAGTATAAAAGTAATTTAAGGACTCTTCTGCGACAAGGAATATAACAACCTCACTTCTATGGTGATGTGATTTATAAACTTCGTAAGAGTCTTGGTCATGATCACTTTCATACTATTTTTGTTAAACTTGTTAAAAAGTTTATCAAAAGAGGTTATGACCCTATCATTTTGCAACGTACTGCATGCTTGGTGGTCGACCCTTTTACAGTTCGCCACTATGCTTTCCTCTTTAATTGTACGATGACCGGACAGACATTGGACCCTATGATGACGCCTACCTAAAGCCCATTGGGACGGTGGCGTTTGAAGTTTGTCTATGATCTTTCTTGTCGTGCCCTTAATGGTTTATTCTCTTACCGCTCTGGCTTTTGCCAAGTCATTGAGTACCTCATTGTGGCTTTCTAGGCTATTGTATTTTTGTATTATATTTACATGAGCATATTTGTGTTTTACTTATATTGCCTATTGATGCTGCCTTGTTGGTTAGAGATTAGATCATGGCGGGGATTTCTTTATTTACACTGTCCTGTTTAATGGGATGACAGTAGGGTACGTGTGACGTTTAGTGCACCCTAGAACCGGTTTAAACCCCCCGTGGCCTACTATGCCACTTACCGTTCCAAGGCGGTAGCCCTATTGTCAACTCTTTTTTGTTTGTGATGTCGTTTGCATTTATTATTGCTTTTGCCTTCTTGTTTTGTCTGTTTGCGTGTTTGTTTCTGTGTTTTGTGGTTGACTGTCCTCCTTGAATGCTACTTTCACTGTCCGATCTTTTTATATGTCTTTTAGTAATTGAAAATAACAACGTATGCGAGAAAGTAGATATAGACCCTACAAAGAACAAGAGCTGTCAATAAAAACAGAGAAAATAATAACCTTTAGTTCTCCAATGCATAAACACGCACGTGAGAGCTTATCCTGGTAAAGTTCCCACCGCCTAAGGAGCAAAATATATCGAAGCGTCGCTGTTTTCAGGGTTTATTCTTTGTTCTATCACTTGCTTCCGTTGATCTAAGATGTATGTCAACCATGTCTTGCTCTTGTACAGATGCCCACAAATGCATTTAAGTCAGTAGTTATCATTGCGTGCGATGATTCCGGGTGTTTTTTACTCTTGGAGTTAGATAACAAGCACTCACTGTTTTCTATGTTGTCGATAATATCAACAACTGCATGCCGTCATTTTTGTAAATATTTACAAAACGTTAATTTTCGGCGTAGTCATTGCCCATAAAAAACAATACTATACAATAAACATAATCACTCATGGGCATCCGGTGAAGATACGAAAAGTCCAACCCTTGTTATGACTGTTCTAATCATGCTAATCAAAACAACAAATAAAACAGCTATATATTGATCTTTACCAGCCAGATACCAATAATGATTCTTATATTCTTTATCATTCGGTAAATAGATGTATATCCAAATAATTCTTCTTCTCAGAATTTAATATCCAAATGGATATTTTATTTTAACACGAAGATATTTTCGATAAGACATTTATTTATTAAATGTATTCGGATTAAACCATCCAACATATGAACATGAAGGGTTTTACTGGCACTGACATTTTGGGAAGGCAAGCAGATACTATCAGTAGTAATGAATAATGCAGGGAATAATGGTCTCCGTTCTCTGTTTTCAGTCATAAACAAGTTTATACTATCCATTTTACGTTCATGATTCAGTAGGCATTTAGGTTCTTATACGAGATGTACAGTCTTGTCTACGTTTGAGATAGTGCAATGAAAATATGAGTAAAATTGTGATGACCGATTATTGTATTACATATAAGAAATATACATTTGTGTTAAATTGCATTGAGTGGCGGGCGCATCACTGAGATTTAAACCGGTGTTATGGTGTATCAACCTCAGTCTTACCCTTTGTCGTCCCAATATAACGGAACAGTGCAAATATAATAATCAATGTCAAGCTTTATCATCTTAAACACTAGGAAACACTATAATTAAAATGCAGAGATGATCGAGTATACTTGTATGTCAGTATAAAGCAACAAAACAATCGTCACCAAGACTGATCTCAATCAGAATTGGTTGAAACCAGATGAATATGAGAATTAACGTTAATGTTGCAACAAGATAAGATTGAAGATGCACCTTAAACGTGAAGACACATCTTAAACGTGAAGACAGTTCTTAAACGTGAAGATCTTTTCCATGATTTAGGTACTAATTTGTTGAATTGCCTAACAGTTTTCATGAATAATGAACGATTAATGATTGTAAATTCAAAAATACTAACTCTATACTCCAGTGCAATCTACTGAAAATAATGTTGCTTCGACGCATATCACTCAGTGCAAGGGTGGTGTCAATGCTGGAATAGACGAAAAGCAAAACAGACTTCCAACGATGTACTGAATTCCAAAATTACACAAACAACCATATAAAGCCCGTTTTATTTCCAATTCTAGTTCTTGCACCACTACAAATATCTCCAAACTTTTAACATCTTGTCTTACTGCCGTTAAAGATCACGTTAAACAATAGTGTGCCAAGCTTATGAAAACTCTCGGATTAATTTATTTTGGTCTATTAACAATTCAGGCGACGTTCTTGATAACATTTGCAATAAACGTCAAGCTTCATCTTTAAGTATTTAGGATTTTCCTACAATATATACAACTTAACCACACAACCTTATCATAAACAAGCTTATTGCTCTCATTAAAAAAAGATGTGCTTGGAAAAATACTACATTTTTGGCCTGTAACAATATTAAATCGTGTTTCACTAACATCAGTTTGGACAATTACACTATGTGGACCTACATGAAGTTTGTGAATCACTTACTTTTCTATTAGATACTATTTTAATCAGGTATGGAACTACCGTTTATAGACAAATTGTTGGTATCCCTATGGGTACGAACTGTGTAGCCCTTGTCGTAGATTTTTTTATTTTGCTATGAAGGAGATTTCATGTTGAGTCTTTCATGAGATACCCAGGCAGAAGTTATTGAAGCCTTTAATGACGCCTCTCAGTATCTAGATGACATATTGAACATTGACAACCCTTTCTTTTGTACTATGGTAGATAATATTTATCATAAAGAACTTCAACTTAGCAAAGCTAATATTTCTGATACTAATGCTTCTTTTCTGAGCTTACGTCTCTCTATTGAAAATGGTGAAATAATTAGCAAAATCTATAACAAAACAGATGATTTTAATTCTGATATTGTTAATTATTCCCATTTAGATGTTCCCCGAGTAACTTCTTATGGGGTCTATATGTCTCAACTTATTTGTTTTTTCTAAAGAAAAGTATGATAATGGACCTTGGAAACGGCCGAGCACGACACATACGAAATATTGCAGTCTCGGTTTGATTGAGATTGTTCATGAGCGGTAGTGTATATGCTAGCTACCGCTCACGCCCTTTAGCCCCGGGTTGAGCAGAACTCAATATTCATAAAATCAATAGTACACAATTTAAACCATCCCGAAGATGGCATGCATACGGCGGTGGACATGGAGTCATATGCTTCCCGATGTCGTACGGCGTATGGTCCCAGTATATAATAAAATTAAATGCCCCGAAGAGCGAAATAAACATAATGGCATTTAATTGGGAGCAGAGGTTATGAAGGCTTGTACTCTAGTTGAGGACTTTAATATTCGTAATCTTTGTATTTAACTAAAAAGCTAACCCATCTAGGCTACCGTTACCATAAACCTCATAAGATCCTTGGTCATGATCACTTTCAAACTATCTTCGTTAAACTTGTGAAAAGGTTTATCAAAAGAGGTTATGACAAAATCATTTTGCAACGCACTGCATGCTTGGTGGTGGACCCATTTACAGTTAGCCATGATGCTTTCCTCTTTAATTGTGCGATGACCGGACAGACTGTGGACCCTGTTGTTAGAAAGTAATATAACATAACAAAGAATTTACTTAGAATGAATACTTTGATATCAGATGTGAACGTTTATATCATTCTCAAAATAGCTCGACGAATGTGTCCAAGACGAGAAACATTACACAGAGCTATTCGATGGGATGTCATACTTTACTAAATTATGTATCAAATTTTAAACGCATAATTTTGATAAATATCTCACATTGACACTGTAGGGCATTTTCAGCTTTAATTACAATCGGTTAGACGAAAGTCTCTAATCTGCAACATAACGAGCAACAAAATACATTGTTTTAGGAAGTAGCAACATGAGGGAGGAAATATAGTTACGTCTGATTACACAAAGTATAGTTCAAACGTATAGTTCAAACGTCCCTCTTTAAATGGCATTACATCAAGTATCTGTCATGTCATCGTTTTATATAATCATCTTAATGGGTTTTGATTGTATGTTATTTCCACTCAGACACATAGTCATTGGTTATCATCAAGATGCATGCACGCTTATCCTTTGTTTGCTTATACAACATATCGTGTTCTTTTACAGCAGAAACATTTTCGAAATATGGATTTAGTGACGGATCAAACTTAGGACACAATCATTTTATTGTAATGCTTAGAAATCATTTGCAAATGACCTTAATGATCATCATTAGCTGAACTGAAAGTTGGAGAGACTGTAATCCATTTAAAACGTGTAGCATAAATACACACAAGTCATCGAGCATAATTAGTGGTAGCTTTACTTTCTAGGTGTGTAGTTGTGTATATTCATATACGAGGGGCATCCCAAAAGTATTGACTTTTGCTCTTATTCAAAGGTCCTTGGGAATACAACATTAAAAACCCCAAGAAATATAGTTTCATCTTTTGTGCACCAGATTACCAAGAATCATGATAATTGTACATATAATGTTGAAAATATTCACATATGTGCAAGGAGTACTACGCTGAAGCGGGGACGGTCATAGCGACGTCACGAGGTCCTTGATGTTGCGACACGCCTTACTTTATTCTCATCAGTTAATAAACGAGGTATCCACCGGGTGCTAACCTTGTGCATGCTCAAATGGTCATTTAACACTGTGTGAACAATTCCTTTACTATAATTGTCTTATATAAAATGTCCAAGACGGTTACACGACGATCCTTCAGAATTACGTCAAGTACGTTTTCTATTAGTGCTGCATCAATCCGTGACGGTCTACCGCTTCTCTCATCATCTTGTAACGATGCACGTCCTTCACTAAAATGATTGTGCCACCTGAACACGAGTGCACGAGATACAGTTGACTTCATAGACGATCGGTTAATTAGTTTCAATGTTTGGGTAGGTGTATGCCCAAGTTCACAATAAAATTTGATAACTGCGCGACTTTCATGCGGATCTGTTGACGTCATTTTCTTCGGATCTTTAAGTTTGCTGCTACTCATTGTTTACCGACTGTTTACTAACGGAAACGGATATGATTTCAAAATTTATTGAGCGTGTGCGTTGACGTCGTCTAACAAACACACACTAAAGCGCGCCAAATTTGACCTCTATATTCACTGGTAATATCACTGTTCCTTAAGCAACTCGAGAGACCGTTTAGACCCTCCCCGCATCAGCATTATATGGTTGCTATAGCGACGACAAAACGTGTGTTTCGTGCCATCAGTAATACTGTCACTTTCGGAAATAGAAGATAATATATGAAACTGCATTGGTGCCAAATATCTTTTTAAATGAATAGATAATAAAAATGTTATAGCAAAAGTCTCAATATTTCTGGGATGCCCCTCGTATACATGATTATATAATATTATAATATCGCCTCTGTTAATGTTTATAAGGTGGAGATAGTTGTATTAACACTGTACCCTTTATTGCAATTACACTATGATAGGTAAAGTATAACCTAAAACCTGGTTTAAATCCTCCAACGGCCTTTTCCACCACCGGCATTCCCAATGTAGTACCCCATTTTTTAGCATTACGTTTGTGATTTCTCACTCTTTAATTTAAAAATAGTTTTGCGTCTACTTTCATTCAGTACATCTATCCAAATTGGATGAACCTATGATGATATACTTCGCGTTCAGTAAATAACAGGTTATATAAACCATTCACGCAATTTTATCTGCAAAGAAGGAAAGGGGTAACTACAAGACTAGCAATTTATCATACATAATAGTACGTAGATTTCAGTGAAACGTCTGCAGGAAATTTAAAAGTTATAAATTTCCTCGAATTAATATAATATTGTTAACCTTGTACGTTTATTAAATGAAGATGATTAAACAATATCAAAGTACATGTTGTGGTAAAAGTCTAAGATAAACCGTACACGTTTTAATTATTGTGTTATTGTTTCACAAACATGTTTCACAAACATTTAATAAAATTGAACTTTGCGAAGACGGACGGTAAAATGTATCTAACCGTGTTTGCTTTCATATACTTAACGCCATTAAAAACGCAGGAAGCATGGATTTCGCATAATTCCGATTTTACTTCTTTCATTACATGAATTTGATCGGTCACCAGATGTATAGGAAATGTGGTTAATTTCTAACATGTACATAACACTACAATCGATCTTGGTGACATCTTTAATTAAAAATAAACACAAAATAAAATAAACACAAAATAAACAAACTTGCAATTTTAATGGCGTTAAGTATAATTGTTTTATAGTGTTTAAGTAGCTGGATGAAAGGCAATATATTTCTTCGTAACTCTGCAAATGTGGATAAAATGGGGTAAAAAAAGGATGCTACATATATTTATGCACGGTTTTCACATACCCTATATATCTATAAAATGTTAACAGCAACAATTGTTCTCTTCTACGTTCGGAAAAGTCTGTGTCATAATCCAGTTTAACATCATTCTCTTTCGTACCTCTGTCAAACATTCGTACGTACGTCATACTTTCTTGTCCGGACTACTTCCCCTGAAATTTCAATATATTTTATCGATACTGGGTAGGAAGTATTATGACGTCTAGTTGCGCATATCTTCGCGCTGTTCCGGTCCATTGACTTCCGGCTGTTCCGGTCCATTGACTTCCGGCTGTTCCGGTCCATTGACTTCCGGCTGTTCCGGTCCATTGACTTCCGGTGGAGTTATGGCCTTATTTCAGCCGATAACTTTCAGCGAGGGTATTCGTATCCACAGGTACATTTCTAGTTGTATGTTTCTTCTCATATACCATATTTAATACTTCACCCACAATCCGGTTCGTATTCACAGTCAAAATCCTAATTTGGTTTATTTTTCTCCCCATATCCCATTTTAATACTTAACCCACACTCCAGTACAGCTCTTGGATCAGCTATATGTTTCTAATGGCGATTTCGCCAGGTACTCCGTTTCAACATCATCCAGCTGAGAACAGTTGTGCAGTTGATTTGTATTTGTTATATAAGCAGAAACATGTAATTTTGTTTAATTCATGCAGAATAGAAATTAACAATAATTTCAGAATAATAATCTATAAAAAAATAACACATATGTGTTGCATTAAATGTTACCTGACGACCTCTTCATTTTATATGTATAATGTTCCGCGTTCGTTTGTACAACTAATTAAATATACAGTAATACAATACCTATTACCCATTTTCATTTGATATTTGCATAGCCACCATAACTAACATCAATTAATGTATAGGATACTTTTCGTATTCGGGAATCAAATATTACAGTATCAGTTGTTATAGTTATTAACTAATTTAGTTAGAAACACATCAAATTGCTGATTTGACATTGACCGTTGAGGTATGGATCTGTTTGTTAAAGCATCATATTATTCTATGTCATGTTCAATTAAACATCAGTCAATTACAAAGTTACGGACCAACCAATTACGCTATTCGCATAAACCTCAACTCGAAATATGACCTTAACCTTTGAAGTAAGGACCTGCTTAAAGTACACGACACGCCGTCTTGTCGAGAGACATATCTACTAACACAAGCATCTAGTTATATTACAGAGCGGCCGGAACATTGCATTTATGTGCGTACACTGAAGTATGACATTTGCAACCAAATTATTACACTGAACTTTAATGTACGAATTTAACCGCATATATACTTAACATATATACCTTTACGACATGTCCCCCCAGTCGGTGGTTGGTGATAAGAATCAACCGACTGCTCGTTACTTAGCAGAGGGGTAGGACCCCCCCCCCCCCCCCCCCCCCGAAATGTAACCCACCTGTTGACCGTGGGTGACGACCCGTGTCGTTGGAGAAGGGAATCCTGGTGGTTGAGTGACGTGGAGATCTGGTAGTTATCGCCACGTTACAACACACTACTTTGGTCCGGACTTCAACTAGACGGGCGGTCAGATTAGCCCGATCTGATCAATCGGTTTGTCACACCAGCTATACGGGATCCTAGCTTCTTGTTTAATTCAAATCTCCATCAATCCCTCTAGTTTAATATCTTGCTCCCTTTTATTTTGTCCTCTTTAAACATAATGTAGAAAGGATCCTTTATGGCGGTGGCGCTAGGGCTAATCATGTATTTCTGAGCGCTATATGGCTATACTCATACCACTTTTAGGCGGAACATAAGTGCGGCTCTTCGACTTTTTAGTTGAGGGGTTATGTCCGCTGGGTGGTATGGGGGGTCTGATGCGTTAGTTTTATGTGAGTATACTCTTCACGTATTTTTGGCATTTGTTTGTCGGATATCCACAGCAAATGTCCCCTTGTTGGGCTCCGAGGTGGGTGAGAAGCGTGGAGAATGAATATCAATTGCCAATTATGGCACCAAAACACGCACACAAAACTACTCATGCTTCTAAACGATCTCGAGAAGATTCCGAATCAGAATCTGATGAGGATATCTCTCATTTAAATTGGCCTCGATTCCTCAATATTATCTCTCTAGAGGATGACAAACCTATCACTAGTCTATCTCCTTTTGCCAACTCCAAGGCTTTACTTGGCATCGCCGGTGAGCCAAGGAGTGTCAAAAAACTCAGTAATGGGAAACTTCTTGTTGAGTGTGCCAAAAAATCACACTCTGACAATCTCCTTTCTATTCAAACTTTTGTAAATATCCCTGTTGAGGTTATCCCTCACACTTCTCTCAATTCTTCAAAGGGTGTAGTACGCTCCAGGGAACTGGAGCACTGCACTCTTGAAGAAATGACCCAAAACCTGAAATCTTAAGGTGTGACTGAGGTAACGCGCATCAGTACGAGGCGGAGTGGCAAACTCACTCCTACAAATACTTTTGTGCTTACTTTCAGCACACCAAATCTGCCAAAGACCATCAAAACTGGATATATCATTCTACCAGTTGACCCTTTCATTCCAAACCCTCTTCGATGTTTTAACTGTCAACTCTTTGGTCACCATAGAGAAAGATGCAAGCGAGCTGCTCCAGTCTGTGCCCTTTGCGGCCAGGAGGGTCATAGCGACTTCGCCAATTGCAAAAATTCCGCCTCTTGCGTTAACTGCAAGGGGACCCACGGATCTTTCTCTAAGGATTGTCCGAAGTGGAAGCACGAGAAGGAAATACAGAAAGTTAAAATTGAAAAGAACATTTCCTTTCCTGAAGCTAGGAAACTTGTTGAAGGTCTAACTCCACCCACTCCATCTGGCAAATCATATGCCGATGCAAGTAGGGTTGAGAAACTAGCTACCAGGTCTATCGCGGTGCAGACCGTGATAACCTGGCCAATAGACTCCAACGGGTTTGCTACTATTCCCACCTCTGTTCAAGAATCCTCTAAAACATCTTCAGCCTCTCAAACTGCGGTCCTCTTAAATAAGCCTCCTGTTGCTCCCAAACCTCCTGTGGCTTCCAAGCCTAACACTCCTTCAACTATATCCTCAACAACTCCTACATCTACTGCATCTACTTCATCTTTTCCTAAATCGACGGACTCTGGTGCAACCAAGAGTTCACCAAAGCCGACGAACTCTTCCAAAGCTTCGTCAAATCCGACGAAGCCTCCCAAGAGTTCGTCACCAATCAGAACTGCTGCCACGGACGTGACAGCAAGGAAAAAGAAAACTCCCGGGTTAGGGAAGCAGTCAAAAGGATCTGATGATCCGATTGAACTGCAAAACATATTTGGAGACTTGGAGATGGAGGTTGATGATCCAGCAAATCTGGAACTCCCAAAGTCTCCAAAGTCTCCAAGGTCTACCAAACCCAACGGCCGTAAGCCCGTACTTCCGCCTTAGTGACGACAAAATCAAATAAGGTCATTCAATGGAACTGCCGAGGTTTAAAGCCTAATTACGATGAAATCAGCTTACTTTTAAATAAACACAACCCTGTTGCATTTTGTCTTCAAGAAACTTTCTTGAAGAATAGTGATAGAATATCTTTTAAAAACTATTCATTGTATAACTATATTTGTGATACAGGTGATAAAGCTTCTGGAGGAGTTTCGATTCTTGTGAATCAAAACATTCCTCACAGAACTGTTGCGTTGAAAACTGGTTTGCAAGCTGTTGTGGTCAGTGTTACTATGCACAGAGTTATAACAATATGCTCCTTATATTTACCGCCCAGTTCTTCACTAGACCTCAAAGATCTAAATCACCTAGTTGCACAATTACCATCACCTTTTATACTCTTGTGTGATTTTAATGCACACAACTACATTTGGGGTTGTAAGGATATAAAACGATAAAGGCAAGAAAGTTGAGGATTAATTTGTGTCTTTTTAATGATAACAAATCACATACTTATTTACACCCAGCTACAGGCTCTCATTCTTCCATTGATTTAACAATATGCGATCCAACGCTCTTGATGGATTTTTCGTGGAGTGTTGGTGACGACTTATGTGGAAGTGACCACTTCCCCTTATTTCTTGAAAATATCGGCCCTCCACTTCTCGAAAAAACGCAACGGTGGAAACTTCGCAAAGCTGATTGGGTTACGTTTCAATCTCTTTGTGAGGAACAGTTTAAGCCTTCCGTTTTCGAGGATGTCGAAGACGCAACTGCACTTTTTACAAAAACCCTTCATGATATAGCTGATCAAACTATTCCAAAAACCTCGGCAAATCCAAAACGCCCACATAAACCATAGTACGATGATGACTGCAAAAAAGCAGTCAGCGATAGTAAAGCTGCATTGAATACTTTTAACTTGCGGCCAACTCAAAATAATTTAGATACTTTTAGAGTTTTTCGTGCGAAAGCCCGTCGTACTATTAAGGATAGCAAGAGGAAATCCTGGAGATCTTATGTCTCTAGGCTGAACTCTCGTTCATCACTTAAGAAGACGTGGGACATGGTCCGGAAAATAAACGGTAAATGTAATTCTAGTTGTGTAAATCATCTTAAAACTGATAATGAGGATATTACTTCTGTCAAAGATATTACGAACACTTTGGCAGAAACTTTTTCTCAAAATTCTTCTTCTGAAAATTGTCAACCAAATTTTCTAAAAAATTAGAAACTAAAAGAACAGAAGAAGCTGAATTTCAAGTCTAAAAATTTGGAGAAATACAATAAACTGTTCACTCTCAAAGAACTTCGAGAATCCCTTAAAAAGGCTCATGATACATCAGCTGGTCCTGATGATATCCATTATCAATTATTAAAACATTTACCTGAAACCTGTCTCTCTACACTTCTTGATATATTTAATAAGGTTTGGGTGACAGGAAACTTCCCCGATTCTTGGCGGGAAGCAATCGTTATTCCAGTCCCCAAACCTGGAAAGGATCATACGGACCCAATAAATTATCGCCCTATTGCTTTAACGAGTTGTATATGTAAAACCATGGAACGAATGATTAATGAGAGACTCGTTTGGTACCTGGAATCCAACAAGCTGATAACAAAGTATCAAAGTGGATTCCGGCGCCAATGAGGCACAACAGACAATCTCATTCGATTTGAATCATTTATTAGGGAAGCTTTCGTAAAGAAAGAACATCTAGTCGCTGTATTTTTTGACTTGGAGAAAGCTTATGATACTGCATGGAAGTACGGTATCATGAATGATCTTCATGAACTTGGTCTTAGAGGTCGATTAGCAATTTTTATAGAGAATTTCTTAGAGGACAGACAGTTTCGTGTCCGAATGGGTTCAACCCTCTCTGACATCCATGAACAGGAGATGGGTGTGCCACAGGGCAGCATACTCTCTGTCACCCTTTTTAGCATAAAAATTAACAGTATAGTTAAATGCATCAATCCTGGTGTGGATTGCTCTCTATATGTTGACGACTTTGTTATATGTTATCGTGCAAAAAACATGAACACTATTGAGAGACAACTGCAACAATGTCTGAATAAACTTCAGACCTGGTCGGATGAAAATGGTTTTAAATTTTCTAAATCTAAAACTAATTGTTTGCACTTTTGTCAATTACGTTAACATCATGAAGACCCTCATCTAACACTGGATGGGTCACCAATACCAGTAGTAGATGAGACAAAAATCCTTGGTCTTATTTTCGACCGTAAATTAACGTTTATACCACACCTTAAACACTTGAAGGCCAAGTGCCTTAAAGCTCTTAATTTACTTAAAGTTGTTGCTAACACTAACTGGGGAGCAGATCGTAAAGTCCTTTTACAACTTTATAGATCTCTTTATCAGATCCAAGCTGGACTACGGCTCAATAATATATGGATCGACTCGCAAGTCATACTTGCAGATGCTCGATCCTATACATAATCAAGGATTACGACTCGCCTTCGTATGTGTCGTGCTCGGCCGTTTCCAAAGTTCCATTATCATACTCTTTTTTTTAGGTGCCTTTCGTACATCACCAGCCGAAAGTCTATATGTTGAAGCTAATGAACCATCACTGTCTCATAGACGGGACAAGTTAGCCCTTCAATATGCCATTAAATTAAAATCTAACCCTTCAAACCCAACTTTCGATAATGTCTTTAATCCTAGTTGTGAACCTCTTTTTCATCGAAAACCGAAGGCCATCAGACCATTTGGTCTTCGTATTAAATCAAAATTAAGAGACACTGAAATCGACCTAAATTTGATTGCCAAGTACAAAGTACCACAAATTCGACCGTGGACTTTGGAAACACCAACAATTATTTTCGATCTTTGTAATAGTAACAAATCCAGTACAGACCCCACTGTCTTTCAAAGCAAATTTAATGAAATTAAATCGAAATACAGTAACTTTCAACATATATACACAGATGGCTCTTAAGACGGAGATAAGGTAGCTGCAGCAGCTGTTGTTCACAAACACAGCATAAAGAGCCGCCTGCCTGACAAGGCCTCTATCTTTTCAGCTGAACTTAAGGCAATTGAACTTGCCTTAAATTATATTCAGGAATCTGATGATGACCATTTTGTAATCTTTTCTGATTCCCTTTCATCTCTTCAAGCACTGGGTAATATGAAACATGATAACCCAGTTGTGCTTCAACTTTTAGAAAAGTACAATTCTCTTATAATTGATAATGTTATTATTTTCTGCTGGCTTCCAAGCCATGTAGGAATACGTGGTAATGATAGAGCTGATAGTGCTGCTAAAGCAGCATTAGGTTTACATATATCTGATACCAAATTACCTTATACTGATTTTAAAAGTTGTATTAACACATATATTCGTAACTCTTGGCAAGCCGCTTGGGATTTGTCAGTTAACAATAAACTCCATTCAATTAAACCGTTACTCGGAGAATGGCGTTCTTCTAGTAGACCCATTCGTCGAGAGATAGTTGTCCTTACCCGGTGCAGGATAGGGCATACACGTTATACTCATTCATATTTATTACAAGGTGAGCAATTACCAGAATGTATACCCTGCTTTGCACCGTTAACGGTCAAACACATATTGCTGGAATGTGTAGACTTTGATCCTATGCGTCAAAGGTACTACAATGTTAATACTATGACCGATTTATTTAATACTATAGATTTTAGTCTAGATTTTGACTTCCTGAAGGAAGTCAGATTATATAAATCCTTATAATATGTTCTTGTTTATATTTACTTTTTTATATACCCCTTTTCGAGCATTTGTTGATTTACATGTATAGTTTATATTACTACCATATCATCCCTTATGTTTTAATAGTTTTACCTGATATATTTACATTAATTTTTAATTAATCCTTCATTTCTTCATCTTTTATCAGTTTTGCGCACAATATGACCTATTTATGTGTCGACGTGCCGTAAAACACCATTCATTCATTCATTCATTTACGACATGTGTTTAAATTACATCGGTCAATGCCAAAGTAACAGGGAAAACAAGTTTAAATGCATTTATATGTAGTATGTTGTTTTAACCGAAATGATGACCTTGATCTTTAAGGTCAAATTAAATGATCTCATTCATCTCTCATAACTACAACCCAAACTAGATTACGTCTATAGACGGACAGACAGACGGTATTACATGAGTTGGTGAACATGAAATTACAACTACAGACACGCCTATACAAAGGCATTTGATTCATGTTTAGGGTTTAAGGAGCTGGCTAGGATAGCGTATGGACATACTGTTTATCAAGTGAAATGTTGTGATTATGTGCACTTAAAACATATAACGAATTTGCTGCAAAGAGGATGCAATTACTGTCCTCAAGGTGATGGTTCAAGTGCACCACCCATAAATACATACTTATTTAATCAAAATAAAAAGCCTGATTTAAGTAAATTAATTGTATTTGCACGATGACACGTAGGTCATTTAAATTATAAATTTACGTTTTCCTAATGAATGATGCAACATAAATGTTTTACTTTCGGCTTTTCAGATTGTAACATTGTAAAACGAAATATTCGTTAAAACACCTGGACGTAAAAACTAAATAGCATAGTTATAATAAAACTACTGGCCAATAAGCTATGAATTAAAAGATACAGAAATGTAGATTCAAACATATTGCGAATAGTATTTGTCTGCTCGACATTAACACCTACATAAATGTTATTAAAAAGAAGACGTTCTCAACGGGACACATAGAGAAAAGGTTATAAGATCAAAAGAAAGAGTTGCATTCACTTAATACAGTCACTCCAACAAGTATTACAACGCAAAGGTGATTCAAAAAGAACATCGCAAACACATTCAGTAAATAAGAACATTACAAACATATAAGGGTTGGCAACAGGGATACCACCTTGGAACTTACACTGGCAAAAGGGTTCAAGAAATATTCATGTATTTAATATATCGAAAATAAGTCAACCTAAGAAGCAAATCTCATATGTAATCGATGACTTGTCTGAAATCAGAGCATCAACGGGAAAACCGTTAAGGGCACGACAAAACGGAGTGAAGGACATTCTTCAAACTGTTCCCGTCTTATAGGATTTAGGAACAAGTTGTCATAGAAAAGAGTACGATAATGGACCTTTGGAAACGCCGAGCACGACACATACGAAATATTACAGACTCGGTTTGTTTGAGACTGTTCATGAACGGTAATAACATATGCTAGCTACCGCTCACGCCCTCTAGAGTCCACCGCCCGTCCGCTCGTTGCACAATCAAAGAAGATATAATCCGATTTTAAAATCCAAAATTTAAGGAGTACAGACTAATTTTATAATGGTACATACATGTAATCAATACGCGTTCGATGCATCTAAGACATATATGTATTAGTATGCTAATACTGCGCTGTCTAATCAAGACATGATTTCTTATTTGTCCAAAATACTTGTATTCTAATGTAAAATATTTATATGTTTGAACACGTCGACCAGATGAAGTTCAAACTGGAATCGCTTATTGCTGTAATTAAAATAATAATTGTTGATATAAAAATAATTTACAAAATACAAAAGACATGTCCTCCAAAACGCAAAGGCAAATCTTCTACTTGCTGGAATCTAATTATTGTATAAGATACATTCAGGAAAAACAGACACATTCAAATTGATTTATCAAACTCTGATTGTTGATATCAATAAAGGCTTGAAAGCGATCAAAATCTAGCTAGATTGGATTAGTAACACAAGAGTTATGACCCTTGTTTGTCTTTGCTTCGTTATCACTCTAGCGTTTTTAATCTTTCATCCGATGAATAAAAAAGCCATATTGTTCTTATTAATACAAGCTCGGAAATGCTTAAAAACAGTTATCACCAGAGTTGTGTACCTCGATCTCTTAAACAATGTTACAATGTGCTTCGTTAGCCCTCTTACTCTTTCATTTTTGACTTGATCTTCACTAATATTTAGCAGGATGTTAATATCCTACCGAGCTTAGACAAGTTTGAAAACTAGACATACTAAACAGCATAGTTATGGCCTTGAACAATTTATCAGTGTTATGGCTTTGCTATGTATTGCTTTGCTAGTGCTCTAACGCCTTTATATTTAATCTTATATGTACTAACTTTGCCCAGATTGTTGATATTATTGAATTTTCAAAATATTTGAAAACAATCATCGGAATACTAACACAAGAATTACGTCCCATTGAATTATTGAAAAATAGTATATACAGCTTTTTAAGTCTTTCACTTCTTCATTTTTATCGAATCCGTACCAAATTTGGTAAGATAGTTAAAATCCATACACGATTGAAGAGGATAAATAACAAGCCTAACTTGAGCAACAATAACAGAGATGTGGCCATTCATTAATCAAAGATGCTTTGTTTTACATTATTAACAATGATGGTCGTTTATGTTTCATCCGATCTTTATTAACTTGTTTATAATGTTAAAAACAACAATTTGAAAAACAGACATAGCGTTCGACCTACCTTGATCCCCACAGATATCCACCCGATCTTCAACGTTCACCCTCCCACCAACCTTTGCCGCCATTTGAAGAATCTATGTCTTGATTTCCACTAAATGTGTCAAACTCATGTTTATCAATGACATGAAAAATATTAGAAAAAATGGTCCTATAACAAAACACATTTTTAGCAATGACACAGTAGTAGGTCGGCACCGTACCACAAGCATGCATCCTACAGCCTTAAACCAGTAGAACGATACAGGCCTTAGTGTTCCTCTTGTTTAAACTCGTGGCCTTTTTTTATACACTAGATATTGCTTTTTTTTCAATTGCACCAAAAGTATATATTAAGGTAAGTTAGAATAATGAAGGAAAAAATTATCATTGTTTCATTTTACATGCAGGTTTCAAATCAAATTTATTGTGGGTTAATAAATCAATTGTTGGATAAGTTTTTGCAAGATGCCCGTGCGTCCTTTATTAACTGTCGTGAAAAATAAACACAATATATTTAATGTTCATAAGCTTTTTCTATTCAATGATATAAACATGCTTATGACCGAATTATAACATAATTTCCGTAATTAAACACGGAAACTTCACTCAACAACTCTCTTCACACTAGTTTCAGTAAGTTATAATTATAGCTGACAAAATTATTGCCATGGAATTTTCCAAAATGTACCGAAGTCTTATGTTCTGAAAGCTAAAGGGCTAAATCAATGAGGTCTAGCACCTTATTCGACGGATTAAATCATATCTGTCAACCCAAAGTGTTTTATATAGAAGAAATATATGTGTAACTTATGTCGATTTTGTGTTTCAATATTATCGTATACAACATACCGCGAAGTTGCATCTGTTTTTGTTTTGTTTTGTTTATGTTTTTAAAAGTAGATATAAAAGCCGAACAGAAAATGTAGCATTCAATGACTACAGTCAATCAAAACACGCATACGCTGATGGAATAAAAGCCTGCCTTTATAGATAGAGAAAGTAGCTTTTTGGTAGACATTTTATTCATTGATTTACCGTTGTTGTGGCAGACGCTATATATATATAATCAGCACGCTATATGAATATATGCATCAACCTTAAAAAGCACTATGTATGCCGCGTGTAAAATAACATAAACATGTTACTAAACACACTGGACTAACACACCTTTTATATGAAACATACATATATCAATATAAGTATATACTCGAATGTAGTGCGCAAGTATAGCAAGTTATTTTGGAAGAAAGCAATTCAATTGTGACTATATAATTTCAAAGTGTATTTAAATGTCCAACAGGAAGGCATAGTAGTATTTAAGGACCACAGTCAACCACAAATACGCACAGAAACAAACAATAACTACAAAGATTGAAAAAGGCGAGATATGACATCACAAACATAAAAAGGTTGACTATAGGGCTACCGCCTTGGTAAGGTCAGTGGCAAAAAAAGACCTTTGTGGGGTTCAAATCATATGGAAAGCCTCGGCTGCCTTCTGTTGGCCTTTGTCATTTTGTGCTGTACACTTTGTAAATCGTCTTGTGCATTTTCTAAAAATATAAGTATATACTCGAATGTAGTGCGCAAGTATAGCAAGTTATTTTGGAAGAAAGCAATTCAATTGTGACTATATAATTTCAAAGTGTATTTAAATGTCCAACAGGAAGGAATAGTAGTACTTAAGGACCACAGTCAACCACAAATACGCACAGAAACAAACAATAACTACAAAGATTAAAAAAGGCGAGATATGACATCACAAACATAAAAGGGTTGACTATAGGGCTACCGCCTTGGAAAGGTCAGTGGCAAAAAAAGACCTTTGTGGGGTTCAAACCATATGGAAAGCCACGGCTGCCTTCTGTTGGCCTTTGTCATTTTGTGCTGTACACTTTGTAAATCGTCTTGTGCATTTTCTAAAAAAAAGAGTATGATAATGTACCATTGGAAACGGCCGAGCACGACACATACGAAATATTGCAGTCTTTGTGATGTGAATTTCGTAAAATGTTATGTGCATTTTGTAAGTTGTCTTGTACAAACTAGAAGTCGTTGTGTGCATTTTCTAAGTTGTTATGTACATTTTTGAAGTCGTCATGTGCATTTCGTATGTTGTTATGTGCATTTTGTAAGTTGTTAAGTGCATTTTTTAAGTTGTCTTGTGAATTTTCTAATTTGTTATGTGCATTTCGTAAGTTGTTATGTGCATTTTCTAAGTTGTTATGTGCATTTTTTAAGTTGTTTTGTGCTTATTCTAAGCTGTTATGTGCATTTTGTAAGTTGTTATGTGCATAAGTTGTTATGTGCATTTTTTAAGTTGTCATGTGCATTTTCTAGGATCTGGTTTTATGGAAAGCCTCGACTGCCTTCTGTTGGCCTATTGCATTGTGTGAAGTACGCTTTGTAAGTCGTCTTGTGCATTTCATAAGTTGTTATGTGCATTTTTTAAGTTTTCTTGTGCATATTCTAAGTTGTTATGCGCATTTTTTAAGTTGTCTTGTGCATTTTCTAAGTTGTTAAGTGCATTTCGTAAGTTGTTATGTGCATTTCGTAAGTTGTCTTGTGCAAACTACAAGCCGTCGTTAAGTAGACTTTTTATCGGTATACATTTTGAAGGAAACACCGGTAGAAATGGCTGCTCCAGAAGCGGACGCTATGCTCGGCCTACTTTAAAAGAAATTGTGCTGGGTACATCATACAATAAATTCTTAGAACAGAAAATTGATTTCAAAAAATGTAAGGGATTGTGTGACGTGGAGTTACTTACTAAATGCACATAACAAATAACAAAACACACATAACAACTTAGAATATGCACAAGACAACTCAAAAATGCACATAACAACTTACGAAATGCACATAACAACTTCGAAAATGCACAGAACAACTTCGAAAATGCGCAAGACAACTTAAAAAAAGCACATATCAAATTAGAAAATGCACATAACAACTTACGAAATGCACATAAAAACTTAGAAAATGCACAAGACAACTAACTAAATGCACATAACAAAGTACGAAACGCACATAACAACTTCGAAAATGCACAAGACAACTTAAAATTGTGTACTATTGATTTTATGAATATTGCGTTCTGCTCAACCCGGGGCTAGAGGGCGTAAGCGGTGGCTGGCATATTTCACTACCGCTTATGAGCAGTCTCAATCAAACCGAGTCTGCAATATTTCGTATGTGTCGTGCTCGGCCGTTTCCAAAGGTCCATTATCATACTCTTTTTTTACTAAATGCACATAACAAAGTACGAAACGCAAATAACAACTTCGAAAATGCACAAGACAACTCGAAAAATGCACATAACAACTTATGAAATGTACATAACAACTAAGAAAATGCACATAACAACTTCAAAAATGCACAAGACAACTTAGAAAATGCACGTAACAACTTACAAAATGCACATAACAACTTACAAAATGCACAAGACAACTTACTAAATGCACATAACAAAGTACGAAACGCACATAACAACTTCGAAAATGCACAAGACAACTTCAAAAATGCACATAACAACTTAGAAAATGCATATTACAACTTACAAAATGCACAACACAACTTACTAAATGCACATAACAAAGTACGAAACGCACATAACAACTTAGTAAATGCACAAGACAACTTAGAAAATGCACTTAACTACACATAACAACTTACGAAATACACAAGACAACATAGAAAATGTACATAACAACTTAACAAATGCACAAGACAACATAGAAAATGCACATAACAACTTACGAAATGCACATACCAACTTACGAAATGCACATGACAACATAGAAAATTCACATAACAACTTAGAAAATGCACAACACGACTTAAAAAGCGTACTGCACAAAATGCAAAAGGACAACAGAAGGCAGTCGAGGCTTTCCATAAAACCAGATTCTAGGGGGGAAAGATCGAATAAAATGTATTGTTCTCTCATTAAATCTTGCTTTGCCTTCAATCAAAAGTTACAGCTTGTGCCAAATACGTGTTCCTTTCTGTTGCAAATTTCGCAAATCTGTCAATTTATTCAGGTCAATGCCGATACAAGTCTCATAAGGAGAAAACAATTGAGAAAAGTGTGTGTTCTTTTAAAGAAATGCAATGTTTAATCAACTATGTTGAACGGGTTATAATCGTTTCAATCGTCATATTTTGTTTCACATTAATTGATATTATACCTCTGAGGAAATTATTTATTTTTTAACTCTGATGATAAATGAACCAAGGCATAAAACAAATTTAACTCAGGAGCCGTAGGAGACGTGAAACGATATTGGTATCTTTATGAACAAAATCAAAGTGAAAACATTTTACTTTGAAATAAAAGTCTTATACTAGGGAGACATTTGCATTAATAGCGTGCATGCTCTCGATTATCATCGTATCTTCAGCTGAATACGTAATTATTTATTTTAAATTCAAAATGTTTTTCTAAAAATGAACTAAAGCTTAATATCATAAGTTTCCTAAAAGTAAATATAAAAGTAGAAATGGAAATGAAGTATTTAAGGATAACTGTCAACGAATTATACGCATGGAAACAAAAAAAATAATTACACGGATAAATTAATTGGCAATGGCAATGACGTCACGACAATTAAGGTTCACGATAGGGCTAACTCTTTGGAATGGTCAGTGGTCAAAACGGCTGCTGGGGGTTTAAAATCAGCTTCTAGAGTGCACCAAAACCTCACTCTTACCCTATTATCATCCCAATAAAACAATACAGTGTAAAGAAAAAGATTCCGCCATTTTATATACTCTAACAAACTAGGCAGCATTAATAGAAGTATAACACAAATATGATCATGTAATAAAAGCCAAGATAGCAACAAAGCAAGTACTGAATAACTTGGTACAATCCCAGGAACCCAACATTTGCCAGTGATGAGAATGCCTGCATTGAAATTAGAAAGTTGATTGCTTTAATCCAAAGATAAAAACATGTTTTCTGGAAAAGTATGTGTCTACGTGTATCCGTAATATGAGCATTGTATTATAACTTAAATCCAGTCTCGCAGTTTGATCGATATTTTACATATTTTGATAAGATGGCATGTTTAACGTCTCACACCACAATTAATTTTCCATAGGGTCCCATTGTAATGTTTTTGTTCGTGGCATAGAGATAAAAAAGATTTTGCAACATGTATTTATGCTTAAATTCTTCATTGATCCAATATCTGCATGCTATTAACTTTTAACGAATATTTACCAGATTGAACTTTTTTTAATTTCATGTTTGCGTGACACCTATCAAAATTTAGACAAAAATACAACCCCGTGGAGATTAGACCCATGATGTGTAAAATGAGGCAGAATTAGCTAGAAATCTAATATCAACATGCATTTTTCTGGGATCTCTTCCTAAAATGCTGTAGATTTAGAACCTGGTAAAGATAAATCAATGTATCCTGTAAAATGTAGAAAAGCGAACTTGTTTTTTTTATCTACCTCCTTCATCTGTAGGGCAGGAGTACTCAAGGGAGATAATAGTGGTGTGAGTCCTTAATACCTATTCAATTCTGAGCATATATGCAAACACACGCTTAGTTTGTGTTGCTTATACAATAATGTAAAACATATATTTTATTTAATTATATTTTTCTCCCTATTTTTTAGCTTGACGTATCAACTGCTACTAACACAGAATTGTCAGTCTTGCGGATTTATTGGGATTACATTTTCAGCAGTGCCTTTAAGCAGACGTATAGCCATTGTGTGCCTGCCTTGTTTTGTAATATAACACTATTGGAAATACGTTATATGATTTATATTGGTATTTCCGAAAGTGCGACAATTTGATATATTAAAAGCTTTTTAAAATGAGAGAAATGGTTTCGTGATATCTAATACTGATTTCCATAGCAACAGGAATACATTGATATTGTCACGGTTAGAGCATGCTTGACGACATAACATTTTTCAGGGCGTCTGTTCTATAATGTATATACTTTTTTATGCTAGTTATTTTTGATAATCCACGTGCAATGTGCAGGAGTTCAGTATGACTTTTTGGGGCCATTTTGCCACTGACCCTTCCAAGGCGGTAGTCTTATTGTCAACTCGTTTGTGTTTGTGAAGTCACATACCTTGCTTTTGTATTAACATTGTAATTGTTGGTTGTCTTAATGCGTGTGTTTGGTTGACTATGTTCAATGGGAGTTACATTTCTTGTTCGACTTTTATACCTACTTGTATAACGATTTGCTATGTTTATATATTGTATACAGCAAAGTAATACAATGAAAGAGCACATACATTTACACGATATTATACTCCTATTAACAATAATAACACTACTGATTTGTAGTCGGTGCAAATTTTTCCAGCCGCCACACAGCACTAAAGAAACGCTAGTGTGAATGATAATAAATATTGAAAAGGGGATCCCTTGGAAGCAGAAAACACAAACAAGAGATACAAGTAGCAGACTCGGTTTTATTGAGTCTGTTCATGAGAGGTAATGTTAATAAATGCAACACCTCTCACGCCTCATAGAAACCGGCGTAAACGATACAAATGTCATAAGTTGATATTAAAACATAATAATACAGATTCTAAATACCATTACATACAAGCGTATAAGCCTGTAATTAATTAAAGATTTATTGATTTGCTGCAAGGCAAGTAAAAGTATCGACCAAAAGAAGTTCAATGAATACATCTATTTTGAGAGAGTCTACCCCTTTATTTGTGTTATGTTCAAGTAGTTATGTTCGATTAATCCTTCAGGTGATAGTTTGCATTTTCTTGAGTGTGGTATTCGATTTATATTGAGTGTTTCTCTTCCCTTCAGTGAGGTTTCTCTGCGTTTCTAGTGAATCCAACTAATATAAACGATCTTCAGGCAATGATACAATGAACATATTTTACAATTAGCGTTAACATGGTAAATGAGTTTTTTAAAAAAGAGTCTCTTTATGTCTGCTTATAACGGTAGCTAGATGCAATAGATATTTTTATATTAAGAAGTTACACAAATATATATATACGTACACATGTATATATATTATATAACAACCTATGTCACATATATACTATTAGAATATACACATTTTAGTATAAGCAATATCTACCAATTATATTAAAATCGATAAAAAGAATATTAATAGCTTTTATATTGTGTTTCGATAACATGAAACCCCGTAAACTTTGGTATTGCTAAATTATAAAGACGTTAAATAATTTTCTTTGGTTTATATATTTCAGGCTGTTTGCCGAAAAGTAAAAATGTCGATTATAATAAGTGAATTTTCTGTCAGCCAGGCCGCTCGATAAACGCTCCAGTAAAAGTGGCATTGCTGTCAAGTATTTGTCTAGCTACTGAAATTGTTTAATATCTATCAAGTTCGGAATGTCGATGCTGAAAAAAATCTCATACTCCGAAAGTGATTGCTCAAATAATCAAATTTAATCACTTATATTATCAAGTTAATGCAGAAAGTTATTTTAAACGATCACACTAATACATTTACATGTAACATTGTTCTCAAAAACACGCAAAACGTCAAACATGAATGGCATTGTTAACCACACTGATGTAAGTACGTATAACATATATGCAACCTATTTTTTTCAGTATTATTAAATATTTTCAGGACTGGCAAATCTCCTTCGTTAAGATCCAACTTGGTAGCCCTATTGTCAAAAAAATATATAAAAAGATCGGACAGGGAAAGTAGCATTCAAGGAGGACAGTAAACCACAAAACACAGAAACAAACACGCAAACAGACAAACAAGAAGGCAAAAGCAATAATAAATGCAAACGACATCACAAACACAAAAAGGGTTGACAATAGGGCTACCGCCTTGGAACGGTCAGTGGCAAAGTAGGCCACTGGGGGTTTAAACCGGTTCTAGGGTGCACCAAACCTCACACTTACCCTACTGTCATCCCAATAAAACAGGACAGTGTAAATAAAGAAATCCCCGCCATGATCTAATCTCTAACCAACAAGGCAGCATCAATAGGCAATATAAGTAAAACACACGACAAGAAAGATCATGGACAAACATCAAACGCCACCGTCCCAATGGGCTTTAGGTAGGCGTCATCATAGGGTCCACAGCCTGTCTGGTCATCGTACAATTAAAGAGGAAAGCATAGTGGCGAACTGTAAAAGGGTCCACCACCAATCATGCAGTACGTTGCAAAATGATAGGGTCATAAGCTCTTTTGATAAACTTTTTAACAAGTTTAACAAAGATAGTATGAAAGTGATCATGACCTAGAATCTTACGAAGTTTATAAATCACATCACCATAGAAGTCAGGTTGTGATAGTCCTTGTCGTAGAAGAGTCCTTAAATTACTTTTATATTTGGAAAGAAGATCAGGGTTACGATAATAATATTTTGCAAAGGTTTTACGAAGTTTATGGTAACGGTCACCCTGATTGAGTAACTTTTTAGTATTATACAAAGATTACGAATATTAAAGTCCTCAACTCGAGTACAAGCTCTAGAAAAAAGCCTTTTGTGTTTGTGATGTCGTTTGTATTTATTATTACTTTTACCTTCTTGTGTGTCTGTTTGCGTGTTTGTTTCTGGGCTTTGTGGTTGACTGTTCTCCTTGAATGCTACTGTCCGATCTTTTTATATTTCTTTAACGATACATTTCTATGAATAATTTGCACTTTCAATTATAAACGCTTTTCAACAACATGCCTATCACTCTGATTGTGTGGTGTGCATAGTCATTTTTCTTTAAATAAAAACAAACCCTTGCTAAAATATTAAATATTAAGCTTACATCATTATTGTATCTTCGTTTGTTTGTTTTGAAAATAATAAATAGCTGTTACATCTATAGCTCAAGGGCAATTAAACTATATTGTAGATATGTACTATAAATTGGAACGTTAGATCTTCCTAAGACAAAAGTAAGTTCCTTTAACCAATATTTACGATACTGGTATCAATAAGGAAATTTACATTTCCTATAATGTTAATTCTAAAAAGGGTATTGTATTGCAAAACAGAGTTTGTATCAGTCAAACCGTGTATTTTCGAGTTGTTTTGAAAAGAATATGAAAGGAGAAATTTGGACATCGTCGAACACGATAAACACAACACATATTGCAGTCTCGGGTTTATTGATACTGTTCATGAACGGTAGTGAAACATTATTGCTAACGTTTACGCCCTCTAGCCCAGGGTGAGCATAACTCAATATTTCAAATGTGAGCAGTACGAACATGTGAGCCATCCTGAAGGTAGTATGCATATGACTTTGAACATGAAACGTTCAATGTGATATGTTATACCATTCCATGGCCAGCTGCGTATGGTCCCAGATTCTAACCTTTTTGCACTAAACGAGAAATTAATGGACGGAATAAACGAAAGGAAATTTAAGTGTAAACAGAGGATATGAAGACTGCGTTTCACATGTAACAGTGAAAATACTAAATTAAAAAGCAGACAACATATCCTAAGGGTGATTAAACAATACTCGAAACCTTTAAAGATGTAGTAGTGGAAACATCTATTCGATATTAAAGTACGCAAACACACGTATTTGATCATGTACCATCGATACCTGTATATAAATATCGGGCTCAGCTATCTCGAAAGATTGGAATGAATAACAGTTCTGATTCCAAGCCCGGGGTGACGTTTTACCACCGACACAATGAACAGACATCATTTTTCTTGAAGCTGTTTTTTGCTCAAGTTCAATTGGAAACACGATAAGCTTAACTTACTAGTGTAATAGATCCATATGTATTATATATATATAAAGCCAAATTAGTTAACATGTTAGGCAACATAAGAATCTACGACTCGAATTAAAGATACATTCACATACACTGACGAGATATGAAAACGCAACAACGGGTTTGTAGGAGTATATTAGAGAAAATAATTACATAACACTCATAAATGGGGTATCAAATTAATCAGTGACTCTTCAACAATGCATGTGTAAAAACAAAATGATGATTCCACCAACCGATATTACGCAATCACTGTTTATTCCACATCAGTCAGTTTAAATGGTCAGTACCGGGTATGGCCCCCATTTTTCCTGATCACTTCCTGAAGCCGTGAACGCATTGAACGAAAAAGATTCCTATAAACTCGACGTGGAATGCGTCCCCACTCATAAATCAGTGCATTCGTTAACTCCTGGACGTTTCTTGGAGGGTTAGGACGTTGACGTACCCGACGTCCTAACTCATCCCAGAGATGCTCTATAGGGTTACAGTCAGGTGATAAAGCCGGCCACGGCAACACAGGAATGTTGCTATTGTTCAGTACGTTCATTGTCAGCCTGGCTCGATGCGGTGGGGCGTTATCTTGCATGAACGTAAGTCCGTTACGTTGCTGGAATATCGGCAGGACCACGGGCGTGATAATCTGATTGATATAGCTTTGTGCGTTCAAATTGCCATTGCAAATGACTAGCTGTGACTTAAAATCACTCTTGATAGCGCCCAGACCATAACGCTGCCACCACCGTAACGTTCATGCTCCACAATACAATTATCTGCAAAACGTTTATTACGTCGACGGTACACGCGTACTCTGCCTTCTGCATTGAATAAATTGAATCTAGATTCATCCGAAAACAAAACCATATTCCAGTTCACATTATTTATGTTTGCACGTGCCCATTGCAGTCGTTGACGTCGATGATGTACGGTAAGTACGGGAACTTTAGCTGGCCGCCGGCACCTTATTCCGTAATCACGCAATCGATTAGCCACTGTGTTTCGCTGGATAGGGCGACCCCTTGTCCCTACGACTATATTCGCAGTTGACGTCGCCGTAAGTTTACGATTACGTAGATGACGTTGACGAATGTAAACGTCCTGACGTGGCGTCGTAACTGGCATCGCCCCAGGTCGAGGACGGTCCGACACGGTACCGGTAAGATTGTATCGCTGAAGCAACCGCGAAAGTGTCGATCGGTTGACGTTAAAACGTCTAGTGACTTCCGTTTGCGTAATTCCAATTTCCAAAAGTCCCAAAATCCGATTTCGGTCTGCGTTATTTAACCGTGGCATCTCTCGAATTTAAAATTATCCAACAATTTATTGAAATTATGATTTGTAGGTGTGTTACACATGTACTGAAATAAAATTTCAATCGATTTGACCACATGGTAAATGTGCACGGGACGCACGAGGAAAACGAAGCGGACCTAACTATTGTGATTTTACGGTATAATGGGCTGATTAAATTCAGTCAAAATGGATCAAGTGTATCAAGCTATGTATGTGTTCAAAATGTTAAGGCTATGCCATTCTTAATGAAAAATATATTTAGACATTTGTTTGTTGCGTTTTCATATCACTTGAGTGTAGTTATTATAAAGTACACTATGAAAGAAAATAAGACGTTTACACGGTGTGCAATGCATTGCGCTATACTGAATTCTATAGTTGTTTGAAAAAAGGTATGAAAGGAGAAATATGGAAATCGTCAAACACGATAAATACAAAATATATTCCAGTCTCGGTTTGATTAATACTGTTCATGAACCGTAGTGAAAATTCTAGCTACCGTTCACGCCCTCTAGCCCCAGGTAGAGCACAACACACTATTTAAAATGCAAATAGTACAGAAAGTTGAGCCATCCAGAAGATGGTATACATATGACGGTGAACATGGAACCTTCAATGAGGTTTTTTCACACCATTCCGTGACCAGCGGTGTATGTTCCCGTTTGTAACAAAACGCTTTGCAGTAAACGAAAAAACAATGGGCGAAATAAACAAAAATGGAATTTAGCTGGGAGCAGAGTTTATCAAACCTGCGTATCACAGGTAAAAGTCAAAAGACTAAATCAAAAAGCAGGCAACATGATGATTAAACAATACTCAGAACCAATAAAGGCTGGAGTAGAGGAACCACCTATTTGAAATTCAAGTAAGAAACCAAACGTATTTGAGAATGTACCACCGATATCTGTAAATATCGGGGTCAGCGAAGTTTAATAATAGCAACCTGTTTCAGAGTCACTCTGTATGTTATATATTCCTAAACATATTATTTAGACATGTGCGTACACACCAATTGTTAAACATACTAATATGTATTCAGTCGACAACACACACAGTTCGTAATAACCTTATATGCCTAGTTTAATGCTGGGTGATTTTAAAACATCTATTTCTTTCATTGAGTGTCAATCAACCCGCCGACGGTTAAAATGTGTTTATAGCTCATCTCCGTATTTTATATTTTTTTATTTGATATGTGATTCTAGATACCTGACCGTTGTAGTAACTGGACGCACAATGGTCCTATTAACAAACAATATAGAATATTTTATAGACAAAATAATACTTTGTATTCATGTTTATATACGATAAGCGTGATTGTTTGTTAGTTAAATGCATTGTCAACTTTTCGGAATATCGACAATGAATTTAGCAACCCTATTGTATCAGGCAAGTTCAACAGATGGGTAAACAAAGAACGCCACTTTCTATTTCATACTACTCATCGACTATTTAATTTGATAATTTATGTTTGTGGTACGGTGCGGACCTACAGCGTCATTGCGCATGATTGATGTGGTTTATATAGGACAAATTCAATCTCATTCGTAATCTATGTTTGTAACTGTACCAGTTTAGTTTGATGCATTGATATAGTATCGGCGCACAAGTACATGTATTAATTAACAAAGTACTTTATGGTTACCATAATAAAATGTATAAAAATATAGTGGCATTGTACAGACTACTAAAGTCACTTTAAACCATCTTAATCTCAGACGATGAATTACTGTAGTAACAGTCTGGACACATGGATGACCATAATTGTTAATACATTCTGATTTATCGTATTTTAGGAGACATTTTAATATATTATCCGTTGTGTTAATATCAATGGCTTGAATATGTCTGTCCCAAGGCATTATGGATAAGCCAGCCAGCGATTATAAACACATAAATGTCGTTTGGCATTAGTATTGGAACAGTTCCTGTGTCAAATGTCTGGCAGCAAGTTTCATCAATCAAATGAGATCATTTATGAAATTGGTCGATGTCCCCAAAGAATCATATTTTACTGAGGAAGTTCAACTAAACAGTGATAATGTAAGAAGCAGAACAATTAAAAACCGGCTGGCCGCAGTATTCTTTTTAAAGTAAATAATAATAGGGTCACAGATTCAGGAAAAGTGGGTGGTCTGCCTCCACCACAAAAAATCGACCGTCATAGATAACCTTACCTGTGTTGAAAATAACGTAAAACATCAAACAAACAAACAATCGTTTAGCGTTGGGTGGGTGGTGGGTGGTGTTTCGGGTGTGCATAGAATGTTTTAAATTGTAAGCGTTTCTTTAATTTGTCACATGGATATACCATGAACTATTATCCAAAGTGCATGAACCCATATGCCCTCGAGTTTATCATTTGTGCTTTGTACTGAAATGTCCTAATTGCCAAATAAATTGCTAGAGATCACCAGACGTAATCGGTAATGTATTTGACGCCTAATTATATTAGCCTGACAATCTCTTATTACACAGCCATTCGTAAATACACACTTATATATCTCATTGATGGAAAATAAGGTAATGCACTTATATTTACCGATATATAATCTTATCATAAAAACAGTTTGCCTTAAATGTCAAAAACACAATAATTGATCAAATTTAGTGAAAACAACAACAAATGTTTCATTGTTAATAGTTTTTGAAACTCGTTTTCGTTTATAAGCAATGAATGAGTTCAAAGTTTCTGATTTATTAGTAAATTCAATTAATTATTCAGTTCATTTAATTATTTACATTTCAGGCATATATATAGATGCAATAAGAGGAAATGTAAGAAATTCTTGGAACAATATCTTACAAGCTGTGACAAAATAATACATTTGATTGTTGGAGAAAACAAAGGCTATTTTTAAGCTGTACACCTGGTATATGCAGATTTCAACAATGCTGTAGGCTGTCGATTTCTCCACTCTTTGTGTTACAAATGTATTGTCCTTTTTACTGAAGTTTTAAAAATGTCTAATTATTTCGGTTTGTGATGCAGTTCGGACCTACGGTCCGTTGAGTTTGATTGCTGTTGTTTCTATAGGACCATTTTTCTCATTATTGCTTTACTCTATTCAGGCTATTTGCCGACAAGTTAATTACGCAGTAAGAATCAATGAATTTCCTGTCAGCCAAGCCGCTCGCCTAAGGCTCAATCAAAAATAATTATTAGTATACATGGCACATGCATCCATATGTAGCCTTTTCTAAGCACGATAACATCACACAGGCAACGTTATACATGTCTTTATGAATATTGAGTTCTGCTCAACCCGGGGCTAGAGGGCGTGAGCGGTAGCTAGCATATTTCACTACCGCTCATGAACAGTCTCAATCAAACCGAGACTGCAATATTTCGTATGTGTCGTGTTCGGCAGTTTCCAAAGGTGCATTATCATAGCACAGTGGCGTTGCTTGTGCAGTGTGGCGGCAGTAAAACGTCTCCCCGCGCTTGCAATCAGTACTGTTATTCATTCGATCTTTGGAGATCGCTGAGCCCGATACTTATATTTCGTTATCTGTGGTACATTTTCCATTTCTTTTGTTTTCTTACTTAATTTTTGATTCGGTGGTTCCACTACTCCGGCCGATAAAAGGCTCTGGGTATTGTTTAACCACTCATAGGATATGTTGTCTGATTTTCGATACGCAGGATTCATAACCGCTGCTCCCAACTAAATTCCATTATGTTTATTTCGCTCTTCGGGGCATTTAATTGTATTAGATACTGGGACCATACGCCGTACGACATGAGGAAGCAGTATACTCCATGTCTACTGCCATATGCATGCCATCTTTGGGATGGTTAAACTTTTGTACTATTGATTTTATGAATATTGAGTTCTGCTCAACCCGGGGCTAGAGGGCGTGAGCGGTAGCTAGCATATTTCACTACCGCTCATGAACAAATTATCTCAATCAAACCGAGACTGCAATATTTCGTATGTGTCGTGCTCGGCCGTTTCCAAAGGTCCATTGTCATACTCTCAATTCTTGAGTTTAATCTTAAATCGATCATACATTACGGGGTCCCGCCTTCATTCCAGAAAGTGATGGAAAAGCTTATATTAGCCGGATTTTATAACGGATAGTTACAATAAAACATTGAAAAAAAAATTACTGAAAAACATGTGATTACCTGTTTATAAATTACCTATTAAATGTTTCATTTTACGTTTCCGCTTCTTGCAGAAGGGGTTGGATGGGGGTATGAAAGTTAATTCTCGGACCACGTAATGTTAAGAGATGACAATTATAATGTATACTTAAAATTGAAGGAATTTATTTAGGGGCAGATACGTTTGCTGCTGTTTCAATCTTTCACAAAAAAAGGCAACCATACACCCAAAGAGTTAAATGGCAAAAACATAAATAAAAGACTCTTAAAATGGGTCACTATAGATGTAAAACCTAATTATTTGGAATCAAATATAATACTTTCTCTGAAGTTTGTTGTCAGAAAACGTTACCATATAATTGAAATTATGCCCATAGCGTACACTGTATCAACAATAACATACATAAACTAATGCTTGACATATGACATAGTTCATAGTTTTAAAACAGAATTAAAAACGTGTTGTACATGGTTCAGTCAGATAATTGACTACATAGATGGATTTATATATGTACCGTTACTTTATAGTTCAGCCGTGGGTCACTTTCATTTAAGGTTAACATGCGCGAAATAGTTTTGTGATGTCTAATGCTAATTTTGCAGTCTTTGATAGCAAATGAATAGCTATATTTCCTGTCACGTTTAGAATTGGGACCCTGACAGTATAATTATACCCACGTTTTTGAAAAAAACAGGGTATATTAAAATCGCCTCCGTTTGTCCGTCCGTCCGTCTGTCCGTTACCGCATCTCCTCCTAAATCGCTGAACGGAATTGAACCAAACTTAGGGTATGACATCACCATATGATGACGGCATGCAAGATCTCTATTATTTTTAGGTCCGAGCCCAGGTGCCCTCAGGGGGGGTCAAAAGGTCAAATAAACTAAACATTCAATTACACTGTCATTTTTTCATATTTTTGCACATAATTTGGTATATGTAATCGTCTATAAAAGATAAACATCATATCAAACGATTTTTAACGTTCGCAAACTCAAACGTCTGCCCTGGGGCCCAGGGTTGGTGGGGCGAGCGGGATTTGGTGTCAGTTTTTATTTTATTTTTTTGTAATTATGTCTCAAATGAAACATTATGATGATGGCTCTGCACCCAGGGTTCCTCAGGGGGGTCAAAAGGTCAAATACACTAAAAGTTAATTCAATTACACTGTCATTTTTCCATATTCTTGCACATGGCTTGGTGTATGTAAACGTCTATAAAGCATAAGCAACATATTAAATGATTTTATTATTTCTATTATATCGAACTCGAACCGTCTGCCTGGGGGCCCAGGGAGCGAGTGTGGGGGGAGGGTGTGTGTGTGGTGGGATGTGGATTTTTTTTTTATAATTATGTCTCAAATGAAACATGATGATGGGATTTCACTGTATACATTTGTTTTCTCCTATGTTACAGTTGGGCCTGAAGGAAGGGGCATCAAATACACTAATAATGCAATTACGGTGTCATTTATTCGTACTTTTGCATATTAATTGGTATAATAATCATCTAAGAAAGAGATACACAGCATGTCAAATGATTTATTATTTAAAACTCGGACGTCTTACCTTAGGTTCGGGTTGTAAGTAGTGGGTGGTGGGTGGAGGGTAACAGGGGGTCAATTGATTTAAAACATATTTCTCAAATGAACATTTTGATGACGGGATTACATTGTATATACTGTGGGGTGGGGTAGGGTGGGGTGGGTGGTAGGGAGTGACCTGTGTGAATAAAACGTGGGTGTTTTACGACGGCCGCGCCGTCGAATTCGTTCTAGTTAGCTGTGTTTCCAGTGTGTCATTCGTGTTAAATCATATGGTTACCATTGTCGACTGAGATTATCACCTTGGGAAGTAACGGTGTAATAGATTCAGATATGCGCGCAAAAAGTATAGTTTAGTTGTATGCAACGATATATATTCATATACAAAACACGTGCATACTCCTTTCTTATTAATTGCAATATTCGTAGAAAATCAAAGATTTTTAACATTTCAGATTCAGACCGAGATAATACCCACGCTTAAGTCAACTCTTTTTGCGGCAATCCACACTTAGAGAAATGCAGCTCCCGCAGTATATACTCTAACAAGAACATGTGGCTTAGTTGAATAAACGTGTAGACGATTAAACTGGCATTCTATTGGCGTGTTATGATCGAGTGTTTTTCATTTGGCATGCAGGATTAAAATCATGTTTTTTACATTATAACGGATGAAATAATCGAAGCTGAAAGTCCGAAACTAATACAATAATACAATTAGTATAACATTGAAACCAATCGAAATGAAAACGTGTTATTTAATAATAGTACCAGTTGATATAAAAGGTCAAACATTAATCAAGATGCATGCACGCTTATCCTTTGTTTGCTTATACAACATATCGTGCTATTTTACAGCAGAAACATTTTTGAAATATGGATTTAGTGACGGATCAAGCTTAGGACACAATCATTTTATTGTAATGCTTAGAAATCATTTGAAATGACCTTAATGATCATCATTAACTGAACTGAAAGTTGGAGATACTGTAATCCATTTAAAACAGGTAAAATAAAAACACACAATGAACAATATAGTCCTATAACAATGCCTCATGTTGTTATTTCACATTTTTCATATATGTTATAACCTGAGGGAAATATAAAGATTATGTCATGTGTAACATGCTAATTGCTCCGATAAATGGTAAAATAGCAACTATTGATACAAATCCTGGCAAGTCATCGAGCATACTTAGTGGTAGCTTTACTTTCTAGGTTTGTAGTTGTGTATATTCATATATACATGATTATAACTGTGTTATAATAATATCGTCTCTGTTAATGTTTATAAGGTGGAGATTATTGTATTATCACTGTATCGTTTATAGCTATTACACTAGGGTAGGTATGGTACAACCTAAAACCTGGTTTAAATCCTCCATACACCTTTTCCACCACCGGCATTACCAATGTAGTACCCCGTTTTTCATAGGGCGTTATTACTGATGAATATTTAAATTCAGTTAACTATTACTGTGTATGGAAATCATTAGAACGCTCTATTACTGGGATTATGTTTGACCGCATTGGCGATTCCATATAGCGTATATAGTGCTCGGTGAAACGTAAACTTGCTGTACCCCTCGTGTATGGACATAGTTAATTGTGAATTCCATTTTCTGTATACGTTTTGGAATCGATGTGAAAAATGTTTTGTTCTTATAAAATTCCAAGGAAGTGTATGAGTTTGTTATAACGTACGTTAAGGTGATTAAGACCTCGCTGCTATAAACGCTAATAAACGGGAGGTGTTTCATGAAAGTAATGTATTACCAGAAGAGCATGACGTCAGCTTCTTTGTTTTTCTTTGGTGTTGATGCGGCCATTTTTCTTCACATGTTCAAAGAGAGAGAGACGTTGACATTTTGCAGTTTGTCATATACAAGTAATCGTAAGTAGAAAATGTGTTTTAATTTGCATAAAATTTACATTGTCTTCTGTTGTACTTGTCAAATTGAAGATAGGCTAGCAGACATTTGCAGTTGATGAATGGTTTGTTATTGTTTGTGTTTGACCTAGTTTACTGCATTTGCTGACAAACTTGATTTGTTATTCAATCTGCATGGTTGAATATGGGAAGACAGTTTACAAACCTTACAGTAACGTTTCTGTCTTCGTTTTGTTTTGTTTTGTGTTTGGTAGCTAAAGTAAAATAAAAACAAAAAAACCTAGTCCCTGGAGGGTGACCTTTTCATGCCATATTTTTCTGTTGGGCGCTTTATTTTGTTTCAGTGATTCAACGAAGTGAGTCGTCGTAGCAAACACATGTATTGTAGGTAATATGCGAAACTTTATCATTTTACTGTATTTTAAAGTGAAGTTTGTGTGCCTATGCGATGAAGTCAGAATTTGATACAAAATTGTATATTTTTATGTTTGCATAACGTGACGCTTGTTCATGTTGTTGTTATTAGAATGGAATATAATATTTTTAATTGAGTTTGTTTGTTTGTATGGTGTTTTACGTCATTTTCAACACATGTAAGGTTATATATGACGGTCGATTTTTTTTGTGGTGGACGCAGACCACTCACTTTTCCTGGGTAGAACCAGTACTGTACACCTCCCACCATCCGTAAGAATCGACAATTCTTCACTTACACGTCGAGCTCCCAGTGGGATTCGAACCCGCTGCGGTGAGAGGCGAAGGTTTACAACGCACCGTCGTTAATCATTCGGCCACGGAGACACTTTATTTTGAGAAACAATATACAAAACGTGCAATATAGTGCAAAGGGCCGAGAAGTGTAACACCTTTTACATAAGAAAATTACATGGATCCTAGGTGTGAAAAGACAATTTTATCTGGTTTAGAACTGCTTTTAATCAATGTAACGCTATGGCGTACCGCTGTTGTTTAAATGTGTTTCCGCATGCAGAATCAACCTGTTAGTGCATGAAATACACGTCAACAGTGAGTCCACTTCTGATATGCATCGTCCTGCGATGTAACTAATACACTTATTTTTTATAAATGTACAACATACAAAGTGAAGAATGATAATTTCTTATCCATGTCGCGCAAAAATGTTTATTCCGAAAAACATTCTAAAAAATACATTGGTTTAAATGTACTTACTATGCATTGTCAGAACGGCACCACATAAAGTGTTTTGCGCAGTGATGTCATTCAAATGTTAACACACGGTCAGGTCATATGCCCATTGCTGTGAAATCTTAATTCTGTATTATCTTATTCATGTATTGTATTTAAAAGTGTCATAAATGTGACATTCAGTTGACGATTAATTATTTGTTGATTAATTAAGAGTGTTTGTTTAGAGTTTTGTTGCAGTTTATTTGGGATATTTGTTTTTAACCGAGAACGGTGTGCAGTCTGAAATTATTATTAATCTCTTATGAACTCCTTAACAGGGCAAACAAATGTTCAACCAGGCTTGGTAATGATCATCCCCGCCAAGATTCTTTGAAATCCGGCAAGGTTTTAATGCACAAACTTTGTCCCAATTAACTCTCCTGATCCAATGGTCGGATTTCAACGAATCTTGGCAAGGATGAATAGTACCAAGCCTAGTTGAACATTTCATTGTCGTGTTCCAGTTATTACCAATTAAAGGTGTTAATACACTAACTTTGACATTGTACAGACTAGTTCTTCTGAACCTCTGGCAGCAATTCAATGAAACTTGGCAATGCTGATCTGTACCAAGACGCGTTGCATATATCATAGCCATGTTCTGCTTGAATGATTTTGTGAAAGAGTTATTACCCTTTCCACGAAAACTTTATCTTTAGCAAGTAGATCGTCCACAGGCCCTCTTGTGCCTCTTGTTTTATAGTAGGCGTAGATTGATAAAAAAAAACTTGATGTTTAATATGTATACTAACAGCTTACTTTTATAATATCTTGACAGTTTGAATGCTTTCTTTTTCAGTGTTGCGGTACTTCGCTTTGCTGCAGCGTTGCAGGTTGCTTGGTTTTCCCGAAGTTTGGTTAGATTGTTAAGCAGTTAGGGAATTATTTTGCCAGGTTAGTACTACGTTGGCGGTTTGGTGGGTGCCTGAAGTTGAACTGTGTTACATTTGTGTTTGTAGATATGGCCATTCACATTGACGGTTTTACACATGCATGACACCATGGTCGAGGTATGTCGATTGGGAAGCATTTATCCTCTATCTCATCTCCCTTTGAGGTTGCTGTCAAAATATAATCTAATATGGCATTTTGTGTTCAGTGGTTTATAGGCCAGATACTTTGACATCAGGCAAGTATTTGGTACTGTGCACTATTTTTCAAAGCTTGGCGTTTCATAATTGTGCATTTATAAGCCATTTTCCTTGCTTTATGTCTTGTGCTATTCTTTACATGGTGTTGCGGTTTGTCTTTCCAGTGTAAAGATATTCTGCCTGGTTGTGTATCCTGCGACAGATGTTGACGGACAGCAGCAGCGAATGAAAGAAATTTGTCAGGTTAATATTCGACACTTTGGTATTACAATTGGGAAAAAACTGTCAAATTTTCAATTGGGAAGATGCCTTTTACAGGCCTGTGCTATATATTAGGTAAGAAAGGCCTGATATTGATTCCACGTCAATGCTCCTCCCTGATTGCTGCCAATTGGGGCATCCATGTCCTATGAACATATTTCGAGGTTCATATTGCATCCACTCTTATAAACTCACAGTCTGAAACCTTATAGGGCCATTTCTTTGATCAATGGTTGAAAGAACATACTGTTGCAACAGGCATACCTTAGGTGCTATGCGATATTCAGCAGCGTTTGATGTTTCATAATGTTCCAGCAGTTAAAATTTTCAGATTTACATATAACAAAACATATCGTTGCCACATTATATTTGCTTCATTTATGTCTTGTGCTCTTTACATGGTTTTGCGATTTGTATTTCAAGTGTTAAGGTATTCTGCCTTGTTGTGTATCCTACGTGACTTGTTGAGAGACAGCAGTAACGACAGAAGATATTTACCAGGTTAGTATTTCAGTGTAGTGGCATTTTCTGATTCACAGTTTCGTGGTACCTTCTGACGAATGTTTGCGAGCAGTTTCTTCATTTTCCCCCCTAAATCTTGCGTACATAACCCATACTGTCACGAATACGAATATGAGGGGTTTCGCTTGCAAATTCGGCAAGTATAAACCATTAATCGTTTAATTCATTCTGCCTTACATACTCTTTACAATTCGGTAACACTGTCATCTAGCATGGCATTTCACAGACCTATGTTTGTTTGCCTCATTAGAAACAATCATTTCATTCAGAAATAAATGCCTTGACATTGCAGAACAGATGTGTTTTGGCATTGACAATACAGGCCTGATAATGACAAAAAAAGAAAATCAAGAGCCTCCCCTGGCCATTTATTAGCTCTACTGATGAAAGATCAGCCTACTCTGAAATGACTTTACAGGGGTGTTGCTCTTGATGTGTAGTTGATCCTAGTAAAATTGCAGGTCAGTCAAAATTTCAAGATGGCCGCCATGGCTAAAAATAGCTTTGAAAAAAGTAAGTTTGTAGTAACTACTTATTGAAAACTGTATTAAAATGATATTGAAATGGGGCTTTTCTAAAATGATCAGCATGACATGATGTTGGTCCTTGTCGAAAATTCTTTTGATTTGCCATTAAACATTGCTGCAAGCAGCCATCTTTGTTTAGGTAGAGTTATATAGTAAAAAGTTGTAGCGACTACTCTGAAACTATATTACAGATTTTCATGAAACGTCACAGGAATGTTGCTCCTATTTGATCCTAGCAATATTTCAGGTAGGCCGAAAATTCAAGATGGCCGCCACGGCTTAAAATAGATTTTTAAAAAACAAGTTTATAGTGACTACATCTTGAAAACTATAACTGATATTGATATGGGACTTTTATAAAATGATCAGCATGAAATGATGTTGATCCTTGTAGAATTATTATGATTCGATTAAACATGGCCGCCAGTGGCCATCTATGTTTACATAGAGTTATATAGTAAAAACGTATAGCGACTACTCCTCTGAAACTACTTGACACATTACCATGGAACTTCACAGGACTGTCGATCTAGATATCAAAAACCTACCAGTAGAGCTTCAAGGTCATTGACCTCTTGTTAACTCTCCTGATCAAAGATCACCAGAGCTTATGCCGTGGTGCGGTGTCCGTCGTCCGTCCGTAAACTTTTTTTGTAGCGACTAATCCTCTGAAAGTACTGGATGGATTTTCATGAAACTTTACAGAAATGTTGCCCATGATGTCTAGTTGATCCTAGCAAAAAGTTCATGTTGACGTGAAATCTAATATTAATCTTTGTTTACATAGAGATATAGCAAAAGCGACTATTTCTCTGAAAATACTTGCCAGATTTTCATGAAACTTCACAGGGATGTTGCTCTTGATGTCTAATTGATTTTAGCAAGATTTCAGGTCGGCCGGAAATTTAAGATTGACCTTTATGGCTAAATATAGATTTTTAAAAAAACAAGTTTGTAGCGACTATTTCTTGAAAAATATAAGTGATATTGATATGGGACTTCTTCTAAAAATGATCAGCAAGACATGAGGTTAGTCATTGTCGAAAATCATTATGATTCAACGTTAAACATGGCTGCCAGCGGCAATCGTTGTTTACATAGAGTTATTCATGCGCATTGTTTATTCTGGGAAGTAAGTAACAAACAACTAGTGGGTGTAGTGTCGATATATGCCACAAAGTGACTTTTTATTCACAAGGGTGTGAATATGTTTAAAGTTCAATTAGTAGACATGTAATATTGCATGAAACATTGTAATATTATGTAACACATATTAATTTCCTTTAATTGCATAATGAAACTGATATAGAATAAAGCACTATAAAATTAGATGTACTAAATATTATTATGCAATATTACGTAATCTAAGTTGTTACACGATTTGTCGGTAATTGGAAATAACTGTTTTTTATATTAAAAACATTAATGGTGTTTATATAATCTTTAATTAGCTATGGCGATTTTCTCCTAATCATGGAGCTTAGACGTAGAATAAAGTCAATACGAGCGCCATGATATAGTGTGCATTTACATATTTATTATTTTTTGTAGGGTGGTTGGTTGGAATTGTGGCGATTTTAGAAGTTTCCACTCCGACTGGCTGTTGTAAAACACAGATCCTGAATGGGATATGTTACAGATAACCCTGGTGATGAACGGGGCCCGCCCCCGCTGTTTTAATAAGCCAATGGTCTTCGTGTTGCGTTATAAACACTGAAGCGCGTAATAGGTTTATAAACCGGGGTCAAGGACGTACGTACAGAGAACAAACGCTTTGCATAAATATCCAATATCTTCGCAATTAGATTATTTATGCGCATTGTTTATTCTGGGAAGTAAGTAACAAACAACTAGTGGGTGTAGTGTCGATATATGCCACAAAGTGACTTTATTCACAAGGGTGTGAATATGTGTAAAGTTCAATAAGTAGACATGTAATATTGCATGAAACATTGTAATATTATGTAACACATATTAATTTCCTTTAATTTCATAATGGAACTGATGTAAAATAAAGCACTATAAAATTAGATGTACTAAATAGTATTATGCAATATTACGTAATCTAAGTTGTTACACGATTTGTCGTTAATTGGAAATAACTATTTTTATATTAAAAAGATTAATGGTTTTTATATAATCTTTAATTAGCTATGGCGATTTTCGCCACTCTCATAGGACAATTTGACTGATGAAATCGCCATATGAAAGGGAAAGAAATAAAAACAAAACGAATGACCATGGCATATATCGAACACAAAACAACAAAAGAAAAACAATTAAGCGTATGTTATGCTGATGTTTTAGCGAAATGCACATTATACCTTAACGCGTCAGCTGGCATTGATATGCTTGTAAACGATGTGTGTGCATTAAACTCAGCTGTTATTTTGCCGACTAATGAGTTAACATTGTCATCTATGATGACATTTTCAGTTGTATTTGCCTTAGAGGCCAGAGCCTTTTCTACTATTTCGGACAGTGAGGCCGTGACTCTTTGAGTGACATTTTTCTGATATTTACCTTATTAAATTAGAAGGTTAAAACATTTTGATACTTCCCTTGTTTTCTTTGTTGACCTTATCAGCGTCGGGCTGTCCTTGCTGTCCTTTTTCTTTGGGGCCATTCTCTGAAATAGTGAATACAGCGAGGGACACCATGTTTAGTGAAATACCGCTCTATAATAAGGCACTTACCCCTCTATGTATGAGAGGGCACTAAAATACCGCTCTATAATTGTGCACTTAACTCCTCTATGTATGAGAGGGCACTAAAATACCGCTCTATAATCGGGCAATTAACGCCTCGAATGTATGAGAGGGCACTAAAATAACTCTCTATAATAAAGCACTTAACACCTCTATGTATGAGAGGGCACTAAAATACCGCTCTATAATCGGGCACTTAACGCCTCGAATGTATGAGAGGGCACTAAAATACCGCTCTATAATAAGCCACTTAACTCCTCTATGTATGGGAGGGCACTAAAATACCGCTCTATAATCGGGCACTTAACGCCTCGTATGTATGAGAGGGCACTAAAATACCGCTCTATAATAAGGCACTTAACTCCTCCATGTATGAGAGGGCACTAAAATACCACTCTATTATAAGGCACTTAACTCCTCTATGTATGAGAGGGCACTAAAATACGCTCTATAATCGGGCACTTAACGCCTCGAATGTATGAAAGGACACTAAAATACCGCTCTATAATAAGGCACTTAACGTCTCTATGTATGAGAGGGCACTAAAATACCGCTCTATAATCGGGCACTTAACGCCTCGAATGTATGAGAGGGCACTAAAATACCGCTCTATAAACGGTCACTTAACGCTCTGATGTATGAGAGAGCACTGAAATGCTGCTCTATAATAAGGCACTTAGCGCCTCGAATGTATGAGAGGGCACTAAAATGCCGCTCTAAAATAAGGCACTTAACGCCTCTATTAATGAGAGGGCACTAATATACCGCTCTATAATCGGGCACTTAACCCCTCGCTGTATGAGAGGGCACTAAAACACCGCTCTATAATAAGGCACTTAACGCCTCTATATATGAAAGGGCACTAAAAGACAGCTCTATAATAAGGCACGTAACTCCTCTATGTATGCTATTGCACTAAAATACCGCTCTATAATAAGGGACGTAACTCCTCTATGTATGCGAGAGGCACTCAAACGACACCGGAGTAAGGCAATTGACCCCTCTGTGTATGAGAGGGAACTAAGAAATGCTCTGTAAAAAGGCGGCACTTGACGTAATAAGGCACTTGACTCCTCTATGTATGAGAGGGAACTAAACAATGAAACTAGACGCTGCTCTGTAGTAATGCGCATGGCGCCTCTCTGTATGATATGGTCTTAACGGTTACATGTGTGCGAGGGCACTAGATAACGCTCTTTTCTAAGGCGCATGAGTGGGAGTGTACATGATATTTGATAATTGTAAAGAGGGGAGCTTAAAAGGCCTCTATTTATGACAAATTGCTGTACGGTAACAAATTGAAACGGTTTTATGACAGGAATGCAAAACCTCTGAACCCCTTGTCAATTAGAGACACAGTAAGAATTCAACCATCTAACAAATTGTGGAAACCTGCTCTCGTAGTTAAAAAGCATAATGAGCGATCCTACTCGGTTATGACAAAATATGATAATGCCATTTACCGTAGGAACAGAGGAAACCTTCTTAAAAAGAAGGAAAATCACGGTGTCAAAGTGAAGGTTTACTTCTCGCCAAAGTGCCGCAAAGAGCAAAAATGCCTCGTCAAATGCCACAAGTGTTAAAACACACATTAAAAGCAAAGTGTTTGTGTCTAACTAAACTGTCATGTACCACCTTCCTGTTGAATGCTCATTAACCCGGTCAAGGCGGCCACATAATCGGTGTAATCATCATGGAACTACCATACACTTCGAAACATGCTGGATTAAATGCCCATTAATCAACCTCAGTGTGCCGCCGGGAGGTGTAAGATAATCAGCAAAAAACTGACACTTTATAAAGTCAGATCTAAATGACGTTTGAATGGACCAAAGATCCTCGCGGCCTGCGATACTGGAGATTAATCTCCAGCTGCCAAACTGACCACGAACGAATCGTTTCGATATGAACATTAATGAATTATGTCAAGAAATCCTTTATATCTATGAACTTGTTATACGCATTCTTATATTATGAAAGAACTTATAACTTTGAATTTAAAAAGGGCAGTTGTTGTATTGTGGTCTTATAAAGACTCAATGAACAGACATTAAAATCGAGTCTGCAGCTTTAGTCTCTTAACTGTGTTTGTTGCTCCCAAAGGATCGCCTTTATCAGTATTTATTATAACAGACACTCTCTTACCACGCACTCCAATCTGAAACACTGACTACTGCTGGTCAGTTCCCTATCTACATAACAATGAATAACGTCGTAATTACAGATTATTAGTTAGAACAAGTTGTTAGTTCTTAGTTATTTGTAGTCCTACATTTACACCGGTAAGACTATCACATAGTATAAACGATTTTTAAAAAACAAAATGATCAAAATGAAATGATTTTTAAAAAACTACAACTTGAAACCTATAAGTGATATTGATATGGGACTTTTTATAAAATGATCAACATGAAATGATGTTGATCCTTGTAGAATTATTTTGATTCGATTAAACATGGCCGCCAGTGGCCATCTATGTTTACATAGAGTTATATAGTAAAAACGTATAGCGACTACTCCTCTGAAACTACTTGACATATTTCCATGGAACTTCACAGGACTGTTGATCTAGATATCAAAAACCTACCAGTAGAGCTTCAAGGTCATTGACCTCTTGTTAACTCTCCTGATCAAAGATCACCAGAGCTTATGCCGTGGTGCGGTGTCCGTCGTCCGTCCGTAAACTTTTTTTGTAGCGACTACTCTTCTGAAAGTACTGGATGGATTTTCACGAAACTTTACAGGAATGTTGCCCATGATGTCTAGTTGATCCCAGCGGCCATGTTTGTTTACATAGAGATATAGACTATTTCTCTGAAACTACTTGCCAGATTTTCATGAAACTTCACAGGGATGTTGCTCTTGATGTCTAATTGATCTTAGCAAGATTTCAGGTCGGCCGGAAATTTAAGATGGACCTTTATGGCTAAAGATAGATTTTTAAAAAACAAATTTGTAGCGACCATTTCATGAAAAATATAAGTGATATTGATATGGGACTTCTTCTAAAAATGATCAGAAAGACATGAGGTTGGTCATTGTCGAAAATCATTATGATTCAACATTAAACATGGCTGCCAGCGGCAATCGTTGTTTACATAGAGTTATATAGTAAAAGCATGTAGCGACTACTCCTCTGAAACTTCTTGACGGAGTTTCATGAAGCTTCACAGAATTGTTGCTCTTGATATCTAGTTGATCCTAGCAAAATTTCAGGTCAGCTGGAAATTCAATATGGCCGTCACAGCTAAAAATAGATTGTTAAAAAACAGTCTGTCCGTCTGTCTGTCCGTCCGTAAACTTTCTTTTATAGCGACTACTCCTCTGAAACTACTGCATGAATTTCATGAAACTTTACAGAAATGTTGCCCATGATGTCTAGTTGATCCTGGCAAAATTTCATGTTGATGTGAAATCCGAGATGGCCGCCAAATCTAAAAATAGACTTTTAGAAAACAAGAAGTTTGTAGCAACTGCTTCTTGAAAATTATCAGTGATATTGATATGGGACTTTTTTCTAAAATGATCAGCATGACATGATGTTGGTTCCTGTTGAAATACTTTGATTTGACATTAACCATGGCTGCTAAGGCCATCTTTGTTTACATAGAGTTATATAATAAAAAACTGTAACGACTACTCCTGAACCTACTTGACAGATTTTCATGAAACTTCACAGGAATGTTGATCTAGCTATCAAAAATCTACCAATAGAGCTTCCAGGTCATTGCCCTCATGTGGGTGTGAGTTCTGGCCCTTTGAATATTTTTCCCAGAAAAAAATATTTGTTATGCTATTGCCTATACATATTTTCCCCAAACGTTGTGAGAAGTATCAGTAGGAAGTGGAACTGCGCATATACATGTAGTCGTGGGGTATGCGTTTACAGGGGTATAAATAACCTTCAGTAATAGTTTGATTTTGATTTTTTTTTATCTACATCTTTATTAATTTCGCCTAGTTTTTTACACTATTTTTGTGATGCCTCGGCGATCTCAGTAGTGTAAGGAAACACGCTTTTCTTTCGAGAAAAGAGATCCGAGTTCAAGTCTTGGCAGGGACCGGACGCACTGAGTTGTACTTACAATTTTAATTTTTTTCACATCAATAATGTAGTTTTTGTACAGCATGAACTTAAAAATATGTACATTTGATAGTCATTCATCATATTATTACCGTATGTAAATTGTTTTTATATAATTGAGCATTGAAATATCATTTATAGTCAAAAAAATACATATAGCCGGAACTCAACTATAGCGATATTTTTTTCGTCCAGCTCCTCCAGTCTTTGCTTAATATAAAAATAGCGAATATAGCGCTTTCTTGGTTATAGAAAAGCACTTAAACTGGACGTTTAGTTTCAAATAAAAACATTTCATTTTATTTCGCTTTTCCATTTTGTTCTCTGCCGTTCCTACACGAAATAGAGCTCACTATTAATTTTACACAAACAAACCACACATGATGCTGTAATTCCAATGCAATGAATTAAAAAAAATATATTCTACAATTTTCATTCTTATTGCCTCTCGTCGTCATAGTACATATTGTATACTATGACTTTTCTTGTTACCTTTACGTTTGTGATTTCTCACTCTTGAATTTAGAAATATTTGTCCATCTACTTTCATCCAGTACATCTAGCCAGATTGAATGAACCTATGATGACATACTTCGCGTTCAGTAAATAACAGGTTATATAAACCATTCACGCACATTTAGCTGCAAAAAGGAAAGGGGTAACTACAAGACTAGCAATTTATCATACATAATAGTAAGTAGATTTCAGTGAAACGGCGGAAGTTATAAATTTCTCGAATTAACATAATATTATAACCCATCACTTGTTTTCAATAAACCTAGTACTTTTATTAAATGAAGATGAGTAAATCTTTGTTTCTTATATAAGCATAAACATGTAATTTTGTTTTATTCATGCAGAATAGAAATTAACAGGAATTTCAGAATAATAATCTATAAATAACAAACTCATATGTGTTCCATTAAATGTTATCTGACGATCTCTTCAAGTCTAAAAGGTTTTATTATATGTATATGTTCCGCGTTCGTTTGTAGACAACTAATTAAATATACAGTAAAACAATACTTATTATAATAACACACTCATGTTTGTTGCATTAAATATTATCTGACGACCTCTTCCCGTCTAAAACAGTTTATTATATTTACATGTTCCGTTTGTAGACAACTAATTAAATATACAGTAATACAATGCCTATTACCCATTTTCATTTGATTTATGCAACATAACCACCATAACTAACATCAATTACAGTATACTTTTCGTATTCGGGAATCAAGTATTACAGGATCAGTTGTTATAGTTACTAACTAATTTAGTTAGAAACACACCAAGTTGCTGATTTGACATTGACCGTTGAGGTATGGATATGTTTGTTAAAGCATCATATTATTCTATGTCATGTTCAATTAAACCTCAGTCAATTACAAAGTTACGGACCACCCCATTTCGCTATCTATTCGCGTAAACCGGAACTCGAAATATGACCTTAACCTTTAAAGTATGGACCTGAATACAGTACGCGATACGCCGTCTTGTCGATAGACATAACTACTAACACACGCATCTAATTAAATTACAGAGCGGCCTCGAACATTGCATTTGTGTGCGCACACTGACGTATGACATTTAAAACCAAATTATTACATTGACGTTTAAGGTACGAATTTAACCGCATATATACTTAACATACATACCTTTACGACGTGTGTTTAAATTACATCGGCCAATGCCAAAGTAACAGAGAGAACATGTTTAAATGCATTAATATGTAGTATGTTGTTTAACCAAAATGATGACCTTGATCTTGAAGGTCAAATTAAATGTATCTCGCAAAACTACAACCCAAACTAGATTACGTCTATAGACGGACAGACAGACGGTTTTACATGAGTTGATTACATGATATTACAAATACAGACACACCTATACAAAAGCATTTTATTCATGTTTAGGGTTTAAGAGGCTAGCTAGGACCAGTGTATGTACATATTGTTTATCAAATGAAAGGTTATGATTATGTGCACTTAAAACATATAACGAAATTGCTGCAAAGAGGATGCAATCACTGTTCTCAAGGTGATGGTTCAAGTGCACCACCCATAAATACATATTTATTTAATCAAAATAAAAAGCCTGATTTAAGTAAATTATTTGTATTTGCACGATGACACGTAGGACATTAAAATTATAAATTTACGTTTTCCTAATGAATGATGCAACATAAATGTTTTAATTTCGGGTTTTCAAATTGTAACATTGTAAAACGAAATATTCGTTAAAACACCTGAACGGAAAAACTAAATAGCATAGTTATAATACAAACTACTGGCCAATAAGCTATGAATTAAAAGATACAGACATGTAGATACAAACACATTGCGAATAATATTCGTTTGCTCGACATTAACACCTACATAAATGTTATTAAAAAGATAAGGATATCAATATAAGGAGCCTATATAAGATCAAAAAGAAGAGTAACATTCACATAATACAGTCACTCCAAGAAAGTTTACTACTCAAAGATGATTCAAAAATGACATCACAAACACATTCAGTAAAAAAGCACATTACATAAAAGGGTTGACAACAGGGGTACCGCCTTGGAACTTTCAGTGGCAAAAGGGACCACCGGGGAGTTTAACTTGGTTCAAGGGTGCTCCAAACCTCACTCTTACCCTGTCATCATCAATAAACAGGACAGTGTAAATAAAAATAATCCCCGCCGAGTTAACATTTGAGAAATCATAGGTGTAATGAGAAAAGCCACAGAAATGTTTATGTATATAATATATCGAAATTCAGTTAACCTAAGAAGCTAATCTCATATGTTATCGATGACTAGTCTGAAATCAGAGCATCAACGGGAAACTCATTCAAGGCACGACAAAACGAAGTAAAAGACATTCATCAAACGATTCCCGCCTTAAAGGATTAAGGAACACGTTGTCATAGAGTCCACCGCCCGTGCGCTCGTTGCACAGTCAAAGAAGATATAATCCGATTTTAAAATCCAAGATTTAAGGAGTACATACTAATTTTAGACGATTCTTACGGATGGCGGGAGGTGTACAGTACTGGTTCTACCCAGGAAAAGTGGGTGGTCTGCCTCCACCACAAAAAATCGACCGTCATAGAATCTACTACTTGTATAAGATACATTCAGGACAAACTGACAAATTCAAATTGATTTATAAAACTCTGATTATTGATCTCACTAAAGGCTCGAAAGCGACCGAAATCCAGCTAAATGGGATTAGTAACACCAGAGTTATGACCCTTGTTTGTCTTTGCTTCGTTATCACTCTAGCTTTTTTCTTCTTTCATCCGATATATACAAAATAAGCCAGATTCTTCGTATTAATACAAGCTCGGAAATGCTTATAAAACAGTTATCACGAGTGTTTTGGACCTCGATTCTTAAACAATGCTACAGTTTGCTTCGTTAGCCCTCTTACCCTTTTATTTTTGACTTGATCTTGACTAATAGTTAGCAGGATGTTAATATCTTATCAAGCTTAGATAAGTTTGAAAACTAGACATATTAAACAAGAATTAGCATAGTTATGGCCTTGAACAATTTATCAATGCTATGCCTTTTCTATGTCTTGCTTTGCTAGCGCTCTAACGCCTTTATTTCCCATCTTATCTGTACTAAATTTGCCCAGATTGTTGATATTATTGAATTTTCAAAACAATTGCAAACAAACAACGGAATACGAACACAGGAATTACGCCCATTGAGTTATTGAAAAATTCTATATATAGCATTGTATGTTTTTCGCTTCTTCTTTTTTCATCGAATCTGTACCAAACTTGATAAGATAGTTTATATCCATACACGATTGAAGAGGATAAATAACCAGCCTAACATGAGCAGCAACAACAGAGGTGTGGCCCTTGATTTAATCAAAGTTGCTTTGATTTACATTATTAACAATGATGGTCGTTTATTTGTCATCCAATCTTTATTACACTGTTTATAATGTTAATGACAACAATTTGAAAAACAGACTTATCCTTCGACTCATCTTTGTCTCCCACAACATATTCACCCCATCTCCAACTTTCACCCTCCCACCAACCTTTTCGGCCATTTTAAGAATGTTTGTCTTCATTTCCACTAAATATGTCATAATCATGTTTATCAATGACATGAAAAGCATTGGAAAAAATGGTCCTATAACAAAACACATTTTCCAAATGCAATGGCACCGTAGGTCCGCACCGTACCACAAACATGCATCATACAGCCTTAAACCAGTATAAAGATACAGGCCTTAGGGTTCCTCTTGTTTAAACTCGTGGCGTCCTTTTCTACCACTAGTTATTGCATATTATTGTTATAACTGCACCAAAAGTATATGTTAAGGTAACGCAGTATATAACGAAGGAAAACATGATGACACCAAATTGTTTCATTTTACATCAAGGTTTCAAATCAAACTTATTGTGGGTTAATAAATCAATGTATTAACTTCAAGATGGCCCGCGCATCCTTTATTAACTGTCGAGAACAATACACACAATATATGTAAGGTTCATAAGCTTTTTCTATTCAATGATATAAAACAATGCTAATGACCAAATTATAGCACAATTTCCGTAATTAAACACGGAAACATCACTCACCAACTTTCTTCACACTAGTTTCCGTAAGTTATAAATATAGCTGACAAAATTATCGTCATGGAATTTTCCAAAATGTACTGGAGTCTTATGTTCTGAAAGTTAAGGGGCTAAATCAATGAGTTCTAGCACCTTATTCGACGGATTAAATCCTAAGACGGCATATCTGTAAACCCAAAGTGTTTTATATAGAAGAAATATGTGTGTAACCAATGTCGATTTTGTGTTTCATTATTATCGTATACAACATACCTCGCAGTTGCATCTGTTTCCTTTTGTTTTGTTTTCAGAAAATACAACATTATATTTGCATATGTTTTTAAAAGAAGATATAAAAGCCGAACAGAAAATATAGCATTCAATGACTACAGTCAATCAAAACACGCATACGCCGATGGAATAAAATTCTGCCTTTATAATTATTTAAAAGAATGGTGAGCTTTCTTGCTTTATTGCATATTTGTAACCATTTCCTTTACAATTCACCAAAGCTAAGACAAAAGCAACCTTTTGGTTACTATTCACGCTTATTTAATTTCGCAAATGGACATTTATTTTGGGGAAAGGTCGAATAAAATGTATTGTTCTGTCATTAAATCTTGCTTTGCCTTCAATCAAAAGTTACAGCTTGTGCCAAATACGTGTTCCTTTTTGTTCCAAATTTCGCAAATCTGTCAATTTATTCAGATCAATACTGATTCAAGTCGCATAAGGTGAAAACAATTGAGAAAATTGTGTTGTTTTTTTAGAGGAATGCAATGTTTAATCAACTATGTTAAACGGGTTATAATCGTTTCAATCATCATATTTTGTTTCACATTAATTGATATTATACCTCTGAGGAAATTATTTATTATTAACTCTGATGATAAATGAACCAAAGCATGCAAGCACATGATGTCTGATAATAAAACGCATGTAACTCAGGAGCCTTAGGAAAAATGAAACGATATTGGTATCTTTATGAACGAAATCTAAGTGAATACATTATACTTTAAAAGAAATGTCTTATGCTAGGGAGACGTTTGCATTAATAGCGTGCATGCTCTCGAATATCATCGTTTCTTCAGATGAATACATAATTATTTATTTTAAATTCAAAATATTTTTCTAAAAATGAAATAAAGGTTAATATTGTAAGTTTCCTAAAGTAGATATAAAAGTATAAAAGGAAATTAAGCGTTTAAGGATCACATACAACGAATAATACGCATGGAAACAACAAATAATAATTACAAAGACAAATTAATAGGCAATAAATGTCAATGACGTCACGACAATTAAACGGTTGACATTAGGGCTAACGCTTTGGAACAGTCAGTGACCAAACAGGCCGCTGGGAGTTTAAATCGGGATCTAGAGTGTACCAAAACCTCACGCTTATCCTATTATCATCCCAATAAAACAATACAGTGTAATGAAAAAGTTCCCCGCCATGCTATATACTCTAACAAACTAGGCAGCATTAATAGGTAATATAAGTATAACACAAAGATGATCATGTATATATGAATATAAAAGCCTAGACAGCAACAAAAAGCAAGTACTGAATAACTGGTCCAATCTCAAGAACCCAACATTTGTCAGTGATGCCTGCATATAAATCAGAAAGTTGATAGCTTTAGTTCGAAGATAAAATCATGTTTTCTGGAAAAGTATGTGTCCACGTGTATCCGTTTGATCGATATTTTACAAATTTTGATACGTTGGCAGGTTTACATCTTTCTCAGTGTTATATACTTAATACCCCCCATTCAATTCTGAGCATATATGCAAACAAACTCTTTGACTGTGTTGCTTATACAATACTGTAAAACACATATGAACTATACTATTTGTATAAATAAACGTAAGAACACATGTATCATTTTGTATTTTATTTAATTATATTTTCCTACCTTTTTTTCAGATTAACGTATCAGCTGCTACTAACGCAGAATTGTCTGTCATTCGGATTTATTGGGATTACAATTTCACTAATTTAAACGATCTTCATGCAATGATACAATGAATATAATTTACAATTAACGTTAACGAGTTTTTGAAAACAAGATTGCCGTGTGTCCCTTTATGTCTGCTCGTAACGGTAGCTGGATGCAATAGATATTCTTATATGAAGAAGTTACACGAGTATTTATTCTTATATACACATTATATAACAACTTGTGTCACATATATAGTATTAGAATATTTACATTTTAGTATAAGTAATATCATATATTCTAACACGACCTCCGCAGTCTTTCATATACACAAAGAAGAGAGACAGCTGTATTTTATTCTACGATAAAATACTGCTGTTCCATTAATTCCCCGCGCATATTTCATCCGTTGGAAGCGCCACGTTACATGACGTCACTTGGTAAATATACGTCACGAAGACAAACTCAACAGTAATTTTAATGAAATGTTAATTACAACAAACGTGTCATGCTCCCAAACCGTGCACACCCCCGATATAAACCCATCATATGCATCAGTACATATAACATTAATAAGCATCTTGAACAAGGTGAGAACGTTTGACGTCATACAGCGCCAGCTATATGACGTAAGCAATGACGTAATTGTTTGTCACGTGACTACTAGTGTATTGAAAAGCAGAACTTTGCATACGGCGGCGCCCAATGGAACAGCCTGTAAACATAGCAGCTTGATTACCTTGACCTCCGAGATAATACATAGTGCCACAACAATAGCGTAAACAATGGCGTTATTGTTGTGTTAGAATCGAAATAATAAATACGTACCTGTATTTTATCGGTGAATAAAATACAGTTAGTCGTTCGGATGCGAGCTAACGCACTCGTGATTTAATTACTACGCATCCGAACTCCTAACTGTATTTTATTCACCGATAAAACACAGGTACATATTTATTATTTCTTAAATAACTTGTGTCACATATATAATATTAGAATATTTACATTTTTACATCTACCAATTTTATTATAATCGATAAAACAAATATTAATAGCTTTTCGATAACATGAAACGCCGGTGACGTTGGCATTGCTAACTTATAAGATGTTAAAAGAATTTGCGTTGGTGTATATATTTCAAGATTTTGCCGGAAAGTTAAAATGTCGATTATAATAAGTAAATTTCATGTCAGCCAGACCGCTCGCTAAACGCACTAACAAAAGTGGCATTGGTTTCAAGTATTTTCCTATCTATTGAAATTGTTTAATAGCTATCAAGTTCTGAATGTCGATGCTGAAGGAAATCTCATACTGTGAAACAGAGTGCTTGAAAAAAACAAATTTAATCAATCATATTATGAAATTAATGCAAAAAGTTCTTTTACACCATCACACTAATGTAAGTACGTATAACATAGAAGCAACCTAATTTGTTCTCAGTATTATTAAATATTTACAGGACTGGCAAATCTCCTTCGTTAAGATCCAACTTAACGTTTCTTACGAAGAATTTGCACTTACAATTATAAATGCTTTTCAACAACATGCCTATCAATCTGATTGTGGGGTGTGTATAGTCATGTTTCTTTAAATAGAAACACATTATCCCTCACTATTAAGCTTACATAATTATTGTATCTTCGTTTGTTTGTTTTGAAAATAATAAATAACTGTTACATCTATAACTAACTCAAGGGTAATTAAACTATATTGTATATATTTATCATACATTGGAAAGTTAGATCTTCATGAGACAAAGTAAGGTCCTTTAACAAATAGTTACGATACTGGGATTAATAAGGAAATTTACATTCCCTATAATGTTAATTCTTAAAATTCTTATTTTATTGCAAAACAGAGTCCATTATCATACTCATTTTTGTATCTGTCAAACCTTGTTTTTGTACTGCTATGAAAGAGATTTTATGTTGAGTTTGTCACCTGCTAGCCAGGGTGAAATTATTGATGCCTTTAATAATACTTCTCGGTATCTTGATGACATACTCAATATTGATAATCCATTCTTTGCTCATATGGTTACTAACATTCATCCACCAGAGCTCACTTTGAATAAAGCCAACAGTTAGGATACAGTAGCAGCATTTCTCGATCTTTATCTCTCGATTTCAAATGATTGTATTCATTCTAAAATCTATGATAAGAGAGATGATTTCAATTTTAACATCGTTAACTATCCACACCTGGATGGAGATGTACCTCGTGCTACCTCATACGGAGTGTATATCTCCCAGCTCATTCGATTTGCTAGAGCGTGTAATGATGTTATAGACTTCAATGATCGAAATCAAGTTATTACAAGTAAACTTCTTCAGCAGGGTTTTCGTTATCACAAACTACGTAGAGCTTTCTCTAAATTCTACCAACGCAACGAGGGCCTGCTGGAAACGTACAACACCAACCTTAAGACACTTCTGCGACTAGACATATCATAACCCTCATTTTATTGAGATGTGGTCTGTAAACTTCGAAAGTTAAAGGGGTCTGACGGGTTTCCTGACCGCGTTACAAATTGAATCAGGAAGTTCGTCAGAAAAGGATATAACCGTTTGGTTTTACAGCGCACTGCATGTTTAGTGATTGACCCCTCTACAGTCAGTCATTACGCTTCATTTTTCACTTGTGCGATGACTGGACTACCTCTTGGGACTCTATTATTGTACCTACTGAAACCCCAACTAAGGGAGGTGGGTGCATGAGCTTTCGTCCCTCGGGTTTTTTGGTCGTAGCCTAGATTGGTTTTCTCTTTAGCTGCAACTACAATGGTTGTTCAGTACGATTCTGGATACATCGTGAGATGTTTTATTATTTTGTATGTGTTTCTTTAGTTAGTTTCTCAGGATGTGGGCTTTATTGTTAGAGAATTCCTTTTGATGGGATGTAGTTTTGTTTAGACTGTCTTGTCTATTTGGGCGCTGAAGACAGGATAATTGCGAGGATTGTGCGCCTATAAAATCGATTCAAGCTAACCAGTGGGCCTTATTGCCTACTGACCGTTCCAAGTCGGTAACCCTGTATGCACCACCCTTTCTGTTGTTTTTCGTCTCTTTCATTGTATTTGCAAGACCTTGTTTGCAGTACAGTGCGGACCTACGATGCCTTTGCGCTCGGACGCTGTGGTTTCTATAGGACCCTATATCTCATTTTTGAAACGAGTATGACATGAGAAATTTGAACATCGCCCAACACGATACACACAACAAATATTGCAGTCTCGGTTTTATTGATACTGTTCATGAGCGGTAGTCAACAATGATTGCTAACGTTTACGCCCTCTAGACCAGGGTAAGCATAACTCAATATTTACAATGTCAACAGTACGAAAATGTGAGCCATCCCGAACGTAGTATGCATAAGACTGTTAACATGAAACATTCAGTGTGATATGTTATACCATTCCATTTCCAGCGGCGATGGGTCCCAGTTTGTAACTTTCTTTTGCAGTAAACGAAAAATTAATGGGCGAAATAAACTAAATAGAATTTAGTGAGCATAAGATAGTAAGCCTGCATATCACATGTAACAGTCAAAATGCTAAATTAAAAAGCAGACAACATATCCTAATGGTGATTGAACAGTACTCGGAACCTTTAGTTGAATCATCTATCCAATATTAAAGTAAGAAAACACACGTATTGGATCATATACCGCCGATAAATATATATATTTCCCAGAAAAATGGTCAGAAGGTTATGTCATACCATTGCACAAAAAGAGGGAGGTTAATAAACCGGAAAATTATAGAGGCTTTACTTAGTACTTTGGGAAAACCTTTTTACAATGATTTTAAATAATAGATTAAACGAATGGGCAGATAAATATCAAGTGTATGTAGAAACACTAGCTGGTTCTAGAAAACAAATGGGAACTATTGATAATATATTTATTGTACACTGTGTAATATACAAATTGTTGAATGATAACAAAAAAATATATGTCGCCTTTATTGATTTTACCAAAGCCTTTGATTTCATAGTAAGATATATATTATGGTATAAACTCATAAAATCTGGAGTAAGGGGACAATCTTAGAAGTTATTAATACTATGTACAAAAATGTAAAATCACGTGTTAAATATGAGAATCAGTTGAGCGAAGCATATAATAATTATATGTGTTTTCTGGGAGTCGCTCAGGGTGAATGTCTGTCACCATTTTTGTTTTCCATGTATGTGAATGACCTTGAAAAAGTTTTAATTTTAAAAGGATATACGGGAATTGATATGGGTATGTTAAAGTTATGTTTAGTTCTTTACGCTGATGACATAGTTATCTTTTCAGAAAACGAGAGCGGTTTACAGGATGGTTTAAATATTTTGAATGATTATTTTACTAAATAGAAATTTACAGTAAATGTGAATAAAACAAAAGTTATGGTGTTTAAAAAATGTGGGAGAAACAGAACAAATATACATTTTATCTTTAATGGTTCACAACTTGACATTGTCAACAAATTTATGTATTTAGGGATAGTTTTTATAACTGGTGGGTCTTTCAGAGAAACTCACGAGCACTAGCGGGACAAGCTCTCAAAGCAATATACAAATTAAAATCATATTTGTATAAATTTCATAATATATCTGTGAGTCATATGTTAGATTTATTTGATAAATAAATTTTACTTATTTGAACTATGGGGCTGGAAATTCCGAGGCTAAAGTAATCGAACGAGTTCAATTACAATTTTGTAAACATACTTACAGGAGTAACAAGAAAAGTCATAGTATACAATATATACTATGACGACGAGCGGCAATAAGAATGAAAATTGTAGAATATATTTGTTTTAATTCATTGCATTGGAATTAGAGCATCATGTGTGGTTTGTTTGTGTAAAATTAATAGCGAGTTCTATTTGATGTAGCAATGGCATGAAACAAAATGGAAAAGCAAAATAAAGATAAAAAGTTTTTTATTTGAAACTAAACGTCCAATTTAAGTGCTTTGTTATAACCAAGGAAGTGCTATATTTGCTATTTTTATATAAAGCAAAGACTGGAGGAGCTGGACAAAAAGGACCTTCATTAAAACCGACAATTCGCTATAGGTGATTTCGGCTATAAATATGTATTCCGGCTATATGTATTCTTTTGACTATAAATAATATTTTCAAAGCACAATTATATAAAAACACACCCTGAATATGTATGAATAATTACAATTTACATGCGGTAATAATATGATGAATGACTATCAAATGTACATATTTTTAAGTTCATGCTGTACAAAAACAACATTACTGATGTGGGAAAAAATATTTGTATGTACAACTCAGTGTGTCAGGTCCCTGCCAAGACTTGAACTTGAATCTCTTTTCTCGAAAGAAAAGCGTGTTTCCTTACACTACAGAGATCGCCCAGACATCACAAAAAGAGTGTACAAAACTAAGCGAAATTAATAATGATGTAGATCAAAAGAATGTCAAACTAAAACTAGAAATTGTTATTGTCCATGGGACAAAAACGTATGGCTCCCCCACTCGCCCAAACAGACATAATTGACGACTCTAGGTCCACCGTTCTCATTGATCTGAGATCGTTTTGATATTCAATATCCCTGTGACTGTATCTACTATCTGTATCAGTGACATTTACTGGTCAACCATCCTTCCAAGTTTGAGGACCCAAGGTCCAACCATTCTCTAGTTATTGATTGGACATTGTTTTGTTATTGATCGGGGATCGTTTTGATATCAATAGGGGTCATGTTCTGGTCATGACCAACCATCCTTCCAAGTTTGAGGACCCTAGGTCCAACCATTCTCTAGTTATTGATTGGACATCGTTGACCTTTGACCTAGTGACCCCAAAATCAATAGGGGTCATATGCTGGTCATGACCAACCATCCTTACAAGTTTGAGAACCCTAGGTCCAACCATTCTGTAGTTATTGATCAGACATCGTTTGATAGTCAATGTCACCGCGACCTTGACCTTTGACATAGTGAACATCGATTTTATAGTCAATGTCACCACGATCTTGACCTTTACCTAGTGACTCCAAAATCAATAGATCTAACCATTGTGTAGTTATTGATCGGATATCGTTTTGATAGTCTGTCACCGTGACTTTGACCTTTGACCTAGTGACCCCAAAATCAATACGGGTCATCTACTGGTCATGACCAACCATCCCTCCAAGTTTGAGGACCCTAGGTCCAACTATTGTGTAGTTATTGATCGGATATCATTAAGATAGCCAATGTCATCGCGACCTTGACCTTTGACCTAGTGACCCGAAAATCAATAGGGGTTATCTACTGGTCATGACCAACCATCCTTCCAAGTTTGAAGACCCTAGGTTCAACCATTCTCTAGTTATTGATCGAAATCGTTTTGATAGTCAATGTCACCGCGACCTTGACCTTTGACCTAGTGACCCCAAAATCAATAGGGGTCATCTAATGGTCATGATCAACCATCCTTCTAAGTTTGAGGACCCTAGGTCCAACCATTCTCTAGTTATTGATCGGACATCGTTTGTGACACAGTCAGCACAAAATCAATATGGCTCCCCTCCACACTTTGTGTGGGGGAGCCATAACTATCACAGAAGGTTATTAATACCCTTGCAAACGCATACCCCATGACTTCATGTATATGCGCAGTTCCATTTCATACTGATGCTTCTCACAATGTTTGGGGTATGACAGAGGTCACAGTGACATTATTTTGGTATGCGACACACCGCTATCCCAAGATGTATCAACATACCAAGTTTGGTATTTCTAAGTGTTATTGTATTGACAGAGGTAACAGGTCAAGGTCACAATTACCTTATTCTGGTACGCGACACATCGCTATCCCAAGATGTATCTAAATACCAAGTTTGCTATCTCTAAGACTTAGTGTTATAGTATTGAAAATATGTTCTGGACAAGCATTTTCTATGACAAAGGTCACAGGTCAAGGTCAAAGTCACAGTGGCCTTATTTTGGTATGCGACACACAGCTATCCCAAGATGTATCCACATACCAAGTTTGGTATCTCTAAGTGTTATAGTATTGAAAATACGGTGCAGACAAGAGGTGAAAGAGTCTGTGGATGCTCTACTGGCTAAATGTGCAGGGGACCATAACACATTTTTAACATTCATTCAACCGGCACATGGCAATGATATAGGTCACTATTTGTTGAATGCCAGCCACAGTAGCAGGAGAACTAGTATGTACAAAGTTAGTGTATTACAGGGTTCCCACAGTTTTTTGAGAACAAAACTATCCCAAGAGAGTTTTTTTCAGGTTTTCCCATTGCTTTCAAGGACAATTTATACCAGTGTTTGTCCGACACCGTTGTTGCAAAAACGTTAAATTGTTCACAGTACTAATATGTGACACCATACAAGATGTTAGTTTATATTTTTTGACAAGTATTGACTTTAACCCGCTGTTTTTTAGGCTGTTCTCCCTCCTATGAAGGAAATTTAGTGTTGACATTTAACTTGTTCTCAGACGACATGCTTTATCGATTCAAATTATTAGACGCTTGCATATACGACGGAGCATTTTGAGTTTTATCTGAAAATACTCGGCTAAAATTGTAACATATTTTATGAGTCAACCGGTGAGGTAACGAATTTGTACGACAGCGATCGAAAACAAAAGTACAATTTGGGGTTCACATTTCATTGATCAGAGCATTAACACATCTTTACGATTGTTCACGAATACCAATGGTTACTTTTTATGGGCTTACTAGGCCATTCGCCAAATCGCCATAGGCGAAAAGTAACCTGAACTGGCGAATGAAAACCGTAAGAAATACACACCAAATTCGCCAGACATCGGCGGTCTGGCGAATCCAAATTTCCGACCGATTTTGTCTAAAAGATCTCGGAAAATCCCGAATTCTAATTTACAAAGTCTTTCACTGTTTATAGGCCACTATCCCGCTGAGTGTTTTAGCTAATTAGTGACAATCAATTTAGATCGATAAACTAATTATGTCAGCGTTTATTGAAAACCACTGTCAAATTGTCGGTGCGATAAGACTCCGCCCACTGTTACTCCTCTTACTGTCAATCAACTGGTTTGTGTCCCCGCGCTCAACATTATCTGTCATATAAAGTTGTGACATTATTCACAGATTTAACTGCGTGATCGAGCCAGGTAAAACATCAAATAATGTGGCGCCCTCTAGCGGCCAAAATGGCTGATCAAAACAGAAAATTTGAAAATGTTTGCTTACGAATTAGCCAGAGATACTCAGCCTGTCTGTGTTTTTGAACTTTACGATCACTGATAAGTGTTAAAGGAACACATGGCAATCTTGAGTTTTCAAAAACTAGCAGCATCCCGTTAGTTTTTCTACATAAATTGCATTTGTTCAATCATTAATGTTAATTATAAGAATTGTATTAAGCCATTTGTTTTTTTCTATTATTCGTTTTTTTTATATTATTGCACCAGTAATATATTAAAACTTATAGTATAATAAGACGAAATAGGAATACTTAAAATTTTATTTATTTAAATGTAACCAGGGTAAAAGTAAAAATGATACTGGATATATAAATTGTGACACCCATTTCAAATACTGCAAGATTGCCATGTGTCCCTTTAAGTGCCTACTAATTAGTTGTACACACGGTAGCGTAAACAATGGCAAGTGTGAACCGGTGTTTAATCGGCTGTTTCTGAATTGGGTTCATTTTATGGTTGATTGTTCAATCAACATGAAACAATACAAAAGGTGCGATTACTCAAAATATTGGTGTATGTAGCATTTCTGAATTTGCAGCGCGATCTTTCTAGATTCTTTGGAACTCGTGTTAGTTGAACTTGTATATGCCTCAGTTTAGCCTTACATTTTTTAAATATATTGCTATTTATTTTATTTCTCTGCATGTTAGAATACTGAAATGCATTTAATGAAAATACTAAATGGTGACAAGAGTCTGCATTTTTGTATTTTCTTATGATATATGCATGCATTCATTCTGTCCTTTTTTAAATTTCAGTCTTTACAATTTTTAAAAATTAAAATTACAATAAATTAAATACAATTTTTAAAAAAGTTCTGAACCTTTTCCCGGTATGGGAAGCATGATATTATGTCCTTTAATGGGGCATAACACCGCCAAAAGTCATTGAACTGTAACACATCAATGACATGCACAACTACACATGGCACTAATCATCCCTAGAGAACAGAAATGTGACAAAGTTTGTGTATAAAAACTTTAAAGAACTCAATTTCATTAACCAGTACACAACAATGGCAGTGCAACTAGGCTTGGTATAGTTCTATGACATAAAACGTCACAGAACAGAGCTACAGATAAGCAAGGTAATTGCGTAAATTCCCAGTTAAAACGTGCTAAATTAGGCTGTATACACAATTAAATTTCTTTATTGGTGCGTACCAATTATGTTTAACAAATTAATTACGCAAAATAACCGTTTTTGTCAGCATATCATATTTTATCCATTACCGTGAAGATGGCCAATATCAAACGGAATGCATCGCCGTTTCCAGTCAATTCTCAAATAAGCGAGCCATTGAGATTGGCTAAATGTGACTGGTTATCAAGTTTATTTTTTTCACTCGAAAGTAAATCCTTCAGGAACAAAAATGTTGTATTCAGTCTATTTTTAATTATTCGGCATCACCGAAGCACTCAACTTTATCTGTACGTCAACATGGCTAAAAGAGGCGCAGGTGTTTGAACTCAGTGCAAGAATATTCATTTTCGCTAAATATTAATAACTAACTCAGAACACAATAATAACTAACGTTGCGACGTTGAGTCGTGACGTCAATAAAGTGTTGCTGACGTCAACATCATCCGCCGACAACGTTCAATAAAGCGATTATTTGTTTGCAAAAACGTAATTTAAAATGTAATAAATAGATTATTTAACTGCTGAGATCGACTATGGGTAATCCTTTACTTGATGGTAGACGTGCTTTGTTTTTTTTACTTACTCGCATGCGCTCGTTCGTGAAAAAAACTACACGCCTACCTCTTGTGAAGGATTTCCCTATAATCGATCCCAGCAGTTAAATAATCTCTATATAATTCATAGAGGGCCCTGGTTTTGTATCACTGCTTAACACAGAAGTTCAGAGAGATATTGCACAGGGTATAGTTCTCCCTGTACACTGGACAGACTACTTTACATCCCTCCGAAGGATGACCTATATTCACAGTACCATGCCCAAGTAAGATACTGCGGAGTTTGTTTGAAAAATCTGGGATGTGACCCCATTGGAAATCATACACGTGATTTCTGGGACTCGAGTCAAGTATGTTTAACACTTGGCGACCGCAGGGTTAAGTTTCCAAAATTATATGGCAACAAAAGAACACAAGATAAATATGTCTGGAAGTCTCCTGAAACATGAGTCATACACAAATATCCTAGACACATTCGGTATACACAGGGTCTGAATGACACTGACTACCACAACAGCCATGGTTCTCACGTCTTCGTCTAGGTATTCTTCTTTTAGTTAAGATACTACAGATTACCAAATATGCAAACGACGACTAGAATCGTCAGGGGATGTTTATGCTCACACAACCTTCCAATTGTTCACTCGATTTTTTAAACATGCAGAATGAATAACAAATACGTAGTCTAGATCATCTGCGACGCTTGCTTGTTTACAAAATTACCAGGCGTCGAACATGATCAAGACTAATTTCATGTAGATCAATCCGTGACAACACAAAACATTCATAAACTGAAAATGTGTGCTAACTTTATTGACACGTATGACAGTGGAGAGTGTAAACTTGCACATATTCTACTTACGATAAATTGTTTCGTCAAAACTGGAGCACTCTTGCTGCACAAAAGAAAACAAAATGGAGGAATGGCCGGATCAAAACGGAAATGGATTGCTATGACGTCAGGCTGTTCCAGTAACACATTACTTTCATGAAACGCCTCCCGAGTATTGGCGATCTGGACAGTGAGGTCTTAATCAACTTTATACTCACTATAAAAACCATATACATCTATATAAATCTTCCTTGGAATTTTATTAGAACAAAATGTATTTCACATCGATTCAAAAACATATACAGAAAATGGAATTCGCAATTAACCATCTCCATACACGAGGGGTACAGCAAATTCACGCTTCACTGTGCACTATATGCAGTATATGGAATCTCGAAATAGGTCAAACTCCATCACAGTATTAGAGCGTTCTAATGGTTTCCATACACAGTAATAGTTATCTGAATTTCTATATTCATGAATAATAACGCTCTATGAAAATTCAAACTCAAAACGATTTTATTTATGGAGAGTTAGGAAGAACTACATTTCAACAATATATGAAAGCTATTATTCGTTATTGGTTGAAACTTTTGAAATGCAATGAGATAAACTATTCAGTTGTAAACCCTACTTAGATAACGTTTCTATTAAAACATTTAGATTAAAACTAGACTTGTACTCGAGTTGAGGACTTTAATATTCGTAATCTTTGTATAACTAAAACGTTACTCAATCAGGGTTACCGTTACCATAAACTTCGTAAAACCTTTGCAAAATTTTAATATCGTAACCCTGATCTTCTTTCTAAATATAAATGTAATTTAAGGACTCTTCTACGACAAGGACTATCACAACCTGACTTCTATGGTGATGTGATTTATAAACTTCGTAAGATTCTTGGTCATGATTAAACTTGTTAAAAAGTTTATCAAAAGAGGTTATGACTCTATCATTTTGCAACGTACTGCATGCTTGGTGGTGGACCCTTTTACAGTTCGCCACTATGCTTTCCTCTTTAATTGCACTATGACCGGACAGGCTGTGGACCCTATGATGACGCCTACCTAAAGCCCATTGGGACGGTGGCGTTTGATGTTTGTCCAGGATCTTTCTTGTCGTGCCCTTAATGGTGTATTCTCCTACTGCTCTGGCTTCTGCCAAGTCATTGAGTACCTTCATTGTGGCTTTCTAGGCTATTGTTTTTTGTTGTATTATATTTACACGAGCATATTTGTGTTTTACTTATATTGCCTATTGATGCTGCCTTGTTGGTTAGAGATTAGATCATGGCGGGGATTTCTTTATTTACACTGTCCTGTTTTAATGGGATGACAGTAGGGTAAGTGTGAGGTTTGGTGCATCCTAGAACCGGTTTAAACCCCCAGTGGCCTTCTTTGCCACTGACCGTTCCAAGGCGGTAACCCTATTGTCCACCCTTTTGTGTTTGTGATGTCGTTTGCATTTTTATTACTTTTGCCTTTTCGTTTGTCTGTTTGCGTGTTTGTTTTTGTGTTTTGTGGTTGACTGTCGTCCTTGAATGCTGCTTTCCCTGTCCGATATTTTTATCCTTCTTTAGAGTGTCATCTCACAGACTTGAAATAGAGACTGGAAGGCGGCAAAACCTATAAAGATACCACTTTCGAGAAAGAAAATGTAAACTTTGTAATTCTTTAGAGGACGAATTTCATTTTATACTAGAATGTCCACTTCATCATGATTTTAGAGAGGTGTAGATTAAAAAGTGTTATTGGAAAAGACCATATATACCCAAATTTATAGAATTGTTGCAAATAAAAAAGGTTAAAATTGTTAGAAATCTCGCTAGTTTTATTTTTAAAAGCTTTCAAAAAAGAAACGAAACTTACGATATAACATTTTTCCTCTTACTTGCTTATTTATCATATAATGTCAAATAACATACCTGTCTGTTGTGAACAGTCATATACTTTTCTACTTTGATGTAAGCCTTACCTTAAGATAATAAGAAAATATAAGGTTATAACGATTAAATGTATAAATATATGTTTGAAAATAACAAACATATATTTACAGTTGGACAATAATGAATATATTTACATACTAGTAATACTATTAAAATTGATGACTGCAAACCATTGACTGTTTAAATATAAATATGATGTGTATTTTGTATTGTATACTGATAGGCCATTTGGTCTTTTGTATTAATTAAGTTTATCTATATAAATATCGGGCTCAGAGATCTCCAAAGGTTGGAATTAATAACAGTTCTGATTCCATGCCCGGGGTGACGTTTTACCGCCGCCAAATTGAACAGACAACATTTTTCTAGAGCTTTTTTTGGCACAAATTCGATTGGTAACACGATAAGCTTAACTCACTAGTATAATAGATAGATACGTATTATAAATATATAAAGTCAAAATAGTTTGCATGTTAGCCAACAGAAGAATCTACGACTCGAATTAAAGATACATTCACATAGTTGTTATCAAGTACACTATGAAAAAAGGAAGTTTACACGGGGTTCAAATGCATTGTGCTATATTGATTTCTATAGTTGTTTAAAAAATGTATGAAAGGAGAATTCTGGAAATAGTCGAACACGATAAATACGAAAAATATTGCAGTCTCGGTTTGATTGATACTGTTCATGTACGGTAGTGAAAAATAGCTACAGGTCACACCCTCTTGCCCCGGGTTGAGCAGAACTCAATATTTAAAATGCCAATAGTACAGAAATTTGAGCCATCCCGAAGATGGTATGCATATGACGGTGCACATGGAACCTTCAATGAGATGTTATCACACCATTCCATGGCCAGCGGCGTATGGTCCCCGTTTATAACACAACGCTTTGCCCTAAACGAAAACAATGGCCAAAATGGAATTTAGCTGAGAGCAGAGGTTATGAAACCTACGTATCACAGTCATAAGTCAAAAGACTAAATTAAAATGCGGGCAACATATCCTAAGTGTTATTAAACGATACTCAGAACCTATAAAGCCTGGAGTAGTGGAACCACCTATTCAAATTTCAAGTAAGAAACCAAACGTATTTAGATTGTACCACTCATATATGTAAATAACGCGCTCAAAGAAGTTTAATTATAGCAGCCTGTTTCAGAGTCACTCTGTATGTTATGTATTCCTTAACCTATTAATTAGACATGTACGTACACACCAATTGCTGAACATACTATTGCGCTTGTTTCAGCCAAAGGTTTTTTGGACTTTTTAGAAAAATTTCATCTAGTACCTACGTAAGTTGTATATCAGTGAAACAGAGATATTTAGTGATAAACAACTAAGACATCCTGACAGTTTTATAGCAAAATATAAAGGCTAACTGAAGTTATCTGGAAATATTTAATTGTATGTAGGCCCGCCAACAAGGAATTTACATGGAAATGGAAATACATGGAACTATTTATTTCTCAACCGATTTTCAAAACTAAGGTAGTTTTATTTACCACTGACAATGCCAGTTCTAATGATATATATATGATGTATGTAGTTTTTAAATTGCTAAAGCTACTGCAAAAAAAAATATTGGCTGATACAAGTGCCCCAAACAATAATACGTATTCACTCGACAACACACACACGTAAAAACATTCTATGCCTAGTTGAGTACTGCGTGATTTTAAGACATCTATTTCTTTCATTGATTGTCATAAATCTCGCCGACGGTGAAAATGTGTTTTGCGGTCTTCTCAGTAGGCTATCTTTTTTGTTTGTTTGGTGATACCTGGCCGCTGTAGTAACTGGACGCACAATGGTTCTATTAACAAAAAATAGAGAATATTTTATTGACAAAATAATTACTTGTTTTTATATCATAAGTGTGATTGTTTGATTTTTAAATGCATTGTTAACTTTTCGGAATATCGAAAATGAATTTAGCAATCCTATTGTAAAAGAAAAGTCAAACAGATGGGTAAAACAATTAACACCACTTTCTGTTTAATTCTACTCATTGACTATTTAATTTGATAATTTGATTATGATTGTGGTACGGTGCGGACCTTCAGCGTCATTGCGTTTGGTTAATGTAGTTTATATAGGAAAATTCAATCTCATTCGTAATCTATGTTTGTAATTGTACCAATTTAGTTTTATACATAGATAAATTCAAAGGAAATAGTATCGGCGCACAAGTGCATGTATTAATTAACAAAGTACTTTATGGTTACGATAATAAAATGTATCCGACTATATGGCACTCTACAGGCTACTAAAGTCACTTTAAAACATATTAATCTCCGACGATGAATGTCTGTAGTAACAATTTGGACAAATGGATGACCATAATTATTAATACATTCTGATTTATCGTATTTTATGAGATATTTTAATATATTATCCGTTGTGCTAATATCATGGGTTTGAATATGTCTGTCCCAAGGTATTACGCCAAAGAGAAATGGAGAAGTCAGCCAGCGATTATAAACACATAAAATAGTCGTTTGACATTGGTATTGGAACCGTTCCTTTGTAAAATGGCAGGCAGCAAGTTTCATCTATGAAATGTGTCAAGGCTCCTAAAGAATATGCGTTTACTTTATTAATAGAACGGGGCGTCAACACGATTAAACTTACAAACACGATAATTTGTGAATGATGCTCTTTGTCTTGTATCAGAGTTTAATCTATTTGATTTTGTAGAAAAACATCTGGATTACTATAGAGTTTACAAAATAGACTATCCAATTATAGCAACATCAAAAATTATAATAAGGATAATAAAAATTTACAAGTAAGCTTTCTTTGAATCAACGAACACCAATACTATAATAAAGTATCATATTTTATTGCGTCAGTTCAACAGTGGTAATGTAAGAAGCAGTACCTCCCAGAACAATTAAAAACAGGCTGGCAGCAGTATTCTTTTAAGTATTCTTTTAAGTAAAGAAAATTAGGATCACTGATTCAGAAAAAGTGGGTGGTCTGCCTCCACCACAAAAACTCGACGTCATATATAAATTTACATGTGTTGAAAATGACGTAAAACTCAAGACAAAAAAACAATCGTTTCGCGAGGGGCGGGATTTGCGGAGCCAAATAATACTATTTTTGATGTGAGTCTCTTAACAAGTGTCTAAATGTTTGCAAACGATGTTTTTAATTGTAAGCGTTTGTTTAATTTGTCACATGAATATATGATGAACTATTATCCAAAGTCCATGAACCAATATGCCCCCGAGTTTATCACTTGTGCTTTATACTAAAATGTCCTAATTGCCAAAGAAATTGTTATATAGATCTACAGACGAAATCGGTAATGTAGTTGACGCCTTAATATATTAGCCTGACGTTCTTCTAATACACAGCTCTTCGTAAATACACCAGTATATATCTCATTGATGAAAAATAAGGTAATGCACTTATATTTACAAATATATAATCTAATCACAAAAACTATTCGCCTTAAATGTGAAAAACACAATAATTTATCAAATTTAGTAAAAAAAACAAATGTTTCATTTTTAATAGTTTTTGAAACTCGTTTTAATGAATCAGTTCAAACGTTTCTGATTTATTTGTAAAGTCAATTGATTATTTAGTATTATTTATTTATTTTACATCGATTGCAAAACAAGTACACATCTTATACAAACCATTATCAGAACAGACTATAAAAGAGTATGATAATAGACCTTTGGAAACGGCCGAACACGAAACATACAAAATATTGCAGTCTCGGTTAGAGATTTCCTTTTGATGGGATCTAGTTTTGTTTACTATGTCTTGTCTATTTGGGCGCTGAAGACAGGATAATAGCGAGGATTGTGCGCATATAAAATCGATTCAAGCTAACCAGTAGGCCTTATTGCCTAATGACCGTTCCAAGTCGTTAACCCTGTCTTCACCACCCTTTCTGTTGCTTTTTGTCTCTTTCATTGTAGTTTCAAGTCCTTGTTTGTAGTACAGTGTGGACCTACTATGCCATTGCGTTCGGACGCTGTGGTTTCTATAGGACCCTATATATCATTTTGATTGAGACTGTTCATCAAATATTTTATAAGTATATTTACGTTTCAGGCAAATATATAAGCAATAAGAGGAAAATATCTTACAAACTATGACAAAATAATACATTTGATTGTTGGGGAAAACAAAGGCTATTGTTAAGCTGTACTCCTACTGATATATGCAGATTTCAACAATGCTGTAGGCTGTCGATTTCTCCACTCTTTGTGTTACAAATGTATTGTCCTTTTTGCTGAAGTTTTAGAAATGCCTAATTATTTCGGTTTGTGAGGCTTTTTAGACCTACGGTCCGTTGAGTTTGATTGCTGTGGTTTCTATAGGACCATTTTTATCATTATTGTTTTACTCTATTAAGGCCGTTTGCCGACAAGTTAAATATGCAAATAGAATCAATGAATTTTCTATATGGTGTAGCCTTTTCTAAACACGATAACATCACACAGGCAACGTTATACATGTCTAAATAATGTAACACATAATGGTTAATATCAAGTTAAATATGCAGCGAGTTTAATTTTAAATCGATCATACATTACGTGGTCCAGCCTTAATTCCTTTGTTTAAAAATACCTATTAAATGTTTTAATTCTACAATATGCAAAGTTTTAAGCCGAAATTAAGATTTTATTTTATATCCCAGCCAACCCCGTTTTCGCTTCTTGGAGAAGGGGTTGGATGGGGTATGAAAGTTATTACTCGGACCACGTAATGTTAAGAATGAATGAATGAAGGAATGGTGTTTTACTGCACGTCGACACATACATAGGTCATATTGTACGCTCAAACTGATGAAAGATGAAGAAATGAAGTAGTAATTAATATTAATGTAAATATATACAGATAAAACTATTTACAAGTAAGTGATGATATGGCAGTAATATAAACTATATAAAACAATACTAAAATCTATATTTTCAAATAACTCTTTCATAGTATTAACATTGTAGTACCTTTGACGCATAGGATCAAAGTCTACCCATTCCAACAAGATGTGTTTGATCGTTAACGATGTAAAGAAGGGTATACATTGCTCACCTTGTAATAAATATGAATGAGTATAACGTGTATTCCCTATCCTGCACCGGGCTAGGACAATTTTTTCTCGACGAATGGGTCTACTAGAAGAACGCCATTCTCCGAGTAACGGTTTAATTGAATGGAGTTTATTGTTAACAGACAAATTCCAAGCGACTTGCCAAGAGTTACGAATATATGTGTTAAAACAACTTTTAAAATTAGTATAAGGTAATTTGGAATTAGATAAATGTAAACATAATGCTGCTTTAGCAGCACTATCAGCTCTATCATTACCACGTATTCCTACATGACTTGGAAGCCAGCAGAAAATAATAACATTATCAGCTGAAAGAAAATTGTACTTTTGTAAAAGTTGAAGCACAATTGGGTTATTATAATGTATACTTAAAACTGAAGGAATTTATTCAGGGGCAGATACGTTTGCTACTAGTTCAATCTTTAACAAAAAAGGCAACCATACACCCCAAAGAGTAAAATGGCAGAAACATCAATAAAATACTCTTAAATTGGGTCATCCTAGATGTAAAACCTAGATATTTGGAATCAAATATAATACTTTCTCTGAAGTTTGTTGTAAGAAAACATTACCATATAATTGAAATTATGCCCATAGCGTACACTGTATCATAAATAACATACATAATCCAATGCTTGACATATGACATAGTTCATAGTTTTAAAACAGAATTAAAACTTGTTGTACATGGTTCAATTAGATAATTGACTACATATATGGATGTATATATGTACTGCTACTTTAAAGTTCAGCTATTTAAGGTTAACATGCGCGAATTAGTTTCGTGATGTCTAATACTAATTTTGCATTCTTTGACATCAAATGAATTGCTATATTTCCTGTCACGTTTAGAATTGGGACCCTGACAGCATAATTAGCTTTGTTTCCAGTGTGTAATTCGTGTTAAATCATATGGTTACCATTGTCGACTGAGATTATCACCTTGGGGAATAACGGTAATAGATTCAGATATGCGCGCAAAAAGTATAGTTTAGTTGTATACAACGAGATATCCGCCATTTCAGATTCAGACCGAGATAATACCCACGCTTAAGTCAACTCAGTTTGCGGCAATCCATATCTAGAGTAATGCAGCTGCCGCAGTATATACTCTAACTAAAACATGTGGCTTAGTTGAATAAACGTGTAGACGATTAAACTGGCATTATCTTGGCGTGTTATGATCGAGGGTTTTTCATATGGTATGCAGGAGTAAAATCATGGTTTTAATGTTATAATGGATGAAATAATCAAAGCAGCTAAAAGTCCTAAACTAATACAATAAACAATTAATATAACATTGAAACCAGTCGAAATCAAAACGTGTTATTTAATAATAGAACCAGGTCATATAAAATGTCAAAGATTAATCAGTTCGTTTTGAGATGGTGAAAACTGTAGACATGACGTAGAATATTCAGACATATCTATCTAGGGAAATTCTTAAATAACACCAAATCAAATTTAAGATGAATAGCTACGGAAAAAATATCACTCTGGAAAACCTAGGGAATTACATATTGAATTACTATGGTAAAGTTCTATTCAGTCTACGTCTTTACACGCAACATTTGGCCCCGGGGTTAAACAAATAAGCTGTCTTGTTTATTATATGTAATCTCTAGACAATTGTGGACATTGATTTTTAAGGAAGTCGATGCAGTAATCCTCAAAAAACCAAACATTCACGCTATAGAATCATCTTAAATATTGAACTAGTTTTTGAAATTGCCCGCATGTTTGTTTGTGTCTTTATTTGTTTTGATAACTTATGTTGAAACTGTTTTACATCCATGCATTTGACTGTACTGTTACTGACCCGATGTAATGGTTTAAGAAAACTAGTTATGGACGATATCAGCGTAGCAGGTATATTAAATACAAGTGTAGAAATAAAGAGGATAATACATTATGGTTATAAACGTTTGGATAATCTCACCCAAGTTTCATCCCATCTCGGTGTTGTAAGTGAAATGGTACGATAGACTCCCACTCGGACGCGTGGGTGCTCAGCTTTCCTTCCACATAAAAGCATAAATAATTTAAAGCAATGACTTTTTTCTTGCATACCGGATAAGGCTATCCACGTTTTACATGGGGGATGCGAAGTCTCATATTTATAGATAAAGATAAAAGTCAGACGCGCACCAACATCTGGTATGCTGGAAAACATGCAAAACGTTAGTAGCTGGCGGCGTCAAGACACATAACATGTCTCTGGTATGCAAGAATAAGAATTTATCGTGGGTATTCGGTTCAGATAGGGAATTCCAACCCTCGGTATAATTGTTTTAATCGAAACCTCGGCAGAAACACGATAAAAAACACGTATACCTCTTCCCTATCTTCACCGGGTACACATGAATGATTATAATAATATTATAAACCCTAAACTCAATTTACCCCGTTATACAATTAGATCACACAATCATACAATGTGTTTAATAACAAAAGACATGAATATCGAACAGTAAATGTAACATTCAAGATTCATAGTCAACCAAAATCACGCATCGAAACAAACAACAATTACAACGATAATTAAGAGGCAAGGTATGTGACGTCACACACACAGACAGGTTGGCAATAGGGTTACCGCCTTAGATCGGCCAGTGGCAAGCAAAATGACCGCTGGGAGTTTAAACCAGGTTCTAGAGTACGCCAAACCTCAATTTTACCCAATTAAACGGGACAGTGTATTATTATTATTATTTTATTATTATTATTATTAATATTATTATTATTATTATTGTCATTATTATTATTGTTATTATTATTATTATTATTGGGAGCAAATTGTTTATCTTGTGATACCAGTGTCACAGCAAATGATTCCCTTGAAATTATTACACCATATTCCGTTTAAAGACAATCATTTTCAAACCATTCTTTGGTAGACTCCCACAATGTATATATCTCTGTTGCTGGGGCATATTTGCCGTCATGTGATTCCAAGTTCCTATCCAATCGGATTGTTTCCTGACATCTAATAGTTCATCTGCCGTTAACAGCAATTTTTTTTCTAATTACATCTTTGCTGTCACAACCAGGCTCATGGTTACAAAATAAATCCACTATGACAGTGTCTGGCAAAATTGATATTTGTTTTCATTTAAATATCTAACTGAAATATATTGACGACTGTGTCTGGTAAAATTGACACCTTTTTCAATTACATTCTTAACTGAACTATATATATGGCCGTGTCTGGAAAATGTATACCGTTTCCAATTAAATACTAAATTGTATTATATCTCTAGGACAGTGTCTGGAAACATTGTTACTGTCTAGATAACAGCAGTGAATACTTACAACATAATTGCGAAGCATTACTACAACACCCAAATAGTGAAGTCGTAATACGAATGAATGACATATGATATCTTTTGTTTTCAATTAAATACTAAATTGAACTGTATCTACTATTACGGTGTCTGGTTACATTGTTATATGAACTGTATCGTAAACAACAACGAAAACTTGCAATGTAATTGAGAGACATTAATGTAATAGCCAGATAGTTTATTCATAAATCGATGATTTGATGTGTAGTACCTTTATCAAATAAACGCTACATTTTACTTTATTTTAAATGCACATTGTTATACTTCTACAAATCGTAAAGTGCATGTATCGCATATAATGGCATTTTGGTGTAAAAACCCATCACAAAAAAAGATAATACATTACGTCAATGACGTCGTTTAATGTTGTATGCTTTCAGACTTTATTTGACATTATGTGGCGTTATCATTTATGTTATAAATAGAATCTCACAGTTGTGCTAATTTGTTAGTGAATTAATTAACACTAAAGGTAATGTTCTTTAAGCCGTCCCATCCGATCATTTTTGCCAACTCGTTTAATAAATTCAATACTAAATAAGTAGCCTCTGTTATATACTAACAATTTAAATAAAGCTATACTGTAATACTGTAATACTGAATGTTATTGGACGAGTATTCAACATATATAATCATTTGGACGCGGCGATAGATGGTTACGAGTCCAATACAATTTAGAAGTGTACACTCTACTGCACAATGAAATATCATGATTGTTTTATAAACCTACAACAAAATGTAGCTTTCTTTTCATAAGTATTCATATTTATATTCTGTCGGAGAACAGTAACCGTCTATTTATAGAACATTAGAGGAAACAAGAGATGAGAAACATGTGATAGAATTGTTTTTACTGAGATTTGAATAAAAACTTGATTTTAATCATGTAAAATACGTGATAAAGTTGATTAAACATTCGAAATTCAAGTATTAGCAAATAAAAATATCATTTACTGCACAGGAAAACATACGAAAACAAAGATTATTTAAAGATATAATTAACATCAATGATGTAGAAAATGAGAACATTCTGCTCTATTATTCCTGACCACCTATGTATACTGACCAAAACAAACCATTGACGAGAAATTCTAAATCTCTATGAATAGCAGTATACAGACAACTTAAACTAGACGATTTTGTTATCTACTATCAGTAATGCCATGTAAAATAGCAAACTTAGCCAGTTTTGACGTACCCAAGTACTGATTCAATTGTGCACAAGCACACATGGCTTGTCTTACATTTACAGACACGATAATTGAAGGACAATTCCATGTTAATGTTTTGCTTAACGCTCTTGGCAAATATCCTACAATCCGACTGGTTGACGTTCCAAACATTGCATCGCAAATATAATTTGTTTTTATTTAAGAAATAGAACATCGTTTACTGTGAATTATCGTTTAATGTATCACGGTTTGGAGTTCAATTGTAAACAATAATTTCACGAGCCCGAAGGGCGAGTGAAATTATTGTTTACAATTGAACGACAAACCGTGATATATTATAGATAATTCACCGTAAACGATGTTCTATTTCTATTCTAATACCCTAAAATGTGAAAATAACGCACACATCTGAAATATTTCGCATTGCTCTCCTAACGTTGCATACGTTACAATGCGCAATGCGCAATGCGCAATGCTTATTCTCCTAACGTTGCAAAAATTACAGTGATATATCGTTCAATATAACGAGATATTTTAAACTAGGCTATATAGTGCGGGTGTATTAGAATAATATGTAATAAATAAGCACAAAATGTTTTAATTTAACTATGCTAATTTGGGAAAAAAGCAATATCTGCCCGGCAATAATTGACTACGACAAAGCTTAAAATAAATTGAATATCTTCAGGTTACAGTAAATACGTTTCATTTAATATTAGTAAGTTTGCAGTTATGTGCTTCGTATACACTGAACAAAATTCCTTATTACTCACTTTTGTATCTTAACTAATTTTCTTTTTTAAATATATTTTAGAATAGATATGTGATAACTATTTTGTTTTGACCCATAGTTTGTAAAACATTTATTTTTTGTTTAAATTGTTACATCTTTTGAGAGTTACCCTCACTTTATATGAAAACATCAAAAGTGCTGATAAAACACATAGCATGAGTCAAAGATCGCTTAAAGATATAAAATTCTTAAAGTTGGGATGAAATAATAGAAAAAAACATAATAATTTGACCCATTTATGGCTTATTCTCCGTCTATAAAAAATGAAATATGGATAATCTTAAAGTACCTCCCTTTAAATTGAATATTGATTGAAATTCAAGTAACTGTAATTCAGCGTTAACATTAAATATTTCGAAAATTTCTTTTGCAAACGCATTTGTAGTGGTAATGTCAGTAAAACATGATGTCAAAATAATTTTAACTGGCATATTTTAGAATTAGGAACATCGAAAGCTTCACTAATTCGAAGTACTTATTACAATCCTATATATCAAGTTGTATAAGTGTTATAACTTATTTCTAAGAAAACACAATGACTTGAAAATTTTAAAATATGTTCATGCAATCAGAGCAGACGATTTACACTCGTTATTTTGCAATTTAACCGTATCTCTAATCAAGCTCAAAATACACAAAACAATGAGAATATTATTGACATAGTCTTATGTAGGTACTTAGCAATTGATTGGGTTTAGTGTACATTCAAGTATGCAACGTGCCTATTCTAAAGGAGACAGAGAGTCGGCGAATCTTTCTCTGTCTAAAAAATCACAAACCAGTATTATTTTCTTTAAATCGAAATGATGCCAACAGACATATTTATAATCCTTATGCCATCAAACGATCGACGAAATTCAAGCAATGCCGTAAAATGCTTTTAATTTAACAAATGTCTGTAGATATTGTTTAACCATCTACAAAGCAGTTAATACCTTGAGGCATTTGCCGAATCTGTCTATATGAGTTATTTTAAAAACAAATGAATTGCGGTAAAGATAACATCACTAAGTAATTAAAAATAACAAGTATGCGAGAATGTATACATAGACTCTACAAAGAACATGATCTGTCAATAAAAATAGAGAAAATAATAACCGCCTTTGACCCTCCAATGCAAAAGAACTCACGTGTGGGCTTATCCTGGTAAAGACCACGTAAGGAGCAATATAAATTGAAGCGTCGCTCTTTTCAGTTGTATTCTTCTTCGTTCTAGCATTTGCTTCGTTGATCTAAGATGTATGACAACCATGTATTGCTCTTGTACATATGCCCATAAATACATTTAAGTTTCATGGCGGAAAACTTTCATGCGATGATTCTGGATGTTTCTTACTCTCGGGGTTAGATAACAAGCACTCACTGTTTACAATAATGTCGATAATATCAACAATTGCAAGTCGTCATTTTTGTAAATAAACACAAAACGTTGATATTGGGGAAGTCATTGCCCAGAAAAAAACATACAATAAACATAATCAATCATGGGCATCCGGTGAAGATACGAAAATTCCAACCCTTGCTGTGACTGTTCTAATCGCAACAATAAATAAAACAGCTATACATTGACCTTTACCAGATACCAATAAGGATTCTTATATGCTTTATCATTCGGTAAATATATTTATATCAAAATAATTCTTCTGCCGAACATTTAATATCCAAATGAATTGTTTTAACACGAAGATATTTGCCCTAATGCATTTATCTATGAGATGTTATCAAATTAAACCATCTAAAATATGAACATTAAGAGTTATACTGGCACTGACATTTTGAAAGGCAAGCAGATATCATCAGTAGTAGAGAATAATGCAGGGAATATTGGTCTCCGTTCTCTCTTCTAAGTCACATTATATCAATGTTGTGTTTATGATTCTGTAGACATATAGGTACTACTACGCGATGTACAGTGATGTCTACGTTGGAGATAGTGCAATGAAATTATAAGTACAATTGTGATGACCTATTATTTTAATCGCAATTAATATAAGAAACGTTAGAACTTCTTGCATTGCAAACACTGCAACAACTCCTTTAAAAATGAGCAAACTCAAATTAATATGACATTATAAAATAGTTCGATCTTTAAAAAAAAAACACAGTGCAAATAAGATCATTCGAATTAGTTTGATCTTTTGAAAATATTGATTGAGAAAAAAACAAGCCCCATACAAACCGCGGAGTTATGTGCTATTATAATATGATAGCTTATACTTACAAAATAAAGTTTACATACTTTCTAATAAAACTTAAATATGATACTTTTGTTTACAACACAGCTTATTGGAACATATATCAGATTATAAGAATATGTCATGTGTATCCGGTCAAGATCGGGAATTCCAGCCCGAGGTATAATGGTTTTATCAGAACTGAGGCTCTTATTCATATATCCAAGTGTTCAAAAAATATGGTGATATCATACAAAAATATGTGAAATTTCATTCCATTCTCAAAATAACTCGATGAATGTTTCAAAGACATGACACATTACACGGAGCTATTCGATGTCATAATTTACTAAATTATGTATCGCATCTAAAATTCATAATTTTGATAAATATCTCACATTGAAACTATAGTGCATTTTCAGATTTAATTACAGTCGGTTAAACGAAGGTCTCTTATCTGCAACATAACGAGAAACCGCAAAACACATGGTTTTAGGATGTTTCAAAATGAGAAAGGAAATATAGTTACGTCTGATTACACAAAGTATAGTTCAAACGTCACACTTTAAATGCCAATATATCACTTTTCTGTCATCCCATCGTTTTATATAATCATCTTAATGGGTTTTGTTGTATGTTATTCCCACACAGACACAAAATCATTAGTTATCGTCAAGCTGCGTGCACGCTTTATCCTTTGTTTATACAGCATATCGTGTTCTTTTACAGAAAAAATAGTTTTGAAATATGGATTTAGTGATTGATCAACCTCTTATATGACACAATCATTTCATTGTAATGCTTAGAAATCATTTGCAAATACTAAACTGAAATTCAGATTAAATATAATGCATTTAAAACGGGTAACAGAAAACGCACAATAGAAAAGAATATTCCTATAACAAAACCTCATGTTGTTATTCATGTATTTCATATATGTTGTAAGCTGAGTGAAAATACAGATTATGTTATGTGTAACATGCTAATTGCTCAGATAAATGGTAAAATAGCAACTATTGACCTGACTTCTGGCAAGTCATCGAGCCTAATTAGTGGTAGCTTTACTTTCTAGGTTGGAGAATATAACCTGGCGGGGATATCTATATTCACACAGTCCCGTTTTATTGGGATGACAGTAGGATAAAAGTGAGTTTGGTGCAACCTAGAACCTGGTTGAAACTCCAGCGGCCATGTTTGCCACTGACCTTTCCAAGGCGGTAGCCCTATTATCAATCATTTTATGTTTGTGTTGTCGTGTCTTGTCTTTTAGTCATCTTTAAAATAGTTTGTTTATATGCGTGCTTTTGGTTGACTGTGGTCCTTCAATGCTACATTTACTATTCGACTTTTATAAATTCTTTTTTAGTTGTGTATATTCATATATACATGATTATCACTGTGTTATAATAACGTTTATAGGGCGGAGATTACTTTAATAAAACTGTATCTTTTATTACAATGACACTAGGGTAGGTATGGTACAACCTGGAATCTGGTTAAAATCCTCCAACGGCCTTTTCCGCCACCGACATTCCCAATGTAGTACCCCATTTCTGACCATTTTATGTTTTGTAATTTCTCACTCTTTAATTTCAAAATAGTTTTCCATCCACTTTCATTCAGTACATTTAGACAGATTGGATAACCCTATGAAGATATGCATCACATTCAGTAAATAACAGGTTTTATTTGATGCTTATCAGTGAAATAGTGGGTTTTAGCAATGAAATAAAATTGGTATTTCATACATGTGAAATACAGAGTTTTATTTTTTCACTGCCGGATCAACCCTTATTTTTTTCAATATAAAAAACTTTTGTTTTCATTTGTTTAGAAAATAACTGTTTAGTATATATCATTCGACTCTGTAAATGGTCTAACTAAGAAATTGTGCTATAGTTTTTAAAACTGGTGAAGTATTTCAGAATTGTTGTCATATACAGTGAAAAATGTCAGTTGGTAATTTTTCAAAAACATTTTTTTTTCCGAAATTTACTACAAAAATTAAATCATTGGATTGGAAATAATTTAACAAATAAAATGAGTCGCAGAATATTGAAATCTTGAAGTGATCAAACTTTAATATTTTCACTCATGCTTCGCATTCGTATATAAAGTTTTCACACTTCTAGATGAAATCAAATCTATTATTCACTCCAAAACAACAAAAATCCTACGCAATTTTAGCTGCACAGAAGGAAAGAGGTAACTACACTACTAGCAATTTGTCATACATAATAGTATGTAAATATCAGTGAAACGTCTTGCAGGAAATTTAAAACTTAAAAGTTTCCTCGAATTAGCATACGATAACCGTTTACGTTTTCAATACATTACGTGGTCCAGCCTTAATTCCATTAAGCGATGGAAAGCTTCTATTAGTATGATTTTATAAATGATATTTCGACATTGAAACACGTTTAAAAGCATTGTTTTACTGAAAAATGCGCAAACCTGCTTAAAATTATCTATTTAATGTATAAGTTTCACAATATGCAAACTTTTTAAGCCGAAATTAAGGTTTTAGTTCAAACCCCAGCCAACCTGTTTTCGCTTCTTGGAGACGGGGTTGGGTGGGGTATGAAAGTTAATACTCGGACCATGTAATGAACCTTGTACGTTTATTAAATGAAAATGGGTAAACAATATCATCGTACATTTTGTTGTAAAGTCTAAGATAAACCATACACGTTTTAAATAATATGTTATTTTTTCACAAAAACACTGTTCACAGACATTTAATAAAATTGAACTTTGCGAAGCCGGTAGGTAAAATGTATCTAACCGTGTTTGCTTTAATAGTTCTTGTTATAGTATTTTAAGTAGCTGGATAAAAGGCAATATATTACTTAGTAACTCTGTAGATGTGGATATAATGGGCTTAACAGAAGGATGCTAGTCATGTATTTATATGTACGGTTTTTATATACCCTATATATCAATAAAATATTAACAGAAACTCGTGTTCTATTCTGCATTAGTATAATACAATACATGCATCATACATCCTTAAATCACTCTCTTTCGTACATATGTCAAACATTCGTGCGTACGTCATACTTTCTTGTCCGGACTACTCCCGCTGAACTTTTTAATATATTGTATCGACACTGGGTAGGAAGTATCATTATGACGTCTAGTTGCGCATATCTTCGCGCTATTCCGGTCCATTGACTTCCGGTGGAGTTATGGCCTTATTGCAAAAGACAGCTTTCAGCGGGAGCTTTCGCATTCACAGGCAGAGTTCTAATTTGTTTTTTGTGTCCTCATATCCCAATGTAATATTTAGCCCACACTCCAGTACAGTTCTTGGATTAAATATAGGTTTCTTATGGCGATTTCACCAGATACTCCGTTACAACATCATCCAGCTGAGAACAGTTCGAAAGATGATTTTGTTTGTTATATAAGCAGAAACATATGATTTTGTTGTATTCATGTAAAAAAAAATCTGAATAATTAATAAACATGATAAACTATAAATAACAAACTCATGTTTGTTGCATTAAATATTATCTGACGACCTCTTCCCGTCTAAAAAGTTGTATTATATTTACATGTTACGTTTGTAGACAACTAATTAAATGTACAGTAATACAATGCCTATTACCCGTTTTCATTTGATCTACACCATAACTAACATCAATTAATGTATAGGATAATTTTTGTATTCCGGAATCAGGTATTACAGAGTCAGTTATTATAGTTATTAACTAATTTAGTTTGAAACACACCAAGTTGCTGATTTGACAAAATTGTTGAGGTTGAGGTATGGATCTGTTTTTTAAAGCATCATAGTACTCTATGTCATGTTCAATTATATTTCAGTTAATTCCAAAGTTACGGACCACCCCATTATGCTATCTATTCGCATAAAACTGAACTCGAAATATGACCTTGACCTTTGAAGTATGGACCTGATTACATTATTCTACACGTGTTCATGTCGAAAGACATAGCTACTATCACAAGCATCTAAATATATTACAGTGCGGCCGCGAACATTGCATTTATATATCCGTACACTGAAGTATGACATTTAAACCCAAATATTATATTGCCCTTTAAGGTAGGAATTTAACCGCATTGTTTTGTTAACATAGATACTTTTACGACGTGTGTTTAAATTACATCGGTCAATGCCAAAAGAACAGAGAGAACATGGACAAGTGCATTAATATGCAGTATGTCGTTTTAACTGAAATGATGACCTTAATCTTTAAGGTAAGTACCGTATAAAGTCAAATTAAATTATTTCATATAGCTCGCATAACTACAACCCAAACTAGAGTACGTCTATAAACGGACAGAAATGATTATGTGCACTTAAAACATATAACGACATTGCTGCAAAGTCTGGATTACTGTTGTTCTGAAGGTGATGGTTCAAGAGCACCACCCATAAATACATACTTATTTAATCAAAATAAAAAGCCTGATTTAGGTATATTAATTGAAATTGCACGATGACACGCAGGTCATTAAAACTATAAATGATAAATTATGCAACATAAAGAAGACGTTCGCACCGGGACACATGTAAGATATAATCGGATTTTAAAACCCAATATTTAAGTAGTACAGACTAATTTTAGAATGGTACATATATGTAATCAATACGCGTTGTATAAATATGTTAATAATACCCTGTCTAATCAAGACATGGTTTCTTATTTGCCCAACATACTTATATTATAATGTAAAATGTTGTATGCGTTTGAACACGTCGACCAAATGAAGTTCAAACTGGAATCGCATGTTTACTATAATTAAAAATAATGATTGTTGATTTTGAAATAATTTACAAAATGCAAAAAACATGTTATCCCAAACGCTTTAGAAATAAACACAATAACAACCGAATTTGTATTAAATGTTCTACTAAAAGTCGTATATTGATAAAAACTAATATACAGACTTGGGTGCTGTGATTTCTATATGGCCTTTTTCCTCATTTTTGTGACCCTAATACTGTGTTCATTAAAGAGCCATAAAGAGCATAGTGGGTTTATCAATATAAGGATCCTACCCATTATCGCTGCTCGTATTAATAGATAACTTCACGCCTATAAAAGAGTATGAGAGTGGACCTTTGGAAACGGCCGATAATGATAAATACGAAATATTGCAGTCTCGATTTGACTGAGGCTGTACATGTACGGTAGTGAAATATGCTTGCTACCGTTCATGCCCCCTATTATCCCCGAGTTGGGCAGAACTCAATATTCCTAAAATCAATAGATCAAAACAAAATACAGATGCCAACCGTGTCGGTAAGACACTCTCATTCAACTTCAGAAAGCCAATTAAGAAATTAAAAGCCTGTGTTCACGCCGTAAATATTGCCTCTAACTTCCAGAACGTATTATTAACATCACTCTAGAAGTACTGCCATGTGATTATTTTGAAGTGATCACTACACCGCTTAATTCTCTTATAGAGGAAATACTTTATATACGTAGCGACCAAATACAGAAGAACCAAAAGCACATCTTAAGATAACATGGCTAACAACAAATCAATACTAAAGTTCAATATAATAATAATAAATATCAACGAGCCTTAACGAAGTGGAAAAGCTGAGGGAGGGGTTTACAAAAAGAAAACATAACTATGCAAGTATGATATGCCTACCGAAAGTGTCAACAGCAAAATACAAAGGCCTATTGTCAAAAAACATGTAAGTATATAAACATATTATAAGTGCAAAGGCGAATATTATACTTGCTAGAATCTACTACTTGTATACGATACATTCAGGAAAATCTGACACATTCAATTTTATTTATCAAACTCTGATTGTTGATAATCGAAATCCAGCTAGATGGGATTAGCAGCACTAGAGTTATGACCCTTTTTTGTCTATGCTTCGTTATCACTCTAGCTTTTTTTAATCTTTCATCCGATATATACAAAATGAGCCAGATTGTTTGTATATCAAAGAAATATAAAAAGATCGGATAGGGAAAGTAGCATTCAAGGAGGACAGTCAACCACAAAACACAGAAAAAACACGTAAACAGACAAGCTCGGAAATGCTTAAAAAACAGTTATCACCAGCGTTTTGGACCTCGATCTCTTAAACAATGCTACAGTTTGCTTCGTTAGCCCTCTTACTCTTTCATTTTTGACTTGATAATGACTAATATTTAGCATGATGTTAATATCCTAGCTTAGCAAGTTTGAAAACTAGACATATTAAAGAATAAACAGCAAAGTTATGGCCTTGAACAATGTATCACGGCTATTTCTTTGCTATATCTTGCTTTGCGAGCGCTTTCATCTTATCTGTACTAAATTTGCCCAGATTGTTGATATTATTGAATTTTCAAAATGTTTGAAAACAAGCAGCATCGGAATACGAACACAAGAATTACGACCCATTGAGTTATTAAAAAATGCTATATACAGCTTTTTAAGTCTTTCGCTTCTTCGTTTTCATCGAATCTGTACCAAACTTGATAAGATAGTTTATATCCATACACGATTAAAGAGGATAAATAACAGCCTAAATTGAGCAACAGCAGAGGTGTGACCCTTGGTTTAATCAAAGGTGCTTTTTTTAACATTATTAACAATGATGGTCGTTTATTTTTCATCCGATATTAATTAACTTTTTTATAATGTTAACAACAATTTGAAAAAACTGACATATCCCTCGACCCATCCTTGTCCCCCACACAATATCCACCCCACCTCCAACTTTCATCCTCCCATCAACCTTTGCCGCCATTTTAAGCACGTAATGTGTCACACTCATGTTTATAAATGACATGAAAAGCATTAGAAAAAATGGTCCTATAACACCACACATTTTACAAACGCGATGGCACCGTAGGTCCGCACTGTGTCACAAACATGCATCATACAGCCTTAAACCAGTAGAAAGATACAGGCCTTAGGGTTCCTCTGTTTAAACTCGTGGCGTCCTTTTTCTGCCACTAGTTATTGAATATTATTGTTATAACTGCACCAAAAGTATATGTTAAGGTAACGCAGTATAACGAAGGAAAACATGATGACACCAAATTGTTTCATTTTACATCAAGGTTTCAAATCAAACTTATTGTGTGTTAATAAATCAATGTATTAACTTCAAGATGGCCGCGCATCCTTTATTAACTGTCGAGAACAATACACACAATATATGTAATGATCATAAGCTTTTTCTATTCAATGATATAAAACATGCTTATGACCAAATTATAGCACACTTTCCGTAATTAAACACGGTAACAAGGGGCTAATTCAATAAGGTCTAGCACCTTATTCGGCGGATTCAATACTACGATGGCATATCTGTAAACTCAAAGCATTTTATATGAAAGAAATATGCGTGTAACTTATGTCGATTTGGTGTTTCATTACTATCATGACTATCCTATACAACATACCTCGAAGTTGCATCTGTTTTCATTTTGTTTTGGTCTTGTTTTCAGAAAATGCATCATTGTATTTGCATATGTTTTTAAAAGTAGATATAAAAGCCGAACAGAAAATGTAGCATTCAATGACTACAGTACATTAAAACACGCATACGCCGATCGAATAAAAGTCTGCCTTTATAGATAAAGAAAATAGCATGATAATGCTTTTTGGTAGCCATTTTATTCACTGATTTACCTTTGTTGTGGCAGCCGCTATATTTCTACGGCACGCTTTATAAATACTTCCATACCTTAAAAAACACTATGTGTGCGTGTGTAAAGTAACATGAACAGATTACTAAACACACTCTACTAACACACCTGACATATGAAACATGCATATATCAATAAAAGTATCTACTCGAATGTAGTGCGCAAGTATAGCGATATATTTGTTCAAAGTTACGAAAGAAAGCTATGTAATTGTTACTATATGTTTTCAAAGTGGATTTAAATGTCAAACAGGAAGGAAATTTAGCATTTAAGGACCATAGTCAACCACAAATACGCACAGAAACAAACAATAACTACAAAGATTAAAAAGGGCAAGATATGATATCACAAACATAAAAGGGTTGACAATAGGGATACCGCCTTGGAAAGGTCTTTGGGAAAAAAGGCCGTTGGGGGTTTAAACCAGGTTCTAGGGTGCACCAAACCTCACTCTTACTCTATGGCCATCCTAATAAAGCGGGACTGTGTAAATAAAGATATCCCCGCCACGTTATATTCAAGTTTATACATATGAATACAATTGATAAATCAGAAATTGGTTAGAGAATACAACGTTAAAACAATTATTCACAAGATCTGTGAGCTTTATTGACTTCTTGCATATTTGTAACCATTTCCTTTACCATTCACCAAAGCTAACACAAAAGCAACATTTTGGTTCCTATTCACGTTTTTTGGGGGAAAGGTCGAATAAAATGCACTGTTCTGTCATTAAATCTTGCTTTGCCTTCAATCAAAAGTTACAGCTTGTGCCAAATACGTGTTCCTTTCTGTTGCAAATTTCGCAAATCTGTCAATTTATTCAGGTCAATACTGATTCAAGTCGCATAAGGAGAAACCAATTGAGAAACGTGTGTGTTCTTTTCGAACGCAGAGCCTATTATCGGCCGGTGTAGTGGAACCACCGAATCAAAAATTATGTAAGAAAACAAAAGGAATTGAAAATGTACCACCGATAACTAAATATAAGTATCGGGCTCAGCGATCTCCAAAGATCGAATGGATAACAGTACTGATTGCATTATCAAGTGGCATAATGAGAAAACAATTGGGAAAAGTGTGTGTTCTTTTAGACAAATGCAATCAACTATGTTGAACGGGTTATAATTGTTCAATCATCACATTTTGTTTCACATTAATTGATATTATACCTCTGAGGAAAATATTCATTTTAAACTCTGATATTAAATGAACCAAGGCATCCAAGCACATGATGTTTGGCAATAAAACAAACGTAACTCAGGAGCCTTAGGAGACATGAAACGATATTGGTATCTTTATGAACGAAATCTAAGTGAATACATTATACTTCAAAAGAAATGTCTTATGCTAGGGAGACGTTTGCATTAATATCGTGCATGCTCTGTCGAACATCATCGTTTCTTCAGTTGAATACGTTATTGGTATCTTTATGAACGAAATCTAAGTGAATACATTATACTTCAAAAGAAATGTCTTATGCTAGGGAGACGTTTGCATTAATATCGTGCATGCTCTGTCGAACATCATCGTTTCTTCAGTTGAATACGTAATTATTTATTTTATATTGAAAATATCTTTCTGAAAATGAAATAAAGGTTAATATAAGAGTAGATATAAAAGTCGCAAATTAATTGAAGTATTTAGGGATCACAGCCAACGAATAATACGCATTGAAACAACAACAAAACATATAAGGATAAATTAATAGGCGATGACGTCACAACAATAAAAAGGTTGACAATAGGGCTAACGTTTTGGAACGGTCAGTGACCAAACAGGGTGTTTATACCAGGTTCTATAGTGCACCAAAGCCTCACTTCTTTGCTACTGTCATCCCAATAAAACAATACAGTGTACAAAAACAGATCCCCGCCATGCTATATACTCTAACATACTAGGCAGCATTAATAGGTAATATAAGTATAACACAAAGACGATCATGCATATATGGATACAAAAACATAGACAGCAACAAAGCAAGTACTGAATAACTGGTCCAATCCAAAGAACCCAACATGTGTCAGTGATGCCTGCATATAAATCAGACAGTTGATAGCTTTAGTTCGAAGATAAAAACAGGTTTTCTGGGTGGAAAATGTGTCTATGTGTATCTGTACAATAGCCATTGTATCATAACTTAAATCCAGTCTCGCAGTTTGATCGATATTTTACAAATTGTGAGTGTTGGTCTGCTTACATCTTTGTCAGTGTTATATACTTAATACCCATTCCATTCTAAACATATATGCAAACAAGCGTTTTGATTGTGTTGCTTATAAAATAATGTAAACAATATACGAAATATTATATTTTTATAAATAAACGTTAGAACACATGTCTCATTTTGCATTTTATTTAATTATATTTTCTCCCTATTTTCCAGCTTAACGTATCAAATGCTACTGTCTGTCTTGCGGATTTATTGGGGTTACTCTTCCAGCAGTGCGTTTAAACAGGCGTCACTGTGTGCGTGCCTTGTTTTGTAATATAACAATATGGGAAATACGATATATTCTTTATAACTTGATATATTAAAGGCTTTTTATAATGAGAGAAATAGTTTCGTGATTTTCAATAGCAACAGGAATAAATTGATATTGTCACTGTTAGAGCATGCTTGACAACATAACATTTTGCAGAGCGTATACTCTATAATGTATATGATTTTTGGGCTAGTTATTTTTGATAATCCACATGCAATGTGCAGGAATTCAGTATAATTGTTTCCGGCCATTTTGCCACTGACCGCTCCAAAGCGCTAGGCCCGTTTGTGTCTTTGATGTCATACACCTTGCTTTTTTATTAACATTGTAATGGCTGTTTGTGTTAATGCGTATGTTTGGTTGACAGTGCTAAGTGGGAGCTACATTTCTTCCTCGACTTGTATACCTACTTCTATAATGATTTTTCTCTGTTTATATCTTGTATACATTAAAGTAATGTATACATTAAAGTAATACAATAAAACAGTGCATACCTTTACCCTATATTATACTCCAATGGATAATACATACTGAAAAGGGTATACCTTGGAAGCAACAAACACAAACAAGTGATAAAAGTAACAGACTCGGTTTTATTGAGTATGTTCATGAGAGGTAATGTTAAGTGCAACACCTCTCACGCCTCCTAGCACCGGCTTAATCGATATTCTAATTTAAAACTATAAAGATTGGGCTTGATGATATCAAAGGACCAGTAAGTAATAATACCACTGATTTGTAGTCGGGCAACTTTTTACGTCCGCCAGACAGCACTAAACAAACGCTAGTGTGAATGATAATGAATATTGAAATAGGGATCCCTTGGAAGCATAAAATACAAACAAGCGATACAAGTAGCAGACGCGGTTTTATTTAGTTCATATTAAAACATAATAATATAGTATCTAAATAACATTGCATACAAGCGTATAAGCCTGTAATTAATTAAAAATATACTGATTTGCTTCAAGGCAAGTAAAACTGTATCGACCAACAGTAGATCAATGAAAAAATCTCTTTTGGGAGAGTCTACCCCTTTATTTGTGTTATGTTCAGGTAGTATTATTCGATTAATCCTTCGCGTGATTCTTTGCCTTTTCATGAGTTTGGATCCTCTCGAGATATTCGATTCATCTTAAGAGTTTCTCTTCCCTTCAGTGAGGTTTCTCTAATTTGAACGATCTCCAGGTAATGATACAATGAGCGGAATTTACAATTAACGTTAACGAGTTTTTAAAAAATCTAAATTGCAGTGTGTCCCCTTGTGTCTGCTCGTAACGGTAGCTGGATGCGATAGATATTCTTGTATTAAGAAGTTACACAGATATATAAGCGTATATATGTATATATATTATATAACAACCTGTGCCACATATATAATATTAGAATACTTACATTTTAGTATAAGTAATATCTATCGTATTATAATCGATAAAGCAAATATTAATAGCTTTTCGATAACATGACACGCCGATGACGTTGGCATTGCTAAATTATAAAGACGTTAAAGAATTTGCTTTGGTTTTATATATTTCAGGGTTTTGCTGAAAAGTTAAAATGTCAATTATAATAAGTGAATCCTGTCAGCCAGGCCGCTCGCTAAACGCTCTAGCAAAAGTGGCATTGGTGTCAATATTTGACTAGCTATTGCAATTGTTTAATAGCTATCAAGATCTGAATGCTGAAGGAAATCTCATACTGCGAAACAGATTGCTTTAAAACAAGCAACTGTAATCAATTATATTATGAAATTAATGCAAAAAGTTCTATTACACGATCACACTAATGTAATTACGTATAACTTATAAGCAACCTACTTTGTTCTCTTTTCAACAACATGCATATCAATCTGATTGTGTGGTGTGCATAGTCAGTTTTCTTTAAAAAAATAAGATTGCTAAAATAATAAATATTAAGCTTACCACATTATTGTATCTTCGTTTGTTTGTTTTTGCAAATAATAAATAGCTGTTACATCTATAGCTCAAGGTTAATTAAACTATGTATATATTTACCATAAATTGGAACGCTAGATCTTCCTCTGAGACAAGATAAGTTACTTTAACATATAGTTACGATACTGGTATTAAGAAGGAAATTAACAATTCCTATAATGTTAATTCTAAAAAGGCTATTTAATGCAATAAAGAGTTTGTATCTGTCAAAAAGTGTATTTACGTGTTGTATTGAAAAGATTATGAAAGGAGAAATTTGGACATTAACACAAGACATATTGCAGTCTCGGTTGTATTGATACTGTTCCTGAGCGGTAGTGAAAAATGACTGCTAGCGTTTACGCCCTCTAGCCTAGGCTGAGCATAACTCAATATTTAAAAATGTACGAAAATGTGAGCCATCCCGAAGGTAGTATGTACATGTCAATGTGATATGTTATACCATTCCATGTTCAGCGGCGTATTATCCCAGTTTCTAACTTTCTTTTGCACTAAACGAGAACTTAATGGGCGAAATAAACGAAATGGAATGTAATTGTGAGCAGAGGATATGAAGCCTACCTATCACATGTACCAGTCAAAATACTAAATTAAAAAGCAGACAACATTTCCTAAGGGTGATTAAACAATAATCGGAACCTTTAAAAATGCAGTAGTGGAACCATCTATTCGATATTAAATTACGAAAACAAACGTATTTGACCATGTACCACCGATACATATATATAGATATTGGGCTCAGCGATCACGAAAGATTGGAATGAATAACAGTTCTGATTCCAAGCCATGGGTGACGTTTTACCGCCGCCACATTGAACAGACAACATTTTTCTAAAAGCTAGATTTTCCTCAAGTTCGATTAGTAACAGGATAAGCTTAACTTATAGTGTACTAGATACATACGTATTATAAATATATAAAGCCAAGTTAGTATACATGTTAGCCAACAGAGGAATCTACGACTCGATTTAAAGATACATTCACATAGTTGTTATAAAGTACACTATGAGAAAAAGAAGTTTAGACGGTGTTCAATGCTTTGTGCTATACTGAATTCTATAGTTGTTTGAAAAAAGGTATGAAAGGAGAAATCTGGAAATCGCCGAACACGATAAGTACAAACGATATTGCAGTCTCGGTTTGATTAATACTGTTCATGAAAAGTAGCGAAAGATGCTATCTACCGTTGACGCCCTCTAGCCCCAGGTTGAGCAGAACTCAATATTTAAAAAGCAAATATTACAGAAAGTACCCCAAAGATGGTAGGCACAATGACGGTTAACATGGAAACTTCAATGAGGTGTTTTCACACGATTCCGTGGCCAGCGGCGTATGTCCCCGTTTGTAACAAAACGCTTTGCCCTAAACGAAAAATAAGAAATGGGCGAAATAAACAAAATGGAATTAAGCTGGGAGCAGAATTCATGCAACCTGCGTATCACAGGCAAAAGTCAAAAGACTAAATTAAAAAGCAGGCAACATATCCTAAGGATAATTAAACAATACTCAGAACCTATAAAGGCTGGAGTAGTGGAACCACCTATTTGTAATTCAAGTAAGAAACCAAACGTATTAGAGAAAGTATCACCAATATCTGTAAATATCGAGCTCAGCGAAGTTTACTAATAGCAACCTGTTTCAGAATCACTCTGTATGTTATGTATTCCTAAACCTATTAATTAGACATGGCCGTACACACCAATCAGTCGACAGCACACACAGTTCTTAATAACCTTATATGCCTAGTTTAATGCTGGGTGATTTCAAAACATCTATTTTTTTCATTAATGTCATAAAACTCGCCGACGGTTAAAATGTGTTGAGAGTCGTCTCCGCATGGTATATTTTTTATTTGTTGTGTGATTCTAGATACCTGACCGATGACAATGGTTCTATTAACAAACAATATAGAATATTTTATAGACAAAATAATTACTTTTTATTCATGTTTATATAAGATAAGTATTTGTTTACTAGTTAAATGCATTGTTACCTTTCCGGAATATCGACAGTGAATTTAACAATCCTATTGTATCAGGAAAGCCGAACAGATGGGTAAACAATGAACGCTACTTTCTATTTAATACTACTCATTGACTATTTAATTGATAATTTGATTATTTCTATGGTACGGTTTTTGTGTTTGGCTGATGCTGTTTATATAGGACAAATTCAATCTCATTCGTAATCTATGTTTGTAATTGTACCAGTTTAGTTTTATGCACGGATAAATTCAAAGGAAATTGTATCGGCGCACAAGTACATGTATTAATTAACAAAGAACTTTATGGTTACGATAATAAAATGTATGCAACTATAATGGCACTCTACAGACTACTAAAGTCACTTTAAAACATATTAATCTCCGACGATGAATGACTATAGTAACAATTTGGACACATGGATGACCATAATTAGTAATACATTCTGATTTATCGTATTTTATCAGATATTTTAATATATTATCCGTTGTGCTAATATCATTGGTTTGAATATGTCTGTCCCAAGGCATTACGCCAAAGATAAATGAAGAAGCCAGTCAGCGATTATAAACACATAAATAAGTCGTTTGGCATTGGTATTGGAAACTTCCTTTGTAAAATGGCTTGAAGCAAGTTTCATCAATCAAATGAGATCATTGATGACATTGGTCAATGCCCCAGAAGAATTTGCGTTTACTTTATTAATACAACGGGGCGTCTTAACACGATTACTCTTACAAACACGATAATTTGTGAATGATGCTCTTTGTCTTGTATCAGAGTTTGTCTATTTGATTTTGTAGAAACACATCTGGATTACTATTGACTACAGAGTTTACAAAATAGACCATCAAACTAAAGCAACATCAGATATTATAATAAGGATAATAAACATTTACAAGTCAGCTTCCTTCGAATCAACGAACACAAGTACTATAATAAAGTATCATATTTTACTACGTAAGTTCAACAGTGATAATGTAAGAAGCAGTACCTCTCAGAACAATTAAAAACAGGCTGGCAGCAGTATTCTTTTTAAAGTAAAGAAAATTAGTGTCACTGATTCAGAAAAAGTGGGTGGTCTGCCTCCATCACAAAAACTCGACGTTATATATAAATTTACATGTGATGAAAATGACGTAAAACTCAAAACAAACAAACAAACAATCATTTCGCGGGGGAGGGGCGGGATTTGCGGGAACAAATAATAATATGTTGAAAATCACGTAAAACTCAAAACAAACAAACAATCGTTTCGCGGGGGAGGGGCGGGATTTGCGGGGTCAAATAATACAATTTTTGATGCGAGTCTCTTAACAAGTGTCTAAAAGATTGCAAACAATGTTTTTAAATCTAAGCGTTTCTATAATTTGCCACATGAATATACCATGAACTAGTATCCAAAGTCCATGAACCAAGTTTATTATTTGTGCTTTATACTGAAATGTCCTAATTGCCAAAGAAATTGTTAGAGATCACCAGACGTAATCGGTAATGTATTTGACGCCATAATATATATATTAGCCTGACGTTCTTCTATTACACAACTCTTCGTAAATACACAAGTGTATATCTCATTGATGGAAAATAAGGTAATGCACTTATATTTACCAATATATATTCTTATCATAAAAACAATTCGCCTTAAATGTGAAAAACACAGTAATTGATCAAATTTAGTAAAATCAACAAATGTTTCATTTTTAATAGTTTTTGAAACTCGTTTTAATGAATCAGTTCAAACGTTTCTGATTTATTTGTAAAATCTATTGATTCAGTAATATTTATATATTTTACATCGATTACAAAAGAAGTACACAGCTTATACAAACCATTATCAGAACAGAATATAAAAGAGAATGATAATGGAACTTTGGAAACGGCCGAACACGACACATACAATATATTGCAGTCTCGGTTTGATTGAGACTGTTCATAAAACATTTTGTAATTACATTTCAAGCATAAATATATGCAATAAGAGGAAATGTAACAACATCTTGGAAAGATATCTTACAAGCTGTGACAAAATAATACATTTGATTGTTGTGGAAAACAAAGGCTATTTTAAGCTGTACTCCACTGGTATATGCAGATTTCAACAATGCTGTAGGCTATCGATTTCTCCACTCTTTGTGTTACAAATGTATTGTCCTTTTTGCTGAAGTTTCAGAAATGCCTAATTATTTCGGACCATTTTTCTCATTTAATGTTTTACTCTATTAAGGCTGTTTGCCGACAAGTTAAATATACAAATAGACTCAATGAATTTCCTGTAGGCCAAGCCTAAGGCTCAATCAACAATAATTATTAGTAAACATGGCACATATATCCATATGTAGCCTTTTCTAAGCACGATAACATCACACAGGCAACGTTATACATGTCTAAATAATTTAACACATAATGGTTAATATCAAGATAAATGTGCAATGCTTGAGTTTAATCTTAAATCGATCATACATTACGTGGTCCCGCCTTAATACCATTGTTTAAAAATACCTATTAAGTGTTTTAATTCTACAATATGCAAAATTTTAAGCCGAACTTAAGGTTTTTATTTTATACCCCAGCCAACCCCGTTGATATATACAACAGCTTACACGCAAACCATGATCTGCCTGTATTGCATATACAGATAAAACTATTTGCAAATAAGTGATGATACTAAATCTATAGTTTCAAATAACTCTTTCATAATATTAACATTGTAGTACCTTTGACGCATAGGATCAAAGTCTACACATTCCAACAACATGTGTTTGATCGTTAACGGTGCAAAGCAGGGTATAAATTCTGGTAATTGCTCACCTTGTAATAAATATGAATGAGTATAACGTGTATGCCCTATCCAGCACCAGGCTAGGACATTTTTTTTGAAAAATGAGTCTACTAGAAGAACGCCATTCTCAGAGTAACGGTTTAATTGAATGGAGTTTATTGTTAACAGACAAATCCCAAGCGGCTTGCCAATAGTTACTAATATATGTGTTGATTCAACTTTTAAAATCAGTATAAGGTCATTTGGAATTTAATATATGTAAACCTAATGCTGCTTTAGCAGCACTATCACTCTATCATTACCGAGTTTTCCTACATGGCTTGGAAGCCAGCAGAAAATAATAACATTATCAGCTAAAAGAAATTTGTACTTTTGTAAAAGTTGAAGCACAACTGGTTTATTATAATGTATACTTAAAACTGAAGGAATTTATTGATGGACAGATACATTTGCTACTAGTTCAATCTTTAACAAAAAAGGCAACCATACACCCAAAGAGTTAAAGGCAAAAACATCAATAAAAGACTCTTAAAATGGGTCATTCTAGATATAAGCCCCCGAGCAACTTCTTATGGGGTGTATGTGTCTCAACTTATTCGTGTTTCAAGAGCTTGTACTCGAGTTGAGGACTTTAATATTCGTAATCTTTGTATAACTAAAAAGCTACTCAATCAGGGTTACCGTTACCATAAACTTCGTAAAACCTTTGCAAAATGTTATTATCGTAACCCTGATCTTCTTTCCAAATATAAAAGTAATTTAAGGACTCTTCTGCGACAATGACTATCACAACCTGACTTCTATGGTGATGTGATTTATAAACTTCGTAAGATTCTTGTTCATGATCACTCTCATACTATTTTTGTTAAACTTGTTAAAAAGTTTATCAAAAGAGGGTTTGACCCTATCATTTTGCAACGTATTGCATGATTGGTGGTGGACCCTTTTACAGTTCGCCACTATGCTTTCCTCTTTAATTGTACGATGACCGGACAGGCTGTGGACCCTACGATGACGCCTACCTAAAGCCCATTGGGAGGTGGCGTTTGATGTTTGTCTATGATCTTTCTTGTCGTGCCCTTAATGGTTTATTCTCTTATTGCTCTGGCTTCTGCCAAGTCATTGAGTACCTTCAATGTGGCTTTCTAGGCTTTTGTTGTTGTTTTTGTATTATATTTACACGAGCATATGTGTGTTCTACTTATATTGCCTATTGCTGCTGCCTTGTTGGTTAGAGATTAGATCATGGCGGAGATTTCTTTATTTACACTCTCCTGTTTAATGGGATGACAGTAGGGTAAGTGTGAGGTTTGGTGCACCCTAGAACCGGTTTAAACCTCCAGTAGCCTACTTTGCCACTGACCGTCCCAAGGTTGTAGCCCAGTTGTCAACCCTTTCGTGTTTGTGATGTCGTTTACTTTTATTATTACTTCTGCCTTCTTGTTTGTCTGTTTGCATGTTTGTTTCTGTGTTTTGTGGTTGACTGTCCTCCTTGAATGCTACTTTCCCTGTCCGATCTTTTTATATTTCCTATTGTTTTATAAACCTACGACAAAACGTAATTTTCTTTTCCTAGGTATTCATATTTCAATACGGTACATTCTTATTCTGTCGGAGAAAAGCAACCGTTTATCTATAAAACATTAGTGGAAACAACAGATGAGAAGTATGTGATAGAATTGGTTTTAGTGAGGTGTAAATAAAAACTTTATTTTAATCATGTAAAATACATGATATATTTAAATGAAGATTCGAAATTCAAGTTTTTGTAAATAAAAATATCATTTACAGCACAGAAAAACATACAAAAAACAATTAAAGACTGGAAAATGGGAACAATTCTGCTCTTATATTCAAATACGTGAACTTCTAGTTATACTGACCAAGACAGACTATTGACGAGAAATTCCAATTTTAAATCTCTATGAATAACCGTATACAGACAACTTAAACTAGTAGATGATTTTGTTATCTATGACCAGTCTAATGTCATTATTTGTTACTAGACAGAAATGCGATATGAAATAGCAAACTTAGCCAGTTTTGACGTATCCAAGTACTGATTCAATTATGCACACACATGGCTTGTCTTACATTTACAGACACGATAATTGATGGACAGTACCTTGTAAATGTTTTGCTTTACGCACTTGCAAACATTCTGCAATCAGACTGATTGACGTTCAAAACTTAACATTTTGATTTCCAAGAATATGTAGTACATGTAATTAAACTCCAAACAACTGTTTTACTTGAACTCAAGATTTTACTATGTTAATTTGGGAAAAAAATGCCCTGCAATAATTAACAACGACAAAGCTTAAAAATGTATTTAATATTAGTAAGTTTGCAGTTATGTGCTTTGTATACATTCATTTACTGTACACATGGGTAAACACGTATTCAATGTATGTATGTATTCTAAAGGAGATCTAGCGTCGGCGAATTTCTGCGAAGTCTAAACAATCACAAACCAGTATTTTTTTAAAAACAGACATAGTTACATTGCCATAACACGATCGTTGAAATTCAAGCAATGCAGTAAAACGTCTTAACAACTGTCCGTAGATATAGTTTAACCATTTAAAAAGCAGTTAATACCTTGAAGCATTTTCCGAAACTGTCTATATGGGTTATTTTAAAATACAGGCAATACGGTAAAGACAACAACAATGTATACGAGAATGTATATATAAACTTTACAAAGAACAAGATCTGTCAATAAGAATAGAAAAAAAAATAACCGCCTTTGGTCCTCCAATGCAAAAACGTGTGAGCTTATCCTGGTAAAGTCCCCGACGGGTAAGGAGCAAAATAAATTGAAGCGTCGCTGTTTTCAGGGTTTTATTCTTTGTTCTATCACTTGCTTTCGTCGATCTAAGATGTATGACAACCATGTCTTGCTCTTGTACAGATGCCCACAAATACATTTAAGTCAGTAGTTTTCATTGCGGAAAATATGCGTGCGATGATTCTGGGTTTTTTGACTCTTGGAGTTGGATAACAAGCACTTACTGTTTAAAATTTTGTCGATAATATCAACAATTGCATGCAGGGTTTTACTGACACTGATATTTTGGAAGACAGGCAGATATCATCAGTAGTAGAGAATAATGCAGGGAATATTGGTCTCCGTTCTTTGTTTTTGTCATAAAAAAAAATATACATTCAATTTTACGTTCATGATTCAGTAGGCATTTGGGTTCGTATACGAGATATACAGTCTTGTCTACGTTTGAGATATCGCAATGAAAATATGATTAAAATTGTGATGACCTATTATTGTAATAAATATAAGAAATAATGTGTGTTATATTGCAAGGAGTGGTGGTCGCATCACTGCAAAATCTCCTTTAAAAATTAGTAACCTAAAATTAATTAATGACATTTTAAAATAATTCGCTCTTTAAAAAGAATGGATACGAGCATTTGAAGTAGAATGCTCATTTGAAAAGAAGATATAGAATTTCAATGTCGTTAAACACACTTGAAAGTGTTTGCTATTATAATATGATAGGTTATACTTACGCTTTGAAAGTTTACATACTCTCTAATAAAATTAAAATATACTGATTTGAATTAAACATATTTGTGTTGCCATATATAAATGGGTCAGGCCACAAGTTATATCAACTTTAGTTACGGTCCTTCCCAACACAATGAGTAGTGAAATGTACATGGTTAAATAGTCTAATAAACAATCTAAAGATAAATACATCCATAATTATGATACTATTGTTTTACAACACAGCTTATTGGAACTTACATGTATATCAGATAAAACGCCATTGCTGCAATTAGCCAGAATGTGAACAATCCAGGCGCGATCACTGATTGTAAATTCAAAAATACTAACTCTATACTCCAGTGCAGTATACTGAAGATAATGTTGCTTCGACGCATATCGCTCAGAGCAAGGGTGTCAATGGTGGAATAGACGAAAAGCAAAACAGACTGGATTCTAAAATTACACAAACAACCATATAAAGCCCGTTTTATTTCAAATTCTAGTTCTTTCACCACTACAAATATCTCCAAATTTGTAACATCTTGTCTTACTGCCGTTAAAGATCACGTTAAACAATATTGTGCCTAAGCTTATGAAAACTCTGGGATAAATTATTTTGGTCTATTAAAATTTCAGGCGAAAAAGAAATATAGGGTCCTATAGAAACCACAGCGTCCGAACGCAATGACATCGTAGGTCTGCACTGTACTGCAAACAAGGACTTGATAATACAATGAAAGAGGCAAAAAACAACAGAAAGGGTGGTGAAGACAGGGTTACCGACTTGGAACGGTCAGTGTGCAATAAGGCCTACTGGTTTAGCTTGAATCGATTTTCCGGTGCTAGGGGGCGTGAGAGGTGTTGCTTCTTTCATTACTTCTCATGAACAGACTCAATAAAACCGAGTCTGCTGCTTTATTCTCTTAATTGTGTTTGTTGCTCCCAAAGGATCACCTTTATCAGTATTTATTATATGCGCAAAATCCTCGCTATTATACTGTCTTCAGCGCCCAAATAGACAGTGTAAACAAAACTACATCCCATCAAAAGGAATTCTCTAACAACAAAGTCCACATCCAGAGAAACTAACTAAAGAAACACATACAAAATAATAAACATCTCAGGATGTTTCCAGAATCGTACTGAACAACCATAATAGTTCCAGCTGAAGAGAAAACCAATCTAGGGTACGACCAGAAAACCCGAGGGACGAAAGCTCATGCACCCACCTCCCTTAGTTTGGGTTTCAGTAGGTACAATGATAGAGTCCCAAGAGGTAGTCCAGTCATCACACAAGTGAAAAGCGAAGCGTTATGACTGACTGTAGAGGGGTCAATCACTAAACATGCAGTGCACTGTAAAACCAAAGGGTTACATCCTTTTCTGACGAATTTCCTGATTACATTTGTAAAGCGGTCAGGAAACCCGTCAGACCCCTTTAACTTTCGAAGTTTATAGACCACATCTCCATAAAATGAGGGTTGTGATATGCCTAGTCGCAGAAGTGTTTTAAGGTTGGTGTTGTACTTTTCTAGCAGGCCCTCGTTGCGGCGGTAGAATTTAGAGAAATATCTACGTAGTGTGTGATAACGAAAACCCTGCTGAAGAAGTTTACTTGTCATAACTTGATTTTGATTATTGAAGTCTATAACATCAATACACGCTCTAGCAAATCGAATGAGCTGGGAGATATACACCCCGTATGAGGTAGCACGAGGTATCTCCATCCAGATGTAGATAGTGAACGATGTTAAAATTGAAATCATCTCTCTTATTATAGATTTTAGTATGATTATAATCATTTGAAATCGAGAGATGAAGATCGAGATATGCTGCTACTGTATCCGAACTGTTAGCTTTATTCAACGTGAGCTCTGGTGAATAAATGTTAGTAACCATATGAGCAAAGAACGGATTATCAATATTGAGTATGTCATGAAGATACCGAGAAGTATTATTAAAGGCATCAACAATTTCACCCTGGCTAGCAGTTGACAAACTCAACATAAAATCTCCTTTATAGTAGTACAAAAACAAATCTGCAACAAGTGGCGCACAGTTAGTACCCATAGGAATACCAACAACCTGGCGGTAAATAATTTTACTGTATCTTATAAAGATGTTATCCAAAAGAAAGATAAGGCTCTACAAACATCAGTACAAGTTCACAAATTATACTTTTCAATGGGGGCGTTAGTAAAGAAAGCCCTGACATTATTACAAGCTAGAAAAGTTGTACCTTCTCTAGCAAATGTCTTCTGAATAAGCTGAAGCAATTTTTCTTTGATAAGATTATGTGATAGTGTAGTATACAGTGCAGAAGAGTCGTAGGTGCTTAGAGAAGAGACATGAAAATGCTTACACCGTAGTTTGTCAAGAACCTCTCCAGAGTTTTTGATAGACCAAAACAGATTGATTCCTGAGTTCTCGAAGGCCTTTCCGCAATATTTTACAATATGTTCTTTAATCGCGGAAAGTCAGGAAGTCAATAGTTTTGATATATTGGTCGTGGTACATGAACTAGAATTAGCGATAAAACGTGTTTGTAAGGAATTTTGTGAAGTTTGTGGTATCCAGTACATTGTAGGGAGCTTCGTCTGCTTACAAATTACAGAAACATGTATAGTCTCCATAAAGGTCACATGCTGGGAAACAATGTCCGTCTCCAGCAGAGGTGTAGTTAGATAAGCAGAAGTGCTCGCTGGCTCAGCATTCAAAGTATTGATATAATGTAGTCTTCAGACAATAATTATATTGTTGGAAGCTTTATCTGATGGAACTAGAGCAAATTTAGTATGTAGAAGTTCTTGATACAATTTGCAATAAACGTCAAGCTTCATCTATTAGTACTTATTATTTTTCTACATTATATACAACTTTCTTGTCATAAAAAAAAATATACATTCAATTAAACTTGCTCTCACTCAAAAACCATTTGCTAGAGAAAATACTACATTTTTGGCCTGTAACAATATTAATGCGTTCTTTACTAACAGCAGTTTGGACGATTACACTATGTGGACTTACCATGAAGTTTTTGAATCACTTATTTTTCTATTAGATAATATTTTCGTCAGGTATGGAACTACCGTATAGACAAATTGTTGGTATCCCTATGGCTACGAACTGTGTAGCCCTTTTTTATATTGCTATGAAAGAGATTTTATGTTGAGGCTTTCACGAGATACCCAGGCAGATGTTATTGAAGCCTTTAATGACACCTCTCGGTATCTCGATGACATATTGAACATTGACAACCCTTTTTGTTCTACTGTGGTTGATAATATATATCATAAAGAACTTCAACTTAAAAAAGCTAATATTTCTGATACTAACGCTTCTTTTCTCGATTTACATATCTCTATTGAAAATGGTGAAATAATTAGCAAAATCTATGACAAGTGAGATGATTTTAATTCTGATATTGTTAATTATCCCCATTTAGATGTTCCCCGAGCAACTTCTTATGGGGTCTATGTGTCTCAACTTATTTGTTTTTCTAGAGCTTGTACTCTAGTTGCGGACTTTCGTAAAATTCGTAATCTTTGTATAACTAAAATGCTATTTCATCATGGCGACCGTTACCATAAAGTTCGTAAAAACTTATTATCGTAACCCTGATCTTTTTTCCAAATATAAAAGTAATTTAAGAACTTTTCTGCGACAAGGAATATCACAACCTGACTTATATGGTGACGTGATTTACAAAACTCATAAGATCCTTGGTCATGATCACTTTCATACTATCTTCGTTAAACTTGTGAAAAGTTTTATCAAAAGAGGTTATGACCCTATCATTTTGCAACACACTGCATGCTTTGTTGTGGACACATTTACAGTTCGCCATTATGCTTCCCTCTTTAATTCTGCTATGACCGGACAGGCTGTGGACCCTGTTGTTAGCAAGTAATTTAAAATGACCAAGAATTTATTTGGAATGAATAATTTGATATCAGATGTGAACGTTTATAACATTCTCAAAATAGCTCGATGAATGTGTCCTAGACGTGAAACATTACTCAGAGCTATTCGATGGGATGTCATATTTTACTAAATTATGTATCACATTTTAAACGCATAATTTTGATAAATATCTCACATTGACACTATAGGGCATTTTCAGCTTTAATTACAATCGGTTAAACGAAAGTCTCTAATCTGCAACATACTGAGCAGCAAAACATATTGTTTTAGGAAGTAGCAACATGAGGGAGGAAATATAGTTACGTCTGATTACACAAAGTATGGTTCAAACATCCCTCTTTAAGTGGCAATACATCACTTTTCTGTCATTTCATCGTTTTATATAATCATCTTAATGGGTGTTGATTGTATGCTTTTTCCACTCATACACATAGTCATTAGTTATCATCAAGATGAAAGCACGCTTATCCTTTGTTTGCTTATACAACATATCGTGTTCGTTTACAGCAGAAACATTTTTGAAATATGGATTTAGTGACGGATCAAGCTTAGGACACAATCATTTCATTGTAATGCTTAGAAATCATTTGCAAATGACCTTAATGTTCATCATTAACTTAACTGAAAGTTGGAGATACTGTAATCCATTTAAAACGGGTAGCATAAAAACACACAATGGAAAAGAATATCCTATAACAATGCCTCATGTTTTTAGTTCACATTTTTCATACATGTTATAACCTGAGGGATGTCATGTGTAACATGATAATTGCTAAGATAAATGGTAAAATAGCAACTATTGTTATGACTCCTGGCAATTCATCGAGCATACTTAGTGGTAGCTTTACTTTCTAGGTTTGTAGTAGTGTATATTCATATATATATGATTATAACTGTGTTATAATAATATCGCCTCTCTTAATGTTTATAAGGTGAAGATTATTGTATTAACACTGTATCGTTTATTGCAATTACATTAGGATAGGTTTAGTACAACCTCAAACCTGGTTTAAATCCTTCAACGACCTTTTCCACCACCGTCATTCCCAATTTAGTAACCCATTTTTCATAGAGAGTTATTACTCATGAATATGTAAATTCAGTTAACTATTACTGTGTATGGAAATCATTAGAACGATCTATTACTGGGATTATGTTTGACCGCATTGGCGATTCCATATACCGTATATAGTGCTCAGTGAAGCGTAAATTTGCTGTACCCCTCGTGTATGGACATAGTTAATTGTGAATTCCATTTTCTGTATACGTTTTGGAATCGATATGAAAAAATGTCTTGTTCTTATAACATTTCAAGGAAGTGTTGTATAAGTGTATGAGTTTGTTATAATGTGCGTAAAGGTGATTTATATCTCGCTGCTCAAAACTCTAATAAACGGGAGGTGTTTCATGAAAGTAATGTATTACCGGAATAGCGTGACGTCATAGCTTCTTTGTTTTTCTTTGGTGCTGATGCGCCGTTTGTCTTCACATGTTCAAAGAGAGAGAGAGAGACGTTGACATTTTGCAGTTTGGCATATACAAGTAATCGTAATTAGAAAATGTGTTTTAATGTGCATAAAATTTACATTGTCTTCTGTTGTACTTGTCAAATTGAAGAGAGGCTAGCAGACAGTTGCAGTTGATGAATGGTTTGTTGTTGTTTGTGTTTGCACAGCATGACCTAGCCTACTGCGCTTATTATTCAATCTGCATGGTTAAATATGGGAAGGTAGTGTGTTTACAAACATTACAGTGATGTGTCTGTTTTTCGTTTTGTTTTGTTTTGTAGCTAAAGTAAAATAATAACAAAAATAACTGGTTCCTGGAGGGTGTCCTTTCCCCATATTATCTGTTGGGCGCGTTATTTTGTTTCAGCGATTTAACGAAGTGAGTCGTCGTAGCAAACACTGTATTGTAAGTTATATGAAAAACTTTATCGTTTTACTGTGTTTTAAAGTGTAGTTTGTCAGCCTATGCGATGAAGTCAGAATCAGATACTAAATTGTGTATTTTTATGTTTTCATAAAGTGACGCTTTTTCATGTTGATGTTATTAGAATGGAATAGAATATTTTTATTTTGAGTTTGTTTGTTTCTATGGTGTTTTACGACATTTTCAACACATGTAAGTTTATATATGACGGTCGATTTTCATTTGTGGTGGAGGCAGACCACCCACTTTTCCTGGGTAGAACCAGTACTGTACACCTCCCACCATCCGTAAGAATCGACACTTATTCACTTTCACGACGTCGAGCTCCCAGTGGGATTTGAACCCGCAGCGGTGAGAGTCGAAGGTTTACAACGCACCGTCGTTAACCATTCGGCCACGGAGACACTTTATTTTGAGAAACAATATACAAAACGTGGCCTCCATATAGTGCAATGGGCCGACAAGTTGGACACCTTTTACATAAGACAATGACATGGATCCTAGATGTGAAAAGACAGTTTTATCTGGTTTAGAACTGCTTTTAATCAATGTAACGCTATGGCGTACCGTTGTTGTTTAAATGTGTTTCCGCATGCAGAATCAACCTGCTAGTGCATGAGTTACACGTCGTCAACAGTGAGTCCTCTTCTGATATGCATCGTCAAGCGATGTCACTAATACACTTTATTTTCATAAATGTACAACATACTTAAAGTGAAGACAGATCATTTCTTATCCATGTCGCGCAAAAATGTTTATTCCGAAAAACATTCTAAAAAATACATGGTTTTAAATGTACATACTATGCATTGCCAGAACAGCACCACATAAAGTGTTTTGCGCAATGATGTCATTCAAATGTTTGCATATGCGCATTGCTGTGAAATCTTAATTCTGTATTATCTTATTCATGTAAATGTATTTAAAAGTGTTATATATGTGACATTCGGTTGACGATTAATTATTTGTTGATTATATAAGAGTGTTTGTTTAGAGTTTTGTTGCAGTTTATTTGGGATATTATTTTTTAACCGAGAACGGTGTGCAGTCTGAAATTGTTATTAGTCTCTTATGAACTCCTTAAGGATGTTGGCTGGGCAAGTTTTGACATCTTCAAGTCTAAACATTTTATTTTCTAAATCATAGTTTTATTTGACAACAGAATTGTTTCATTTTTTCCATTCTAGTAGAGATATGGATATAATGTAGAATTTAAGATGGTAACATACCAAATTTTAAGCAAATGTTTTTTCATATTTTTTCCGTCATTTGTGATCATTTTTTGTTGGCAACAAAATAAGGGGTATGGGTAGCTCTGAGTAGAATTTATCCTTTTGCTATAGAATAAATCAGATTTTTGTTTTTCGGTAGTACATATATAAAAGTAGATACTGAGCTAATTTTATTTTCGATCTCCATGTCAATATTGTTTGTACATTATTTTACATTGAACATGTCAAAATAACTCCAAAATGGGTGTAATTAAAAGAATTTTTAATACAAAATCATTAGAAGTCTGGTGACCTATATATTTTTTACTTGTTTTGAAAAGAAATGTAACAGGACCTTGACATATACAAGTTTTAGAAAAAGTTGATCATAATTTTTTATCTTGAATTAATTTTTCGGTAAAAACAAAAGTGGGTGAGGTACGGTCCATATATGTTTGCTTTTTAAAGTAAAAAGACGAATGAGGATTACAATAGTTTTTGTATGATTTGAAAGATATGTATATATGCAATCGAAAATTAAATGTTGTTTTTCAATAAACGTAATGTTATGAAAACAATTGTGAAAATGTTCAATGACTATATTTTTCCTCTTTTTAGTGAAATTTTGAAGTTAGAAATATGTGCCTTCTTCATTGACGTCTAGTGGGAAAAAAATTATGGTGTCCTAGCCTGTTTTTGATAATTTTGAATCTAAATTATACCAAAGAAGCTTTAAATATGAATTTAAAAAAATCTCATCACTACGTCCTTTCCCAGCCAACCTCCGTAAAAGGGCAAACAAAGTGTCAACCCGGACACGGTAATGACAGGTGCAACTAGGCTTGGTACTGATCATCTCCGCCAAAATTCTTTGAAATCCGGCAAGGTTTCAATGAACAAACTTTGTCCCAATTAACTCTCCAGATCCAATGGTCGGATTTCAAAGAATCTTGGCAAGGATGAATAGTACCAAGCCTAGTTTACCATTTCATTGTCGAGTTACAGTTATGACCAATTAAAGGTTTTAATACACTAACTTTGACATTGTACGGACTAGTTCTCCTGACCCTATAGCTGCAATGCAATGAAACTTGGCAGGGCTGATCTGTACCAAGCCTAATTGCATATAGCATAGCCATGTTCTGGTTGAATGATTGTGTAAAATAGTTATGACCCCTTCCACGAAAACTTTATCTTTAGCAAGTAGATCGTCCACAGGCCCTTTTGTTTTTATAGTAGGTGTAGATTGTTGAGATAAACAACTTGATGTTTAATATGTTTACTAACAGCTTACTGTTATAATATCTTGTTGCTTGGTTTTCCCGAAGTTTGGTTAGATTGTCATGCAGTTAAGGAAGACATTTGCCAGGTTAGTGCTACGTTGGCGGTTCGGTGGGTGCCGGAAGTTGAACTGTGTTGCATTTGTGTTTGTAGATAAGGTCTTCATAGCTTTATATGGCCATTCACATTGACGGTTTTACACATGCATTGCTCCTTGGTCGAGGTATGTCGAATGGGAAGCGTTTATCCTCCATCTCCTCTCCCTTTGAGGTTGCTATCAAAATATAATCTAATATGGCATTTTGTGTTCAGTGGTTTATAGGCCAGATACTTTGACATCAGGCAAGCATTTGGTACTGTGCACTATTTTTCAAAGCTTAGCGTTTCATAATTGTGCATTTATAAGCCATTTTCCTAGCTTTATGTCTTGTGATATTCTTTACATGGTGTTGCGGTTTGTCTTTCCAGTGTAAAGGTATTCTGCTGCCTTGTTGTGTATCCTGCGACAGATGTTGACGGACGGCAGCAGCGAATGAAAGCGATTTGTCAGGTTAATATTCCACACTTTGGTATTACAATATGGAAAAAAACTGTCAAATCTTCAATTGGGAAGAGGCCTTTTACAGACCTTTGCTATATTATGTTAAAAAAGGCCTGATATTAATTCCACGTCAATGCTCCTCCCTGATTTCCAGTTGGGGCATCCATGTCCTATGAACACATTTCGAGGTTCATATTGCATCCACACGTATAAACTTGGTCTGAACCCTTATAGTGCCATTTCCTTGATCAATGGTTGAAAGAAAATACAGTTGCAACAGGCATACATTAGGTGCTATGCGCTATTCAGCAGTGTTAGATGTCATAATATTCCAGCAGTTACAAGTTTTCAGATTTACATGTAACAAAACATATCGTTGCCACATTATATTTGCTTCATTTATGTCTTGTGCTCTTTACATGGTTTTGCGGTTTGTATTTCCAGTGTTAAGGTATTCTGCCTTGTTGTTTATCCTGCGTGACGTGTTGAGAGACAGCAGTAATGACAGAAGATATTTACCAGGTAAGTATTTCAGTGTGGTGGTATTTTCTGATTCACAGTTTCGTGGTACCTTCTGACGAATGTTTGTGAGCTGTTTCTTAAATTGTTTCCCCTAAATTTTGCGTACATAACCCATACTGTCACGATTACGAATATGAGGGGTTTCGTTTGCAAATTCGGCAAGTATCAACCGTTCATCTTTTAATTCTGCCTTTAATACTCTTTACTATTCGCTAACACTGTCATCTAGCATGGCATTTCACAGACCTATGTTTGTTTGCCTCATTAGAAACAATCATTTCATTCAGGAATTATTGCCTTGCCATTGCAGAAAAGATGTGTTTTGGCATTACCAATACAGGCCTAATAATGACAAAAAAGAAAATCAAGAGCCTCCCCTGGCCATTTATTAGCTCTACTGATGAAAGATCAGCCTACTCTGAAACGACTGCGTGGATTTCCATGAAACTACAGGAATGTTGCTCATGATGTCTAGTTGATCCTGGCACAAACCAATTTTTAAAAAAACAAGTTTTATTGTGATATTGATATGGGGCTTTTCTAAAATGATCAACATGACATGATGTTGGTCCTTGTCTAAAATTCTTTTGATTTGCCATTAAACATTGCTGCAAGCAGCCATCTTTGTTTAGGTAGAGTTACATAGTAAAAAGTTGTTTTGACTTCTCTGAAACTTCTTTACAGATTTTCGTGAAACTTCACAGGAATGTTGCTCCTATTTGATACTAGTAAAATGTTAGGTTGGCCGAAAATTCAAGATGGCCGCCACGGCTAAACATATATAAAAAAAACAAGTTTTAGAGACTACTTCTTGAAAACTATAAGTGATATTGATATGAGACTTTTTATAAAATGATTAGCATGACATGATGTTGATCCTTGTAGAAATATTTTGATTTGACATTAACAATGGCTGCTGCGGCCATCTATGTTTACATAGAGTTATATAGTAAACATTTATAGCGACTACTCCTCTGAAACTACTTAACACATTTCCATGGAACTTTACAGGACTGTTTATCTAACTATCAAAAACCTACCAGTAGAGCTTCAAGGTCATTGACCTCTTGTTAACTCTACTGATCAAAGATCAGCAGAGCTTATGCCGTGGTGCGGTGTCCGTCGTCCGTCCGTAAACTTTTTTTGCAGCGACTACTCCTCTGAAACTACAGGATGGATTTTCATGAAATTTTAAAGAAATGTTGCCCATGATGTCTAGTTGATCCTAGCAAAAAGTACTTGTTGATGTGAAATCCAATATTAAATATGGCCGCAGCGGCCATTTTTGTTTACATAGAGTTATATAGTAAAAGCGACTAATCCTCTGAAACTGCTCGCCGGACTTTCGTGAAAGTTCACAGGAATGTTGGTCATGATGTCTCATTGATCCTAGCAATATTTCAGGTCGGCCGAAAATTCAAGATGGCCGCCATGGCTAAAGATAGATTTTAAAAAACAAATTTGTAGCGACTATTTCTTGAAAATTATGTGATATTGATATGGGACTTCTTCTAAAATGATCAGCATGACATGAGGTTGGTCATTGTCGAAAATCATTATGATTCAACGTTAAACATGGCTGCCAGCAGCAATCTTTGTTTACATAGAGTTATATAGTAAAAGCATGTAACGACTACTCTTCTGAACTACTTGACGGAGTTTCATGAAGCTTCACAGGAATGTTGCTTTTGATATCTAGATGATCCTAGTAAAATTCCAGGTCAGCTGGAAATTCAATATGGCGCTCACAGCTAAAAATAGATTTTTAAAAAACAGTCTGTCCGTCTGTCTGTCCGTCCGTAAACATTTTTTTATAGCAACTACTCCTCTGAAACTACTGCATGGATTTCAATAAACTTTACAGAAATGTTGCTCATGATGTCTAGTTGATCCTAGCAAAAACATCATGTTGATGTGAAATCCAAGATGGCCGCCAAAGCTAAAAATAGATTTTTAAAAAACAAGTTTGTAGCAACTGCTTCTTGAAAACTATAAGTGATATTGATATGGGACTTTTTCTAACACGAACAGCATGACATGATGTGGGTCACTGTTGAAATATTTTGATTTGACATTAACAATGGCTGCTGCGGCCATCTTTGTTTACATAAGAGTTATATAATAAAAAAAAGTGAAGCGACTACTCCTGAAACTACTTGACAGTTTCATGAAACTTCACAGGAATGTTGATCTAGCTATCAAAAACCTACCAGTAGAGCTTCCAGGTCCTCTTGTTGATGTGAGTTCTGGCCCCTTAAATTTTTTTCTCAGAAAACATTATTTTGTATGCTATTTACTATACAAATTTTCCCCAAACTTTGTGAGAAGCATCAGTATTAAGTGGAACTGCGCATATACATGTAGTCGTGGGGTATGCGTTTGCAGGGTATACATAACCTTCAGTAATAGTTCTAGTTTGAAATTGTTTTAATATACATCTTTATTAATTTCAACTAGTTTTCTACACTCGTTTTGTGATGTCTAGGCGATCTCTGTGTGTAAGGAAACACGCTTTTCTTTCGAGAAAAGAGATCCGAGTTCAAGTCTTGGCAGGGATCTTACACACTTGTGTTGTACTTACAATTTATTTTTTTCACATCCATAATGTTGTTTTTGTACAGCATGAACTTAAAAATATGTACATTTGATAGTCATTCATCATATTATTACCGTATGTAAATTGTAGTTTTTCATACATATTCATAATGTGTTTTTATATAATTGAGCATTGAAACATTATTTATAGTCAAAAGAATACATATAGCCGGAATACATATAGCCGGAGCTCAGCTTTAGCGCATTGTCGTTTTTAACGACGTTTTCTTTCGTCCAGCTCATCCAGTCTTTGCTTAATATAAAAATAGCGAATACAGAGCTTTTTTGGTTATAGCAAAGCACTTAAATTGGACGTTTAGTTTCAAATAAAAACATTTCATCATTATTCTCTTTTCCATTTTGTTCTCTGCCGCTGCTACACCAAATAGAACTCACTATTATTTTCACAAACCACACATGATGCTGTAATTCAAATGCAATGAATTAAAACAAATATATTCTAAAATTTTCATTCTTATTGCCGCTCGTCGTCATAGTATATATTATATACTATGACTTTTCTTGTTACCATTACGTTTGTGATTTCTCACTCTTTATTTTAAAAAATAGTTTTCCATCTACTTTCATCCAGTACATCTAGCCAGATTGGATGAACCTATGATGATATACTTCGCGTTCAGTAAATAACAGGTTATATAAACCATTCACGCAATTTTAGCTGCAAAGAAGGAAAGGGGTAACTGCAAGACTAGCAATTTATCGTGCATAATAGTACGTTGATTTCAGTGAAACGTCTGCAGAAAATTTAAAAGTTATAAATTTCCTCGAATTAACATAATATTATAAACCTTGTACGTTTATTAAATGAAGATAAGTAAACAATATCAACGTACATGTTGTAGTAAATAGTCTAAGATAAACCGTACACGTTTTAATTATTGTGTTATTGTTTCACAATCATGTTTCACAAACATTTTTCACAAACATTTAATAAAATTGAACTTTGCGAAGACGGTAGGTAAAATGGATCTAACCGTGTTTGCTTTCATATACTTAACGCCAATAAAACGCAGGAAGCATGGATTTCGCATAATTCCGATTTTACTTCTTTCATTACATGAATTTTATCGCTCACCAGATGTATAGGGAATGTGGATAATTTCTAACATAAGTGCATAACACTACAATCGATCTTAGTGATATATTTAAATAAAAATAAACACAAAATAAACAAACTTGCAGTTGTAATGGCGTTAAGTGTAATTGTTTTATAGTGTTTAAGTAGATGGATGAAAGGCAATATATTTCTTCGTAACTCTGCAAATGTGGATATAAGGGGTAATAGAAGGATGCTACATATATATATGCACGGTTTTCACATACCCTATATTTCTATAAAATGTTAACAGCAACTCTTGTTCTCTTCTACGTTAGGAAAAGTCAGTGTCATAATCGAGTTTAACATCATTCTCTTTCGTACCTCTGTCAAACATTCGTACGTACGTCATACTTTCTTGTCCGGACTACTAACCTGAACTTTTCAATATATTGTATCGATACTGGGTAGGAAATATGACGTCTAGATGCGCATATCTTCGCGCTGTTCCTGTCCATTGACTTCCGGTGGAGTAATGGCCTTATATCAGCCGATAACTTTCAGCGAGGGTATTCGTATCCACAGGTACATTTCTAGTTTTATGTTTCTTCTCATATACCATATTTAATACTTCACCCACAATAAGGTTCGTATTCACAGGCAAAATCCTAATTTGGTTTATTTTTCTCCTCATACTTAACCCACACTCCAGTACAGCTCTTGGATCAGCTACATGTTTCTTATGGCGATTTAGCCAGATACTCCGTTTCAACATCATCCAGCTGAGAACAGTTGGGCAGATGATATAAGCAGAAACATGTAATTTTGTTTTATTCATTCAGAATAGAAAATAGCAATAATTTCAGAATAATAATCTATAACAAAAACTCATATGTGTTGCATTCAATGTTATCTGACGACCTCTTCAGTTTATATTTATATGTTCCGTGTTCGTTTGTACAACTAATTAAATATACAGTAATTCAATACCTATTAACCATTTTCATTTGATTTATGCAACATAACCACCCTAACTAACATCAGTTAATGTATAGGTAATTTTTCGTATTCGGGAATCAAGTATTGCAGTATCAGTTGTTATAGTTATTAACTAATTTAGTTTGAAACACACCAAGTTGCTGATTTGACATTGACCGTTGAGGTATGGATCTGTTTGTTAAAGCATCATATTATTCTATGTCATGTTCAATTAAACCTCAGTCAATTACAAAGTTACGGACCAACCCATTACGCTATCTATTCGCATAAACCTCAACTCGAAATATGACCTTAAGGTCTCACTACACATTCAGTTCCCATGCATGTGAATGTAGGATGATTCTTAAACCATAAAAGGTAGGGGTATGTTCTTCGGTTTGAGATATTTTAATAATTGCCCATGGATATTTTCTTTTCTTGTTGCAGGTGAGAAGACAATAGTGTGAGATTGGATGAACAGCGATTAGACGACACTGACAGCAAAATGTAACACATTTGTGGGTGATCAAAATGCGTATGAATTTAGGCGCAAACTGTTTAGTGAAAGCCGAAAAGAGTACCTTGCCTGCCACCACTCACATTTTAAACAAAAAAGTGCGCTATGTACCAGATTTTGTGGATTATTATGAGCCAAAAGAATACTTTAGACTGTAAATGCTTGATTCAGAATGGAAAATTGGACTTTACTGCCTATGACCGACACAGTAAAATCGAAGTGTGAAGTGAGACCTTAACTTTTGAAGTATGGACCTGATTACAGAACTCGAGATGCCGTCTTGTCGAAAGACATAACTACTAACACAAGCATCTAATTATATTACAGAGAGGACGCGAACATTACATGTATGTGCGCACACTGAAATATGACATTTGAAACCAAGTTATTAAATTGACCTTTAAGGTAGGAATTTAACCGAATACAAACTTAACATACATACCTTTACGAAACTGGTGTGTCAACTGATATGGAGGTGTCAGACATCGGGTAGATCGAACAGCAATACAATTACATTGCCGGTTCAGGACTTTAATATTCGTAATCTTTGTATAACTAAAAAGCTACTCAATCAGGGTTACCGTAACCATATACTTCGTAAAACCTTTGCAAAATGTTATTATCGTAACCCTGATCTTCTTTCCAAATATAAAAGTAATTTAAGCCTATTCTGCGACAAGGACTATCACAACCTGACTTCTATGGTGATGTGATTTATAACCTTCGTAAGATTCTTGGTCATGATCACTTTCATACTATCTGTGTTAAACTTGTTAAAAAGTTTATCAAAAGAGGTTATGACCCTATCATTTTTCAACGTACTGCATGCTTGGTGGTGGACCCTTTTACAGTTCGCCACTATGCTTTCCTCTTTAATCATGTTAATTGTACGATGACCGGACAGGCTATGGACCCTATGATGACGCCTACCTAAAGCCCATTGGGACGGTGGCGTTTGATTTTTGTCTATGATCTTTCTTGTCGTGCCCTTAATGGTTTAGTCTATTGTTGCTCTGGCTTCTGCCAAGTCATTGAGTACCTTCATTGTGGCTTTCTAGGCTATTGTTTTTTGTATTATATTTACACGAGCATATATGTGTTTTACTTATATTGCCTATTGATGCTGCCTTGATGGTTAGAGATTAGGTTATGGCGGGGATATCTTTATTTACACTGTCCTGTTTAAATGGGATGACAGTAGGGTAAGCGTGAGGTTTGGTGCACCCTAGAACCGGTTTAAACCCCCAGTGGCCTAATTTGTCACTGACCGTTCCAAGGCGGTAGCCCTAATGTCATCCCTTTTGTGTTTGTGATGTCGTTTTCATTTATATTACTTTTGCCTTCTTGTTTGTCTGTTTGCGTGTTTGTTTCTGTGTTTTGTGGTTGACTGTCCCGCTTGAATGCTACTTTCCAGGTCCGATCTTTTTATATTTCTTTCTATTTTTAAATCGTGTGCCCCGGCAAATGTCCCGATCGTTAAATCCGTGGCAAGCAACAAACACAACTACGAGAATAAAATAGTAGACTCGGTCTTATTGAGTCTGTTCATGAGAGGTAATGTTGGAAGGAACAACTCGCACGTCCCCTGGCACCTGCTTAAGTGGTATTCTACTACTTCAAAGTCACCTATATGCGGCTCGTTGTTCCCAAAGGACCAGTAAAATAACTCTTACAGCCGCCACAATGCACTAAACGAACGCTAGTGTGAATGATAATAAATACTGATAAGAGTGTCCTTGGAAGCAACACAAACAATTAAGAGCATAAAATAACAGACTCGGTTCATGAGATGTAATGTAAGAAGCAACACCTCTCACGCCCTCTAGGATCGGCTTTTGGTGCACCCTAGAACCGGTTTAAACCCCCAGTGGCCTACTTTGCCACTGATCGTTCCAAGGCGGTAGCCCTATTATCAACCCTTTTGTGTTTGTGATGTCGTTTTCATTTATAATACTTTTGCCTTCTTGTTTGTCTGTTTGCGTGTTTGTTTCTGTGTTTTGTGGTTGACTGTCCTGCTTGAATGCTACTTTCACTGTCCGATCTTTTTATATTTCTTTCTATTTTTAAATCGTGTGCCCCGGCAAATGTCCCGATCGCTAAAAAAACAGTTCAAGCAGACGACGAGAGTACATACGCAATCACAATCGCAGACCTTATTGTCCGATAATGGATCACGTAGTCATGTGTCTAGGCCAAGCACGAGGAGCACCGATAACAGTAGGATACAGTCACTTGCAACGGGAAACCGAAATAGACTGTCACAAAGCCGTAATAGAAGATCGATCGAGTTTGCCAGCAACAGGCAATCACTCAACAATGAAAACACCTTAAATACAGATACGCTCAGCGGTGATTGTCCTTGTTTGGAAAGCATGGGGAAGGTGAACATTAGATGTGCTCTACTTAATATTCGGGGCTTAGTGTCACGTAGAAGAAATACACTGAAAAGTCCCGAAATTGTTGCTTTGTTTGAGCAAAACGATATAATTTTATTTACTGAAACAAGGTTCAATGATTTAATAGATTTTATATGTTGATAATTTTGATGAATTTGTTCTTCATCGAATAAGAAAGAACAAAGATGCAGTCTGGTTGAATTATTATTTACATACGTAGTGAATAAGTTGCAAGTGATAGTCTATTTTTAAATAGTGAAGATGATATTATATGGGTTAAAATAGCGGAACTAAACTAAACATTGAAGGTAATTTATTTGTGGGTTTATGTTATGTTATACCTGAAGGTAGTAGTAGACAATCTATGGTTGAAAATGGAGTTTTTCATAGATTGTTAGACTCTATTGTTTCTATGAATAATACTATGTCAATGTCACATTTTACTCGGGGTGATTTTAATAGCAGAACATCTGATAATGCTGATTACGTAACTCATGGTTCCGACTTTAATACAGATGCACTACCGGATGATTATAAAACGGATAGCTTTTTAGTTTAGTTTCTGAATCTATTTTCTATAAAATCTCCAGCTTCGTTGTTGAAGATCCGAATATTTTAACATACCATTTTATTATTAAATTTGTTTTAGAAAGTGAAGTCGATTTTTAAAATGAAAATATTGAAAATTAGCGGAACTAAACTAAAAATTGAAGGTGATTTATTTGTGGGTTTATGTTATGTTATACCTGAAGGTAGTAGTAGACAATCTATGGTTTAAAATGGAGTTTTAGATAGATTGCTAGACACTATTGTTTCTATACATAATACTACAAATGAATGGTCAATGTCACATTTTACTCGGGGATGATTTTAATAGCAGAACATCTGATAATGCTGATTACGTAACTCATGATTCCGACTTTAATACAGATGCACTACCGGATGATTATAAAATGGATAGCTTTTTAACGAGATATTCACAAGATATTGGGCATTTAAGATGTAATGGCGGCATACTATTTCTTTATTTATGTAAGCAGACTGGGCTTCGAATATTAAATGGTCGAGTTGGTGATGATGCAGGGATTGGAAAATATACTTTTGTTGGCAGTAGAAGCACTAGTTTGGTTGATTATGTATTAGTTTCTGTATATTTTTTCTATAAAATCTCCAGCTTCGTTGTCGAAGATCCGAATATTTTAACACATCATTTTTTTATTAAATTTGTTTAAGAAAGTGAAGTTGATTCTTATAATAAAAATATTGAAAATTAGCGGAACTAAACTAAAAATTGAAGGTGATTCATTTGTGGGTTTATGTTATGTTATACCTGAAGGTAGTAGAAGACAATCTATGGTTGAAAATGGAGCTTTTGATAGATTGTTAGACTCTATTATTTCTATACATAATACTACAATTGGTCAATGTCACATTTTACTCGGGGGTGATTTTAATAGCAGAACATCTGATAATTCTGATTACGTAACTCATGATTCCGACTTTAATACAGATGCACTACCGGATGATTATAAAACGGATAGATTTTTACCGAGATATTCATAAGATATTGGGCATTTAAATAGTAATGGCGGCACAATATTTCTTGATTTATGTAAGCAAACTGGGCATCAAATATTAAATGGTCGTGTTGGTGATGATGCATGGATTGGAAAATATACTTTTGTTGGCAGTAGAGGCAGTAGTTTTGTTGATTATGTATTAGTTTCTGAATCTATTTTCTATAAAATCTCCAGCTTCGTTGTTGAAGATCCGAATATTTTAACACATCATTTTATTATTAAATTTGTTTTAGAAAGTGAAGTTGATTCTTATGATGAAAATATTGAAAATAAAGATACAAGTTCTGAAACGGATTGTAAAATTTTAGATAGCAAATATGTTTGGAATTGGGAATATATAGGTGATTTTTATAACATCCCTGGATTCAGACCATATTGTATCCCAGTTGAATGCATTAAAGGTGAATATAAATAATAGCGTCAATGAAAACGATATTAATACTGTAGTTAACGAATTTGTAAATGTTATTGAAAGCGTTGCTGATCCTTTATATAAGAAGACACTATCTCGCAATGATACAAACCAAACATTTAATAATATAATAACTAACCCATGGTTTAATGGTGATTGCGATGAGAAAAGGAGATGTTTTATGAGCAGACTAAATAAAACAGGGAGATGATACAAGAGATTATGTTAACAGATTAAATTTAGTAAGGTCAAGATCTGAGTATAAAAATATAAATAGAATACTACTTACGATTCTGAAGTAACAAACAAATTAGAGAAAAGTCGTTTTAAAAATGCAAAGTTGTACTGGAAGATGTTGAAAGAATTAGACGGCAGTAAAACGCCTAATGTTAGTATATCTGTATTTGAACAATATTTTAAATGTATCAATAGTCCAAGCATCCATATTTTACGCCAGATGATGATATAATAGACTTTAATGAAAAGTAAGTTAAAAATGAATTCCAAATTATTTTTGAAGAGCTAAATATTGAAATAAGTCATACAGATGTATTGAAAGCAATTTCCCAACTTAAAAATGGTCGTAGTTCTGGACCGGATGGATTATTAAATGAATTCTTAGTACACGGTAAACACACATTTATTCCTATACTTTTACCATTATTTAACAAAGTTTTTAAAACAGGATATTTTCCGGTAATTTGGTCAGACGGTTACATAATACCACTACACAAAAAAGGAAGTCTTAATAATCCTGAAAATTATAGAGGTATTACTTTATTAAGTACTTTAGGGAAATTATTTACACGTGTGCTGGACAGTCGATTAAATGATTGGTCGGAAAGTTACAATGTTTATATTGAAGCACAGTCGGTTTTAGGAAAAATATGACGCTGTAGATAATGTTTTTGTAGTGCATGAGATTATTACTCATATGATAAATGCGGGCAAAATGTTGTATTGTGGTTTTATTGATTTTAAAAGGCTTTTGACTATGTAGTAAGATAACATTTATTGATGAAATTAATCAAACTAGGTATAAAGGGTAACATTTTAGTTAGTATCAAGTCTATGTATAAATGTATAAAATCACGAGTGAAGCTTTCAAATAAGCTCAGTGAAGACTTTACATTTGTTTTAGGAGTACGTCAATGTGAATGTTTGTCCCCATTATTGTTTCAATGTTTATAAATGGCATAGAAGAAGAATTTATCTTGAAAGGTTTTGATGGCATTAACGTAGATATGAATCAAAAAAATTATTGTGCTATATGCTGATGATATTGTGATTTTTTCAGAAACTGCACAGGGTTAACTTTACAGAAAGGATTTGACATTCTTCTTGATTACTGTAAGCGCTGGAAATTAAAAGTAAATGTATTGAAAACACATATTATGGTTTTTAGGAAGGCTGGTCCATTAGCTGGAGATGTTCGATTATGGTGATAATTTAATAGAAATTGTTAAATCGTTTTCATATCTGGGAATTGTTTTTACTCAAGGTGGATCTTTCCATGAAACACAATGTACATTAGCTAGTCAGGCTCAAAAAGCAATTTTTAAACTAAATAGATATCTATACAAATTTACAGATATCACTGTACAGCACAAACTTGATTTGTTTGAAAATCTTATTGTTCCTATTCTAAATTATGGCTCTGAGATTTGGTATTTGTTAAAGCATTTAATATAGAACGAGCCCATACACAATTTTGAAAACCAGTATTACAGGTAAAACGATCAACACAAAACGATTTTATTTATGGCGTATAAGGAAGAGCTAGTCTTGTAACTCAGAGATATATTAAAATAATTACATATTGGTTGAAAATATTGAACGTTAATGAAAATAAGTAAACACGCCATGTTTACAATATGATGATAGTGGATGCTGAGATATATCCAAATAAAAATAATTGGGTAAACATTTTAAAAAACTTGTTAGAATCACTTGGTTTTTATCATGCATGGTTATTTCAAGGGGTCGGCAATAAGGAATTGTTTTTAAACTGTATAAAACAAAGAATAAATGATAATGTATATAAGTAATACATTTACAATAGCCGTTTTTTTATTTTTCTATGTTATTCTAAAGTTGCATGTTTACGTTATAAGTGTATATTTGTTTATTACAAACTATGTATATACATTTGTGTATAGAAGCTTTCCATTTATCACGTTAGTTAAATCTAATATTATATACAAATTAATATAAATATGTACATGAACATATTAGCGATTCAATGTGATGGCTCAGTCACCTTCTCTGCATATTTTGCGGTGAAAGCAAAATAACAAAAACATTAATTGCTAAAGTATTAATTGTTACCTTATACATATCAATATTTTTTCTGTTAATTATGTTAGTTGTTGGTATAATGTTGTATATATATTTCACTATCGCTGTCAAGTTTATATGTATTTGTTGTATCCTCGCGGGTCTTATGACCCTTGGAATTATCTGAATAAACACATATATACGACGTGTGTTTAAATTACATCTGTCAATGCCAAAGTAACAGAGAGAACATGTTTAAGTGCATTAATATGTAGTATATTGTTTTAACCGAAATGATGACCTTGATCTTTAATGTCAAATTAAATGATCTCATATAGCTCGCATAACTACAAAAAATGAGATATAGGGTCCTATAGAAACCATAGCGTCCAAACCCAAACTAGATTACGTCTATAGACGGACAGACAGACTTATATGAGTTTGTGAACATGAAATTACAAATACAGAGTAGCTATACCAGGGCATTTGGTTCAAGTTTAGGGTTTAAGGAGCGAGCTAGGACAGTGAATGGACATATTGATTATCAAATGAAAGGTTATGATTTTATTTGTATCGGTTAAAACATATAACGAAATTGCTGCAAAGAGGATGCAATTACTGTTCAAGTGCACCACCCATAAATACATACTTATTTAATAAAAACAAAGCCTGATTTAGGTTAATTAATTGTATTTGCACGATGACACGTAGGTCATTAGAATTATAAATTTACGTTTTCCAAATGAATGATGTTTTAATTTCGGCTTTTCAAAGTGTAAAATTTTAAAACGAAATATTCGTTAAAACACCTGAACGGAAAAACTAAATAGCATAGTTATATTGAAAACTACTGGCCAATAAGTTATGAATTAAAAGATACTGAAATATAATACAAACACATTGCGAATATTCGTCTGCTCGACATTTACACCTACATAAATGTTACTAAAAAGAAGACGTTCGCAACGGGACACATAAAGAAAAGGTTATCATATCAAAAGAAAGAGTAGCATTCACATAATACAGTCATTCCAGGAAGTATTACAACGCAAAGGTGATTCAAAAAATACATCACAAACACATTCAGTAAATTAGCACATTACAAACATATAAATGTTGACAACAGGGATACCTCCTTGGAACTTTCAGTGGCAAAAGGGACCCTCGGGGAGTTTAAACTGGTTCAAGGGTTCACCAAATCTCACTTTTACCCTGTCATCATCCATAAACAACAGGACAGTGTAAATAAAAATAATCCCCGCCGAGTTAAAATTTGAGAAAGCATAGGTGTTATAAGAAAAGACAAACACATATTCATGTATATAATATATTGAAAATAATTTAACCTAAGAAGCTAATTTCATATGTAATCGATGACTAGTCTGAAATCAGAGCATCAACGGGAAAACCGTTAGGGGCACGACAAAATGGAGTGAAGGACATTCATCAAACGATTCCCGGCTTAAAGGAATCAGGAACACGTTGTCATAGAGTCCACCGCGAGTCCGCTCGTTGCACAATCAAAGAAGATATAATCCGATTTTGAAATCCAAAATTTAAGGAGTACAGACTAATTTTAGAATGGTACATACATGTAATCAATACGCATTCGACGCATCTAAGACATATATGTATTTGTATGCTAATACTGCGCTGTCTAATCAAGACATGGTGTGTTATTTGCCCAAAATAATTGTATTATAATTCAAAATATTTATATTTTTGAACACGTCGACCAAATGAAGTTCAAACTGGAATCGCTTGTTACTATAATTAAAATAATAATTGTTGATATAAAAATAATTTACAAAATACAAAAAACATGTCCTCCAAAACGCTACAGGGCCATTTTTCTCACTTGTGTGACCCTAATACTGTGTTCCTTCTATAATACCGACTTAATATCGTCTTACAGTTCATTAAATAGTCAGACAGAGCATAATGTCTTTATCAATATAAGGATCCTACACATTATCGTTCGTATTAATAGAAAACTTCGCGCCTACAAAACACAATTCAGATGTATGCATGCCAACCAATGTCGGTAAAATACTCTCTCATTCATAAAAAAATCAATAATGATTTATCAACTTCAGCAAGCGAATTAGGAAATTACAGACGTGCGTTCACGCCGTAAATGTTGCCTCAGACTTCTAAAAAGTATTCTTTACATCTCTCATATAGAAGCCATTTGATTATTATAAAGTGATCACTACATTGCTAATGCGTAATTGTCATATAGAGGAAATACTTTATATACGTAACGACGAAATACAGAAGAACCGAATACACATGTTAAGATAAAATGGACCTAGGGAAACGGCCGAGTACGACACATACGAAATATTGCAGTCTCGGTTTGATTGAGACTGTTCATGAGCGGTAGTGAAATATGCTAGCTACCGCTCACGCCCTCTAGCCCCGGGCTGAGCAGAACTCAATTTTCATAAAATCAATAGTACACAATTTTAACCATCCCGAAGATGGCAAGCATACGGCGGTGAACATGATGTTATATGCTTCCCCTTGTCGTACGGCGTGTATGGTCCCAGTATCTAATACAACTAAATGCCCCGAAGAGCGAAATAAACATAATGGAATTTAGTTGGGAGCAGCGGTTATGAAGCCTGCCTATCACAAGTAACAGCCAAAAGACTAAATTTAAAAGCAGACAACATATCCTATAAGTGGTTAAACAATACCCAGAGCCTTTTATCGGCCGGAGTAGTGGAACCACCGAATCAAAAATTAAGCAAGAAAACAAAAGAAATTGAAAATGTACCACCGATAACTAAATATAAGTATCGGGCTCAGCGATCTCCAAAGACCGAATGAATAACAATAATGATTGCAAGCGCGGGGGGGGACGTTTTACTGCCGCCACACTGCACAAGCAACGCTACTGTGCTATACAAACGAGTATGCTAATGGACCTTTGGAAACGGCCGAGCACGACACATACGAAATAGTGCAGTCTCGGTTTGATTGAGACTGTTCATGAGCGGTAGTGAAATATGATAGCTACCGCTCACGCCCTCTAGCCCCGAGTTGAGCAGAACTCAATATTCATACAATCAATAGTACACAATTTTAACCATCCCGAAGATGGCAAGCATACGGCGGTGGACATGGAGTTATATGCTTCCCCATGTCGTACGGCGTATGGTCCAAGTATCTAATAAAATGAAATGCCCCGAAGAGCGAAATAAACATAATGGAATTTAGTTGGGAGCAGCGGTTATGAAGCCTGCGTATCACAAGTAACAGCCAAAAGACTAAATTAAAAAGCAGACAACCTATCCTATAAGTGGTTAAACAATACCCAGAGCCTTTTATCGGCCGGAGTAGAGGAACCACCGAATCAAAAATTACGCACAAAAACAAAATAATTTGAAAACGTACCACCGATAACTAAATATAAACATCGGGCTCAGCGATAACATGACAAACAACAAATCAATACTAAAGTAAATCATATAAATACCAACGCGCCTTAAAAAAGAAAACAGAACTATGTAATTATGATATGCCTGTAAAAAGGTCAACAGCAAAATGCAAAGGCCTATTGTCATAAACGCATGTAAGTATATAAGCATATTATAAGTGTAAAGGCAAATCTGATGCTTGCTAGAATCTACTACTTGTATAAGTTACATTCCGGAATAACTGACACATTCAAATAGTAACACCAGAGTTATGACAATTGTTTTGTATTTGCTTCGTTATCACTCTAGCTTTTTTCATCTTTCATCCTATATATACAAAACCTTTGCTATGTATTTCTTTGCAAGTTCTCTATCTTATCTGTACGAAATTTCCCAGATTGTTGATATGATTGAATTTCAAAGTATTTGAAAACAAGCTTGATCGGAACACGAACACAAGAATTACGACCCATTTAATTAATGAAAAATGGTATATACAGCTTTTTAATTCTTTCGCTTCTTCATTTTTCATCGAATCCGTACCAAATTTGATAAGATAGTTTATATCCGAACACGATTGAAGAGGATTAATAACCAGTCTAACTTGAGCAAAGGTATTTTATTTTACATTATTAACAATGATGGTCGTTTATTTTTCATCCGATCTTAATTAACTTGTTTATAATGTTAAAAACAACAATTCCCCACAAATATCCACCCCACCTCCAACGTTCACCCTCCCACCAGCCTTTGCCAGCCTTTGCCGCTATTTGAAGAATCGTTGTCTTGATTTCCACTAAATGTGTCAAACTCATGTTTATCAATGACATGAAAAACATTAGAAAAAATGGTCCTTTACAAAACAAATTGTTCGAACGCAATGTCACCGTAGGTCCGCACCTTACCACAAACATGCATTATTCAGCCTTAAACCAGTAGAACGATACAGGCCTTAGTGCTCTTCTTGTTTTAACTCATGGCGTCCTTTTCCACACACTAGTTATTGCATATTATTGTTATAATTGTACCAAAAGTATTTATTAAGGCAAGGCAGTATAACGAAGGAAAAAATGATAACACCAAATTGTTTCATTTTACAAGCAGGTTTCAAATCAAACTTATTAACTTCAAGATGGCCGTGCGTCATTTATTTTCTGTCGCGAAAAAGTCACACACAATATATTTAATGTTCATAAGCTTTTTCTATTCAATGATATAAACATGCTTATGACCAACCTATAGTGCAATTAAACACGGAAACATCACTCAACAACTTTCTTCACACTAGTTTCAGTAATAAATACTGATAAAATAGGGTTTTCTGTTGAAATAAGGAAAACGGATTTATGTTTTGACAGAGAGCCGGGGCGTTTGGTACTCTCAGTACTCTGACAAGGCTAAGCAGACGATTATGCACTCTTAATGTCTGTGAAGCTGGCCAATCACCAATTCGGGGACCAATATCCCTTGTCATGGATATCCCTCTAGGGAGGTATTGAAGACAGACGCTATTTTTCTGCGAGAGAGTCAGGTCTGTCAACCCTTTTTCTTCCTGCCTTTTACTCTATATTGCATTATTGTTAATCTATTTCATTCTTAAACTAGTTGCATATTACGCCTTACATCGTCTTCGATTGAAGGTATTACCTGGTTCTACACAAACTTATCGATTGATCGAGTATTTATGCGAAGTATACGAGCTTGTGTTCGCCAGATAAAAGAACGTATACATACATTATACAGTATTAGCAGTATATATATTCAAACAGTATGGTAACACTAAGCTACAAATTATGGCGTCTGAATTAGTTGGTTCTAATTGGGGATACTAGTATACCTTTTTATCATATGTACACTTCCTCAGACTTATTAGCACAGTGTAAATAACTTTTCACAATTGGTCTAATTTTAGAAATATTTCAGACAGCGGCTTATCGCGGCTAATTGGCTAATTATAGCACAGCAGTTCGCACTGTGTTAGCCATCACCCAGTGTGTATGCATGACTAATTGAACATGAATTTGTTATTAATAGGCCATTTTTTCATTCAACGTTTATCTAATTGGACTACACCACTGGGGTTACAAAACCTTAATTTGAATGGTTAAAGGTACACTGGCTGGGAATTGGGGGTGCTGTGATCTCCGACCAACATTTGCCTAAGAGCGTGTGGAATAAACGTGATAGTATACCGGTCTTTTTACATTCCAAAATAGTTGTTTTTTTAGATATTGGTAGCAATGACCTCTGTAGTCCGGTTGTATATCCAGAGACATTAGTGACATCTATCTGCTCCCTTGCAAAGAAATGCATTGAAGAGGGAGCGGAAACTGTTTTAATTTCAGAAATCCTTCCACGCTGTAGATGTGAAGATTTTATAACGACCGTGTTGCCTTGACAAATTCGCTGTTTTAGGAAGCTCTGCAAACCAGTAATTGTATACACTTCTGGTTTCACTCTGGGAGAAACTTCTCTTCTCGTTTCATCGCAAAATTTATTCATTTTGATGGTGTACACAACAAGGAACCTTCTGGCATGCGTTACTATTTGATCAGTCAGGGGAGCCATCCTTTCTGCGAAAAAAAGGTTAAAATTATCCACTTCTAACTAAAACGTGAAGTTGTATATCAGAATTATATATTTCGCATTAACGCGTTTCCCAAGATATTTTAGTTGCTCGGTCCAGTTAGTATTGAATCTAATCAATTGTTGTTTTACACGATACGCTGTGACACGAAGTGAGTTGAATATTGAATATGTGTAATGTATATGTAATTGTCTATATATGTACATCATAATGTCCTAGCCATTTAATTATGACTAATTATATGCTTCTCTATAATTTCTTCATTTATTTTGTTTTTGAGATATAGTCACACAGTGACTAAACAGTACTTGAGATTCGTGTATGTTACGCTGACGTCCAGGTCATTGGTATAAACATACCATATCCACTCAGGTCAGTGTTTAGTTACTTACATCATTTATATTGCCCAATATGCGAAAACATAGTTGTATCTACATATGACTATACATTTTCATACCAGTCGTCCAATATGCATAAAAGCGCATGTGCCTCCTTCTTCACATTTGCTTAACATATTACTTTATTTCAAGACAGTGATCATAACAATCGTCAGATATGCATTATAGCGCTTGTGCGTTCTTATGATGCGTTCTTATGATATTATTCCTTTTCAAGACAGTGATCTCTAATTGGAACAGTGTGCCGGATGTATAATATTACCTCTAATATCATTGTAGACTACGGCTGGAACAAATAAAACTGTTCCTCGTAGCATTGTATCAGATATCGCCAGTGAGACAGTGTGCTCACTTTAAATCTTACCTTGTACATGGGACAGTGTGCCCTCTTTAAAACGTACCATATACATGGGACAGTGTGCCCTCTTACAACAGTACCATATACATGGGACAGTGGGCCCTCTTCCAAAAGTACCATATACATGGGACAGTGTGCCCTCTTCCAAAAGTACCATATGCATGGGACAGTGTACCCTCTTCCAAAAGTACCATATACATGTGACAGTGTGACCTCTTCCAAAAGTACCATACACATGGGGCAGTGTGCCCTCTTCCAAATGTACCATATACATGGGACAGTACATGGTACAGTGTGCCCTCTTCCAACAGTACGATATACATGGGACAGTGTGCCCTCTTCCAAAAGTACCATATACATGGGGCAGTGTGCCCTCTTCCAAAAGTACCATATACATGGGACAGTGTGCCCTCTTCCAAAAGTACCATATACATGGGACAGTGTGCCCTCTTCCAAAAGAACCATATACATGGGACAGTGTGCCCCCCACCAAAAGTACCATATACATGGGACAGTGTGCCCTCTTCCTAGAGTACCATATACATGGGGCAGTGTGCCCTCATATTACTTTATTTCAAGACAGTGATCATAACAATCGTCAGATATGCATTATAGCGCTTGTGCGTTCTTATGATGCGTTCTTATGATATTATTCCTTTTCAAGACAGTGATCTCTAATTGGAACAGTGTGCCGGATGTATAATATTACCTCTAATATTATTGTAGACTACGGTTGGAACAAATAAAACTGTTCCTCGTAGCATTGTATCAGATATCGCCAGTGAGACAGTGTGCTCACTTTAAATCGTACCTTGTACATGGGACAGTGTGCCCTCTTTAAAACGTACCATATACATGGGACAGTGTGCCCTCTTCCAACAGTACCATATACATGGGACAGTGGGCCCTCTTCCAAAAGTACCATATACATGGGACAGTGTGCCCTCTTCCAAAAGTACCATATGCATGGGACAGTGTACCCTCTTCCAAAAGTACCATATACATGTGACAGTGTGACCTCTTCCAAAAGTACCGTACACATTTGGCAGTGTGCCCTCTTCCAAATGTACCATATACATGGGACAGTACATGGTACAGTGTGCCCTCTTCCAACAGTACGATATACATGGGACAGTGTGCCCTCTTCCAAAAGTACCATATACATGGGGCAGTGTGCCCTCTTCCAAAAGTACCATATACATGGGACAGTGTGCCCTCTTCCAAAAGTACCATATACATGGGACAGTGTGCCCTCTTCCAAAAGAACCATATACATGGGACAGTGTGCCCCCCACCAAAAGTACCATATACATGGGACAGTGTGCCCTCTTCCTAGAGTACCATATACATGGGGCAGTGTGCCCTCTTCCAAAAGTACCATAGACATGGGACAGTGTGCCCTCTTCGAAAAGTACCATATACATGGGACAGTGTGCCCTCTTCCAAAAGTACCATATGCATGGGATAGTGTGCCCTCTTCCAAAACTACCATATACATGGGACAGTGTGCCCTCTTCCAAAATTACCATATACATGGGACAGTGTGCCCTCTTCCAACAGTACCATATACACGGGATAGTGTGCTCTCTTCCAACAGTACCATATACACGGGACAGTGTGCTCTCTTCCAAACGTATCATATACACGGGACAGTGTGCCCTTTTCCAAAAGTACCATATACACGGGACAGTGTGCCCTCTTCCAAAAGTACCATCTACATGGGACAGTGTGCCCTCTTCCCAAAGTACCATATACATGGAACAGTTTGCCCTCTTCCAAGTACCATATACATGGGACAGTGTGCTCTTTTCCAAAAGTACCACATATAATGGAACAGTGTGCCCTTTTCCAAAAGTACCATATACATGGGACAGTGTGCCCTCTTCCAAAAGTACCATATACATGGGACAGTGTACCCTCTTTAAATAGTATCTTCTATACAGGACAGTGCGCCAGCTTTAAATGCTCCTTAGGATTGAGGCGGTGACCACCTTGAGTATTATCTTAGAAGTAGGACAGTTTGCCTACCTTGAATAGTACCTTACATGTAGGACGTTGTGCTCAACGTGAATTGCATTTATGAAATAGGACAGTGTCCACTGTGACATTGCTTTAGGAGTGGGGACGGTGAACCAGGTCATCTATCCAGGTAAAGTATTGGATAGTCACTGCGTGCACGTCATACTTCGGTGTACTGGTTGAAGTCGTTAAGTTACAATACCAAAACATAACAAACAAGACATTACGTCAATGTTCCAGACACCGTACATTTACGTACAGACACCGTACATGTACGTCCCAAATAACGTGGCTGTGTCCACATTTACAGTGATCAGTACTGTAATATCAAATAACAATGTACCTATTGTAATTGTTCTACATAGTATAATATTATATTAAATACATATAATTTAATTTCATACAGGTATTGACTATTGCTCGGAACTTTTTCCGGTTGTGATGCCTTAGTTGTGAAGCCTAAAAAAAAAATATATATATAATTTTATACGTATATTTTGAACTAGGATTCAATTATTAGTTAAGCTATTGCCACCTTATGGACTGATGGGTCACAGTTCCTTGTCGTCCGATGTAAGGCATGCTCTATGCTTCACCTTATCCGGGAAATTCATTGTTGATTATATTTCCTGTTGAGTACAATACTTTTTCAGCATGCCTCGAAATGAAACACAGTCCGACAAGCTAGGTCGCCTTCTGGCAAGGAGGATTGCGGATGACCCAGAGCTGCGGGAATCCCTCATGTCATTTCTGGATATCGTCCCATCACAGTACACTTTCACAAGAGCGCACATAAAAGGCGGGCTGAACTGTCTGACAAAGGCAAGGGACCCGCCAAGAAGAGGCAAATTGAGGACACAATACAACCCTCGTCCTCTGACACATCATCGTCGGATGACAACATACGTTACGTACTGGCGGAGGGTCAGTACAGTGAAATAAGTTCAGATGGCAATGCCAGCGACGATGAGGACAGTGCTTCCAATGAGGACCCCAGTGACAGGGAAAACGGTGAGAATCCGACACCTCTCACAAAGATAACAGAGGCAAATAAACACGCAACATATCTAAGCGAAGACCCCGTGACAGTGCCACTGTATTTAACACCAGAGGGAGTCTCTAAAACACAAAATGATAAGTTCCTCACTTGCAATTTCAACCAGGAAGGCTTACAACAGATATATTCAACGCTTCCAGGGGTTTTGCAACCAACAAAACCCACCGAAGACAGTTTGCCCTGCGTCGGTCTTTACAATTCTGCTTTTAATAACCTCTCTGTACAACATGTTTTTTGCAACATCAACTATTTACAGTCATTTATCTGCAATTGCTTTCATGCTCAAACTAGCAAACAAACCAGACTCTACACAGATTTTCTTCAAAGAATGATAATGGGTTGCAAAATAGGATCAAGATCAGTAGACTCAAGCTTACCTATCCTCCTACCTGACCTTCGCAAATTGGTTAAAGCATGTATACACATTTTCTACATTTATGACTGCATTATGTTCCAGGCTATTTTCCTTACCGCTTTCCATAGATTTTTTCGATTAGGTGAACTCCTTCCTTCCCGCTGTGCATTGTCAAACAAAGTCGTACAGTATAAAGATATTCAAATTACAAAAAGTTGCGTTTGCATAACTTTACATCATTTCAAATCTAAAAGCAACCCGATTCCTGTTAAATTTGTTATTTCAAGTTCAAATAGCAAGTACTGCCCTGTTAAACACCTCAAACAATATATGAGCATAAGAGGGAAACAAGCCGGGCCACTACTTGTCCGTAGAACAACACGCCCCTGATTAGAGCCTGATTAGAGCCTCGTTTTCAAATAACTTTTCCAAAGTACTCGCGTTTTCAAAAATGTCAACACAGTCCTACAAACCTCATATTTTCCGAATTGGTGTTTGCACTCAAGCCATTATGTCGGGTATATCAGAAACAAAGATCATGGCCTTGGGTCGATGGAAGTCTACCGCATACAGGAAATACATTCGAATCGAATCCCGTCATCTCATTAACACATTCAGGGCTTGCACTGGCTTATTTTTTCTTTGCGCAACTACTTTCGCCAAATGAAAAAAAACAGAGCCAAATTGAAAACATTGGAGCCAAATAATGTCTTTATGGCACAAACTCGTTTCGTGAAGTTTTAGTTCACATGGTTTTCGACTTGAAATCATCAATTGTTTGGAGTAACTATAAACATGCTTTCTACCTAAAACAAACTAAAGTTCAAGATGGAGCTTGCAGTTACAGTCGGTGTCTAGTTCTATAGTAGAAAGCATGTTGGAACATCTCTAAACATTTAGCAATTTAAAGCACATGCTACAAAAAAAAAAAAAAAAATAAAAAAAAAAAAATAAAAAAAAAAAAAAAAAAAAAAAAAAAAAAAAAAAAATAGGTCCTTGAATGTTACATTTCTTGTAACAATGTTCCACTTTTATATCTACTTTTAACGTGGTATATAAATTGTAAAACATTTGGAGTAATAGAAGCCTGCTAATTATTCAAAACACTATGGTAAGTTGCTTTAGCTTCACCAGGTTTTGTTTGGAGTAACGTTCTTTACTTAGGGATCGCCGATCATGGCAAACTTCGACGCTGAAGTTTATCGTAGCATAAAGTCATGCGCGAATCAGTTGAGGCAAACCCATAGCAGTATTTGCTATATAATTGTCCTTTTGAGTAGCATTGATGTTGTTGCTACATTTGTAACTATGCGAGGACGAATGGACGGAACATTGGGTATGTTCTTCTTAGATACGTCCTTTCTTTCTCTCAGTTCAAATTATTATGCATAGTGTGTGCGGGGGAACATGAGGTATGTTTCTCTCATATACATCACGTATATCATTATTTTACTCGTCTCTTTCTCGTATGCATCATGTACATACTTACTTCGTACTTGTTTTTTAGTATTGTTTAAGAGTTGTAGGCAACAATGAACTTGTGGCTACTTGTTGATCTTATATAGCATTGTAGATATGCGACGACTACTAGCGGGACATGGGGTATGTTCCCCTTAGATACGTCCTTGTGTTTTCAGTTTTAATAAGATGCTGTTTTGCCATACTACTTTATATGTTTTTGGATAACTATTTTGCCTTCAACCTGTTGTAATGTTGATGTTAAACTCTCTAAATTCTAAAGCAACACACATTTAGTACGTAGTACTATGTAACTTTGTAAGCACTGCTTCTTTTTGACAATTGTGCATATCACATTCAAGTCTCACTATTGCGTTTACGACAATTTAAGCATTACGATTAATAGTTTTGGTTGTTCCTTTCAACTTTGTTTCAAATTACATTGTATACACATCCGGATGGGAAGTTACTACCGGTTTGGGTAGTTTGTGCTTGGACTGGAAATGCTAAAGAAAGTCAGGGTGGTAGAAGATGCCTTTCTGGTCTGAGCGTAGATTCTTCCTACCTCCCCTCCTACGCAAAAAAAAAGAAATAAATAAAAAATAAAAATGCTAGGTTTCAATTAGGGTTGGGGCAGCTGGCTCGCAGATTTCCTGGCTTTGTGACGTTTTCCTGTAAATCACGATTCTACTCCCAAAGGATTGTGGTATGTTTTTGATGAGTATTTGCATGAAGATGTACAATTTGTGATAATTTACTGCCTCTCAGTTCCCTTATTACGTAGGCATTATTCTCCTTGTCTTCACTGCATCTGGTTTACTGTTTGCTTTAGTTGATAACATGTTTAGTTATGACATATTAATCATTTTGTTTTATATAATGACATCACATTGTCTATGAACAATTTAGCAAATGTGATCAAACTGTGAATATTGTCATATCACCTTAGGAGCAATTGTACAATCACGAGGCTTTAGCAACTACAACGGCTGCCTCGTCAGGCACGTACGATATTTCCCTTACAGGTGCAGGTTCCCTTTGGTTGGACATTTTGTGTGTATTTATGTTCATCCAACTTATTGTCAATACCGTTTATAAAGTTGTATAACTTCGATATATGAGTTACACTTTCAATTCAAAGTAAAATAAATTCCGTCTGACTTTCCAAGTAAGTCAGACAAGTACAAAACTATACTATAGTTCTTAGTGCCTTGCTTTCCACTTTGACAATAATGAACTCAGGTTACCTGCACTTTGTATGGCCGAAAACGAAACATAAAGGTGATCCTTTGGGAGCAAAGTTATAAATATAGCTGAAAAACTTATTGCGATGGAATTTTCCAGAATGTACTGGAGTCTTATGTTCTGAAAGTTCGGGGGCTAAATCAATGAGTTCTAGCACCCTATTTGACGTATTAAATCCCAAGACGGCATATCTGCAAACCCTAAGTGTTTTAAATAGAAGAAATATGTGTGTAACCAAAGTCGATTTTGTGTTTCATTATTATCGTATACAACATACCTTGAAGTTGGATCTAGGCTTTTTTTGTTTTGTTTTCAAAAATACAACATTTTATTTTATGTTTAGCAGTGAAATAGTGGATTTTAGCCATGAAATAAGAGTGGTATTTCACACGTGTGAAATATAGAGTTTTATTTTTTCAAAAACTATATTGTTTCCGAAAGTTGCTGTACAAGTTATATTATTGGATTTGAAATAACTTAACTAAGAAATTGAGTGATAGTTTATTGAAATCGGTTAAGTAGTTTAGATGTTACGGGGAATTAAAAACAGCAATTTCATCATACTAAGCCAATGACGTCTTCAACTTTTTATTTATTTTTCTGAATACTGCAGTGCACTTTGATTATAAAGCATCAAATAAAAAGGAAATTTCTTGTTTTGTCGTGAATAACAGATTTTATTCAACTCGAAGTGATCAAACTTCAATATGTTCACTCATGCTTCTCATTCATGAAAATATAAAGTTTTCACACTTCTCGATGAAATAAATCGGTTATTCAATCCAAAAGAAATATAGAAAGATCGGACAGGGAAAGTAGCATTCAAGGAGGACAGTCAACCACAAAACACAGAAACAAACATGGAAACAGACAAACAAGAAGGCAAAAGTAATAATAAAAGTAAACGACATCACAAACACAAAAGGGTTGACAGTAGGGCTACCGCCTTGGAACGGTCAGTGGCAAAGTAGGCCAACAAATATCCTCTATATATTTACATATGTTTTTAAAAGTAGATATAAAATAGATATAAAAGCCGAACTGGCAGGAAGGAATAGTAGCATTTAAGGACCACATTTAACCACAAATACGCACAGAAACAAACAATATCTACAAAGATTAAAAAAGGCAAGATATGACATCACAAACATAAAATGGTTGACTATAGGGCTACCGCATTGGAAAGGTCAGTGGCAAAAAAAGGCCTTGGGGGTTCAAACCAGGTTCTAGCTTGCTCCAAATCTACCTCCTACCCCACTGCCATCCCAGTAAAGTATCGACTAACTACTGTATATTATGCCACGAACTGTGTACAATTAATTCCATACATAGGAGAAGAATATCATAAGTATTTTACTTTCGTTCTAATCCTTTTACTGCTATTGTGTACAAATTCCATGCTGTAATAATAATGAGAAATAAAATATGTTTAAACCAATGTTTAATCAACTATGTTGAAGAGGTTATAATAGTTTCAATCATCATATTTTTTTCACATTAATTGATATTATACCTCTGAGGAAAATATTTATTTTTAACCCTGATGATAAATGAACCAAGGCATGCAAGCACATGATGTTTGGCAATAAAACAAATGTAACTCAGGAGCCCTAGGAGATATGAAACGATATTGGTATCTTTATGAACGAAAAGAATACATTATACTTTAAATAAAAGTATTATGCTAGGGAGACATTTGCGTTAATAGCGTGCATGCTCTCGAATATCATCGTTTCTTCAGCTGAATACAGAATTATTTATTTTAAATAGAAATTATTTTTCGAAAAATGAAATATAGGTTTATACCGTATGTTTCCTAAAAACTTAAGTAGATATAAAAGTCGAAAAGGAAATGAAGTATTTAGGATTACAGTCAACGAATACTACGCATTGAAACAACAAAAAACAATTACAAGGACAAATTAATAGGCGATGACGTCACAACAACAAAAAAGTTTTACAATAGGGCTAACGTTTTGGAACGGTCAGTGACCAAACAGGCCGCTGGGGGTTTATACCAGGTTCTATAGTGCACCAAAGAAATACAGTGTAAAAAAAAGATCCCCGCCATGCTATATACTCTAACAAACTAGGCAGCATTAATAGGTAGTATAAGTATAACACGAAGATGATCATGTATATATGGATACAATAACCTAGACAGCAACAAAGCAAGTACTGAATAACTTGGTCCAATCCCAAGAACCCACCATTTGTCATTGATGCCTGCATATAAATCAGAAAGTTGATAGCTTTAGTTCGAAGATAAAAGCAGGTTTTCTGGAAAAATATGTGTCTATGTGTATCTGTACAATGGCTATTGTACAACAACTTAAATCCAGTCTCGCAGATTGATCGATATTTTACAAATTGTGATTTGTTTGTCTGTTTATATCTTTGTCAGTGTTATATATTTAATACCAAGTCCATTCTAAACATATATGCAAACAAACGTTTTGATTGTGTTGCTTATACAATAATGCAAAACATATATGAACTTATACAATAATGCAAAACATATATGAACTATTACATTTTTATAAATAAACGTTAGAACACACGTATCATTTTGCATTTTATTTAATTATATTTTTCTCCCTATTTTTCAGCTTAACGTATCAACTGCTAATGTCTGTCTTGCAGATTTATTGGGATTACTCTTCCAGCAGTGCGTTTAAACAGATGTCATTGTGTGCGTGCCTTGTTTTGTAATATAACAATATGGAAAATACGACATATGCTTTATATTGGTATTTCCAAAAGTGCGACAACTTGATATATTAAAAGCTTTTTAAAATGAGAGAAATAGTTTCGTGATATCTAATATTGATTTCAATAGCAACAGGAATAAATTGATATTGTCACTGTTAGAGCATGCTTGACAACATACCATTTTGCAGAGCGTATACACTATAGTGTATATGATTTTTGTGCTAGTTATTTTTGATAATCCACATGCAATGTGCAGGAGTTCTGTATGATTTTTTGCGGCCATTTTGCCACTGACCGTTCCAATGCGCTAGGCCTATTGTCGACCCGTCTGTGTCTTTGATGTCACAAACCTTGCTTTTTTATTAACATTGTAATTGCTGTTTGTGTTCATGAGTGTTTTTGGTTGACAGTGTTCAGTGGGAGCTACATTTCTTGCTCGACTTTTATACCTACTTGTATAACGATTTTCTCTATTTATATCTTGCATACATTAAAGTTATACAATGAAACAGTGCATACATTTACCCGATATTATACTCCAATTCATAATAAATACTGAAAAGGGGATCCCTTGGAAGCAACAAAAACAAACAAGAGATAAAAGTAACAGACTCTGTTTTATTGACTATGTTTATGAGAGGTAATGTTAAGTGCAAATATTGAGCTTGATGATATCAAAGGACCAGTAAGTAATAATAATACTGATTTGTAGTCGGGGCAACTATTTACGGCCACCAGACAGCACTAAACAAACGCTAGTGTGAATGATAACGAATAGTGAACATGGTGAAATAGGGATCATTTGGAAGCAGAAAACACAAACAAGCGATACAAGTAGCAGTGTTCATGAGAGGTAATGTTAAGTGCAACACCTCTTACGCCTCGTAGCACCGGCTTAAGCCATATTCTACTGTAAAGCCACAAAAGCCATAAGTTGATATTAAAACATAATAATATAGTATCTAAATAACACTGCATACAAGCGTATAAGCCTGTAATTAATTACAAATATACTGATTTTCTGCAAGGCAAGTAAAAATGTATCGACCAACACTATATCAATGAATAAATCTCTTTTGGGAGAGTCTGCCCCTGTATTTGTGTTATGTTCTAGTAGTTATGTTCGATTAATCCTTCTCGTGATTGTTTGCCTTTTCTTGAGTTTGGATCCTCTCCAGATATAGATTTATCTTGAGTGTTTCTCTTCCCTTCAGTGAGGTTTCTCTGCGTTTCTAGTGAATTTCGCTAATTTAAACGATCTTCAGGTAATGATACAATGAACATAATTTACAATTAACGTTAACGAGTTTCTAAAATATCAAGATTGCAGTGTGTCCCTTTATGTCTGTCCGTAACGGTAGCTGGATGCAATAGATAGTCTTCTATTAAGAAGTTACACAATATATAAACGTACATATGTATATATATTATATAACAACCTGCGCCACATATATAATATTAGAATATTTACATTTTAGTATAAGTAATATCTACCAATCATATTATAATCGATAAAGCAAATATTAATAGCTTTTCGATAGCATGACACGCCGGTGACGTTGTCATTGCTAAATTATAAAGACGTTAAAGAATTTGCTTTGCTTTATATATTTCAGGGTTTTGCTGAAAAAATAATGCCAATTATAATAAGTGAATTTCCTATCAGCCAGACCGCTCGCTAAACGTTCTAGCAAAAGTGGCATTTGTGTCAATTATTTGCATAGCTATTGCAATTGTTTAATGGCTATCAAGTTCTGAATGTGGATGCTATAGAAAATCTCCTACTGCGAAACTGATTGCTTGAAAAAAGCAAGTTTAATCAATTATATTATGAAATTAATGCAAAAAGTTCTTTTAGACGATCACACTAATGTAAGTACGTATAACATATAAGCAACCTACTTTGTTCTCAGTATTATTAAATATTTACAGGACTTGCAAATCTCCTTCGTTAAAATCCAACTTAACGATTCGTTTCTTTGAGTGTTTGTTTCTGTGTTTTGTGGTTGACTGTCCTCCTTCAATGCTACTTTCCCTGTCCGATCTTTTTGTATTTCTTTATATTATACCATTCCATCGGAACCTTTCAAAATGCAGTATTGGAACCATCTATTCGATATTAAATTACGAAAACACACGTATTATTATGTACCACCGATACATGTATATAAATATCGGGCTCAGCTATCTCGATAGATTGGAATGAATAACAGTTCTGATTCCAAGCCCGGGTGACGTTTTACCGCCGCCACATTGAACAGACAACATTTTTCTAGAAGCTATTTTTTCCTCAAGTTCGATAAATAACAGGATAAGATTAACTTACTAGTGTAATAGATGCATACGTATTATAAATATATAAAGCCAAATTAGTTTAAATGTTAGCCAACAGAGACACCTACGACTCGATTTAAAGATACATTTACATTTTTGTTATAATTTGTACATTATAAATAAAATGAAGTTTACACGGCGTTCAAATGCATTGTGCTATACTGAATTCCATAGTTGTTTGAAAAGGTATGAAAGGAGAAATCTGGAAATCGTCGAACACGATCAATACAAAACATATTGCAGTCTCCGTTTGATTAATACTGTTCATGAACGGTAGTGAAAAATGCTAGCTACCGCTCACGCCCTCTAGCCCCGGGTTGAGCATAACTCAATATTTAAAATGAAAATAGTACATAAATTTGAGACATCCCGAAGATCGTATGCATATGACGGTGAACATGGAACCTTCAATGATGTGTTATCACACCATTCCATGGCCAGCGGCGTATGGTCCCCGTTTCTAACAAAACGATTTGCCCTAAACGAGAAAACAATGGGAGAAACAAACAAAATAAAATTTAGCTGAGAGCAGAGGTTATGAAACCTACGTATCACAGGTAAAAGTCAAAATACTAAATTAAAATGCAGGCAACATATCTTAAGTGTGATTAAACGATACTCAGAACCTATAAAGCCTGGAGTAGTGGAACCATCTATTCGAAATTCAAGTAAGAAATCAAACGTATTGAGATTGTACCACCTATATCTGTAAATATCGCGCTAAACGAAGTTTAATTATAGCAGCCTGTTTCAGGGCACTCTGTATGTTATGCATTCCCAAACATATTAATTAGACATGTGCGTACACACCGATTGTTTCAGCAAAAGGTTTTTTGGGCTTTTTAGACAAATTTCGTCTAGTACCTAAGTAAGTTGTATATCAGTGAAACAGACATTTTAGTGGTATATAACTAAGACGTCCTGAAAGTTTTATAGCAAAACATAAAGGCCAACTGAAGCTACTTGAAATTTCTTAATTTTCTGTTGGCCAACCAACAAGGAATTTGCCTGGGAAAAGCCCAATCAAAAAATCATTTGGGCTGAAAAATGTTTCTTTCTCAACCGATTTTCAAAACTATGGTATTTTTATTTACCACTAAAAATGCCAGTTATAATTATATATAGTTGATGTATGTATTTTTGAAATTGCTGAGGCTACTGCAGGAAAAACATTGGCTGAAACAAGCGCCCCAAACAATAATACGTATTCAGTCGACAACACACACAGTTCGTAATAACCTTCTGTGCATAGTTGCATGCTGCGTGATTTTAAAACATCTATTTCTTTCATTGATTGTCGTAAAACTCGCCGACGGTTAAAATGTGTCTAGCCGTCGTCTCAGTAGGGTATATTTTTTATTTGTTTAGTGATTCTAGATACCTGAACGCTGTAGTAACTGGACGCCCAATGGTTCTATAAACAAACAATAGAGAATATTTTATAGACAAAATAATTACTTTGCATTCATATTTATATATGATAAGTGTGATTGTTTGTTAGTTAAATGCATTGTTAACTTTTCGGAATATCGACAATGAATTTAGCAATCCTATTGTATCAGGAAAGCACAACAGATGGGTAAACGTCAAGCGCTCCTTTCTATTTAATACTACTCATTGACTGTTTAATTTGATAATTTGATTATGTTTGCGGTGGTACGGTGCGGACCTACAGCATTTATACATGTGGTTTATATAGGCCAAATTCAATCTCATTCGTAATCTATGTTTGTAATTGTACCAATTTAGTTTTATGCTTAGATAAATTCAAAGGATATAGCATTGGCGCACAAGTACATGTATTAATTAACAAAGTACTTTATGGTTACGATAGTAAATTGTATCCAACTATAATATCATTGTACAGACTACTAAAGTCACTTTAAAACATATTAATCTCCGATGATGAATTACTATAGTAACAATTTGGACACATGGATGACCATAATTATTAATACATTCTGATTTATCGTATTTTAGGAGATATTTTAATATATTATCCGTTGTGCTAATATCATTGGTTTGAATATGTCTGTCCCAAGGCATTACACCAAAGAGAAATGGAGAAGCCAGCTAGCTATTATAAACACATAGAATAGAAGTGTGGCATTGGTACTGAAACCATTCCTTTGTAAAATGGCTGGCAGCAAGTTTCATCAATCAAATGAGATCATTTATGAAATTGGTCGATGCCCTCAAAGAATTTGCGTTTACTTTATTAATAAGACGGGGCGTCTTAACACGATTAAACTTACAAACACGATACTTTGTGAATGATGCTCTACTACGCCTTTGTCTTGTATCAAGGTTTGGTCTATTTGATTTTATAGAAAAACATCTAGATTACTATTGACTACAGAGTTAACAAAATAGACTATCCACTTAAAGCAACATCAAACATTATAATAAGGATAATAAACATTTACAAGTAAGCTTCCTTCGAATCAACGAACACAAATACTATAATAAAAGTATCATATTTTACTGCGTAAGTTCAACAGTGGTAATGTAAGAAGCAGTACCTCTCAGAACAATTAAAAACAGGCTGGCAGCAGTATTCTTTTTAAGAAAAGAAGAATAGGGTCACTGGTTCAGAAAACATGGGTGGTCTGCCTCCACCACAAAAACTCGAAGTCATATATAAACTGTGTTGAAAATGACGTAAAACACCATACAAACAAACAATCGTTTCGAAGGGCGGGATTTGCGGAGCCAAATAATACAATGTTTTCGATAACATCACACAGGCAACGTTATACATGCCTTTTCTTTTACTAATAATTTAACATATAATGCTTAATATCAAGTTATAGATGCAATACTTAACAATACTTGAGTTTAATCTTAAATCGATCATATTAAGAGATGACGATTATTATGTGTACTTAAAATTGAAGAAATTTGTTCCGGGGCATATACGTTTGCTACTGTTTCAATCTTTCACAAAAAAAGCAACCATACACCCAAAGAGTTAAATGGCAAAAACATAAATAAAAGACTCTTAAAATGGGTCAATACTGATGTAAAACCTAGCTATTTGGAATCAAATATAATCATTTCTCTGAAGTTTGTTGTAAGAAACCAATCGAAATGAAAATGTGTTATTTAATACTAGAACCAGCTGATATAAAATGTCAAAGATTAATCAGTTCGTAAGAGATGGTGAGAACTGTAGAAATAACGCAATATATTCACACAGATCTATCTAGGGAAATTCTTAAATAACGACAAATCAAATTTAAGATGCATAGTTACGGGAAATGTATCACTTTGGAAAACCTAGGGCATTACACATTGAATTACTATTGGTAAACTTGTATTCAACCTACGTCTTCACACGTAAAATCTGGCCCTGGGGTTAAATATTAAGCTGTCTTGTTTATTATATGTAATCTCTAGACAAATTTAGGCATCGATTTTTAAGATATTCGATGCATTAGCCTTAAAAATACCAAGCACGCACGAATCATCTTGAATATCTTAACCACGTTTTTGAAATTGCGCGTTTATATTTAAAACTAGGACATCAGACTAAATACTAAGCACGAGAAAATGTTGGGGGCTGATCTCAAAGTTGTACAAGCAAGGTTTTACGTAAAATAGCTGCCGAGAGAAAATAGCATTATATATGGGTTGGAACTGGGAACAAAGTTTAACATCATAACCGATTAAGGCACGGGTGTTTAAACAACGCCACGACCGTTTTTACTTGCCAGATACTTTCTTCCCAAGTTGTACCATCAGTTTGAACATTTTGAATCAAGGTGGCCGACCTCGCTTCGCTCTGGTCAAATCCTTGACATGCGTTACATATTGATTACATATTCACCTTTGTAGCACGACGTGCTAGAAGTACACATCAGCACAGAAATACAAGTGTTCACATGTAAGGGATGCGTGTACGTTAGCGTGTGCATTACAACACACATAAACTTTTCACGGCTACCATGTGTAATTATAAGTGAAAATTATGAAAACCATATAAGAGTTGCTGCTGGTCCTGCAGCGAATAACAACCTGGGTTTTAGTAGGCTCCAAGGGGATTGAGTAGAACAAAGCCAATAAAAAATCAAATTAAACAATACATTTATTTATATTTCTGTCAATATATATACATATGCATCGGCCTTTCAGACTATTTTGTCTTAATACAATTTTCGATGCAACCACCCAGATTCGGTTGGAGTTGTAAAGGGCTTGCCTGAATAATTGATCACTAAAAAACGTTTTGAGAGGAAGGTACATATCAGATGCAGATCCAATAGTTTGGTTAGATTACTGTGTGTGAGAGGGGCGGTGGCGGGAAGGATCCTTCGAAATTAAATGTTTTTTTAAATGACCTTTAGTGAATTCTGTTTTATATTTCCGGAATAATTTTATATTAAATGCAATGATGACTAACAGTAGAAATGGCGAGCGCCCCATGTAATCCGGCATGCGTAGGTTATACTTGTGGGATTGTAGAGGATGGGGGCACTGGGTCTGCCCCACCCCGAATACGCCTTAGTACATGATAAATACAGTTTTATCCCTCATGTCCTACCCTTAAATTTCCGCCGTAGCCTGGATAGTGAATACGCTGCGTCTAAAACTTTCTCGCCTCTCACTTCTGCGTGTTCGAATTCCACTTTGAGTTCGAATTGTCAAGTGATAAAGTGTCAATTCTTAAATGGGTTCTTGTGGAAAAATATTGACATTTTCTGTTTTAGATGGTCTAAATATAATGAATGAAACTAAAATTACCCTTTAATTACAAGAATATTCATTGCGGGACAGCAATATGTGTTATCCTTGGTTACGCACCAGGATACAGTTAAAGGGACAAACGAAAATTTTGCTTAATTGCTTGTTTATGTCGCTGAATTCTGTTCGTTTTTTTACACATTTGAATAGTGCAAACAAATTGCTATACATATTCCCAACTGTTGATTATATTGCATAATATATGAAATTATTCTCGTATCGGAACAGCAAGTAAGTTATATAGCCGTCATTCGTGTTAGTTTTTCTCGTGCAAATTGGGTATTTCGTTTTGGCGCGTTTCTTGTGTATATATACTGGTGCGGGCTATAGTTCTGGTCGCTTGAGGATTTGTATTCAGGCAGATTCATTGTGTTTGTTCATATTATAATGATTGTAGAAAAATCATTCGTTCACGAGGTTCTGATAACTATGTTGAAAGAATATTTCGGCAAGCAATTCAGCATCGGAGAGAGACAAATGGTTTACTCAGTTGAAGTCAAGACGCCACACAGATGCAACATAAGAGCGAGTCACCAAAAATTCCAGTTAGATGAGCCAGAAATATCCAGCTAATATGATAAGTATTCGCTTAATTTTGAACTGTGTTGAGTTAGTACAGTTTCTGTAGTAGTCGTAATACCGTATCTGAACTTTCTGTTAAAGGGAGAAATAAAGACTGTTTGAATTCTTGGCACGATTATGGGGTTGCAAACGAGTGTTTTGAGTAAATAAACTCCGCGTTAGGACCACTCCATGCTTATAGATTTGCGACGCATTACAGAACGTACTTAAAACGCTTCAATTTCTTGTTTTGACTCCTACGTCTGAATGTGCGAATACATTCTACATTTATCAAATTAAATGGCTCTTTTTCTTCGGATGTCATAAAGACACGACAAACATCAAATCACTCTAGGTATATAACGTAACATTTATGACGTCACGTTGAGGCACGCTTTCTGACGTTATGTGACGTTATGATGTATGTGATGAACATAATCTTACATTCGTTTTTATTTATTATTGGACGAATAAAACCCGTTGACAAACGTAGCATAGTTGACAGCTCGTTTAATAAGGTCAATATTAAATAAGCACTCATGTAAGATCCTCTATTTATGTCCTTTCCTAACAATGTAAATACTAGTATTCTATGCTATGCTATAACATTATTTAGCATAGCATTATTACAATGGTGAGTATAATTCTGAATGTTATTTGACGATTATCCAAATAGCATAATTCGTTTTAGACGGGGCGGGGCGATCGCTGGGTGCGAGTTCAACTGAATTCAGAAGTATACCTAATACTGCAGAATAAGTCTAAAGGACCTATCAGTATGGATCATTAAAATAAGTATTCAAGTCGAACTGGAACACAGAACACAGTAAACCCTAAAACACGCAAAACGACAAACATGAATGGCAATGTTAATAAGGAATATGACGTCACAAAAACAAAAATGGCTGACAACAGTTTTACCGCCTTGGAACGGTCAGTGGCAAAAAAACGCCGTCTTTTTATGTAATTTAGGAATCCAGTACATAGTTGGCAGTTTGTACTAATTTTCGTCTACCCTAGCCTTGAAAGTAGTGCACCGAGTGATATGTGTGGAAACAACATCATCCTCCGTATATTGAACTGGAGTATACGAATGAGTGCTACCGAGTTCCAGAGATAAAACACAGACGTAATATAGGCGTCAAACAATAATTACATTATTAGCTGCTTTATCAGCAGGAACTAAAACAAATTTATTATGAAATTCTTGAATTCCCGATTTTAAATTACGAAAGGAAAACTTAGGTCTCGGAAGAAGTAAAGAGGGGTTAGCATTACAAAAGTTAATACGTGTATCTATAATTTTAAAAATTGACTTTTTCCAAGTAGAAAGAGAGTTTGGGTCCGCATGTTCTCTACGACATAATTGTATACTAAAATCCTCAATGGATTGGGCGATCTGATCACGACAGGCATTAAAATTGATAGTTGAAGTTAATCTATACTTAGGACCTTTCGAAAACAGATGCGGAATACGTTTATCAACAATATCAAAATTATCAGTGATGACATGACCTGCTGGAGCATAACAACATTTTGATGTGTTACGTTCACATTTCATTCGTGTTATTTACTATATGAAGGTCAGAAACTATTTTGTTGTAGTTGAAAATAATATTTTTAATAGGTTTTTTATTCTTATAACAAATTACATGACTTTCGTTATTTTTTAATCATTTAGGACAGAATCAACTACATGATTATCTCGAAAAATACTAGGCATGTCAATGGAATCAATACCTTTATTAAGATATAGTATTTTTAGAAAAAAAAGGTGATCAGACTCCTTGTCAATATGGGGTCGGAGAACATGTTGTGTGTAGCTTTTAATTAAGCAGTGTTATACAAGGAATATGTACGAATGAAAGTTGTGTCTGCTTCCTCGTCGATCAACTTAAGTGAAGAAATGGACAAAGAGGTACGAAGAAAGATAAAAAATCGGACAGGGAAAGCAGCATTCAAGGACGACAGTCAACCACAAAACACAAAAACAAACATGCAAACAGACAAAGGAGAAGGCAAAAGTAATAAAAAATGCAAACGACATCACAAGCACAAAGGGTTGACAATAGGGCTACCGCCTTGGAACGGTCAGTGGGAACAAAGGCCACTGGGGTTCAAACCGGTTCTAGGGTGCACCAAACCTCACACTTACCCTACTGTCATCCCTATAAAACAGGACAGTGTAAATAAAGTAATCCCCGACATGGTCGTGAAAGCATAGAGTGCTTTCCAGACCACACATATCGGTTTTGATCCCAAATTAACAGAAAGTAATAACAGTACTGTTTTGAAGTCCTGGGGGACTTTTTGCAGCCCGCCATACAGCATTAAGTAGAAATGGGAACAATGTATGGTAGCCTATTCAAATTCATGAATATTTAAATATGTGACCAATATAGACTATTGACGACACATTTCCTAACATTTCTAAATCTCAAAGACGAAGACTTATTTGTGTGTATATTCTGTACATTAATAAAACATACGTATCCAGACAAGTTATTATATTTCGTTATTTACCATCAGTCTTATGTCATTATTTGTTTCTGTTATACCAGACAGAAATGCGACGTGAAATACTGATTCATTTGTGTTCAAACACACATGGTTTGTTTAAAATTTACAGACACCCTAATTGATTAACTATTCCTTGATAATGTTTTGCTTTACGCACATGGTAAAAATCCGTGGATGTCGTTCAAAACATTGTATTGCAAAGAAAATCATGCGACGTTAAGCCATCAATATTAATTTGACGTTATTTAGATTTTGTCAGTAAACACTTCCAAAACAAAGATCTGCGTTAGAAACGGGATTCCCAGTATGGAAACTGTGATTTATCAACAATATATTATATATAGTAGTCGCAATTGCCGTTGACACGGCTCCGCTTAAACTATCTCGCGAATGCCGTTCGCAAGTGTGTCGCTTACATTAGCAGCCCAGTGTGACAGGGGTTTAACGCATCTTCACTATGCAAAATGTGCGACCATTAAACGAATGATGAACTGTAGCAAAATAGAACATGTCAATAAGTAAGGCTATAATAATCTACTGAATATTCAACACATCTTTGTTCATAATTTAGTAATATTTTTTTAACACATTTTAGTATTTAGCAAAAACCAAAACACTCATTAAAATAGTTGTTCGTTGTACGTTAACTAGATAAGGTAAAGCAATGTCATAATATAAAATATTTCACCTTCAACATTTAGTGGCTTTCTATGCATTTTCTTTTATATACATATACATGTATACCTGATCATATATGTGTTATACTAATATTGCCTAATAATGCTGCCTTGTTTGTTAGAGAATATAACTTAGCGGGGATATTCTTATCTACACTGTCCAATTGTATTGGGATGACAATATTGTAAGAGTGAGGTTTGATGCACCTTAGAACCTGGTTTAAACCCCCAGCGGCCTTTTTGCCAGTGACCGCCTTAGCCCTATTGTCAACCCGTGTATGGTTGTGGTGTCTCATGTCTTGTTTCTTATTAACATTGTAATTGTTGTTTGTTTTCATGCGAGTTGTTGGTTGACTTTGTTCTTTGAAAGCTACAAGTTTGTTTGCAGTAGTATGCGTTTACATCCATGACCTGTACCGATATCAACGAAGTGGTAAAGTATATGTGCATAAAAAGGAGCCCCGGCATCTGTGAGTCTATGCAAAGTCACAAATATTATAAATATGTAATTTTTAAAATCGACACGATGCCTTAATACGAAGTTGTACTATATTAGTAACGAAACAATCGACAAAACTCAATTAATGCTGTAAAACAACTTAACAAATGTCCGTAGATATGTTATAACCATTTACAAAGCAGTTAATACTTTCGTTCATTTTTACGAAACTGTCTATACGAGTTATTTTGAAATGCAACAGTATAAAGCAAAATATGCGAGGATGTATATATACTGATGTTCAATGAAAACGAACAATTAACTCCTTATGTTTATGCCATTGGACTATTCGCAACCCGTTTGGAATAAAAATAAGTGTAAAAGTCGAATAGGAAATGCAGCTTTTACAGAACACAGTAAACCCAAAAACGACGAACATGAAAACTTCTGCTGAACCAATATTTTATTTTTCAAGTATTTAATATCGATACCTAACTGCAATATTTCGTATGTTCGGCCGTTTCCGAATAGCGTTGCAGTGCAGTGTGGCGGCAGTAAAATGTCTCCCCGAGCTTGCAATCAGGACTGTTATTCATTTGATCTTTGGAGATTGCTGAGACCGATACTTATATTTAGATATCGGTTGTACATTTTCAAATGTTTATGTCTTCTTTCTTAAATTAAGATTCGGTGGTTCCACTACTCCGGCCGATAAAGGCTTTGGGTATTGTTCAACCACCCATAGGACATGTTGTTTGCTTTTTAATTTAGTATTTTGACTGTTACTTGTGATGCGCAGGTTTCATAACCGCTGCTAAATTTCATTTTGTTTATTTCGCTCTTCGGGGCAAAGAATTGTGTTAGATACTGGGACCATACGCCGCTGGACATGGAATTATGACATTAAAAGTATGTACACCGCCATATGCATGCCATCTTAGGGATGATTAAAATTCTGTACTATTGATTTTATGAATATTGAGTTCTGCTCAACCCGGGGATAGGGGGCATGAACGGTAGCAAGCATATTTCACTACCGTTCATGAACAATCTCAGTCAAACCGAGACTGCAATATTTCGTATGTATCGTGTTCAAAGGTCCACTCTCATACTCTTTTATCTTATATGTTTATTGTTAGGCTTTATTGTTGCATCTTATAAAAACCTCTCATTAACAGACTCAATAAAACCGAGTCTACTTTTCTTTCTTGTTTGTGTTTGTTGCTTCCAAGGGATCACCTTTTCAGTATTTTATGACAAGCAGTTACGCAGTTATTTACATTGTCATTTAACATTGTTTATTATGGATAATCATCAAAAGAAAAGGATTCCACTAAATGTCTACCTGAATTAATCTGTCTCTTAATAAATACCAATTTTACTGGCCTTTTCATTGTTTGCTTTCTGACTGTATTAGGAAATGAATGTTTCCGAGAAAATAATTCCTTGTGCGATGAACCTAAAGAATCCCGGAAATGCACGTGCATCCGGAAATGCACGTGCATTTCATTACAACAATGTGGAATGCACTAAATCTAGATATGCGCGTAAAAAATGTTAAATGTCAACATTTTAAATGGACTATATCAAATTTTATCCAAAATGTCTCAATTCAAATTGTAATATATTTTTTTAGTGGTGCGTTTTCATTGACCGTGAGTATATAATAGACTCTACGTAGAACAACGCATGTCAGTAAAAAGGAAGGAATATATTTCCTGCCTTGGATTCTCCAGTGCAAAAAATCTCACTGGGCTCACTTGGAGCTTTTCCTAGTAAAGTTCCCATCGACATAACGAACCATATAACTTGAAGCGACTCTGTTTTTAGGTTTATCCTTCTTCGACCTACGCTTGCTTTCGTCGACATTTCGTTTAATATCCATATCCTAACGGTTTTTGTGAATGGTTTACGACTACTGGTTGTAAATGCAAAATAAGAATTCTCTGAGGATATCCGCCATAGCAATTATTTAACCTTAGACCATCTTGTTAGACACTTTAAATGCAATTCCTACAATAACATTAATCATAATGTTAAATTCAACGACTTTAAATAAATGTCTTGTTTAATATCAGAATATTAAGGAAATAACCATGTATACACTTAGAAAGAATACTTTCATATCAGATGTGAAAGTTTATACAATTCTCAAAATAGATCGATTAATGTGTCCAAGACGTGAAACAGTACACAGAGCTATTTGATGTCATAATTTACTGAATATTTATCGCATCTAAAACGCATAATGTTGGTAAATATCTCACATTGAACTATTGGGCATTTTCAGATTTAATTACAGTCAGTTAAACGAAGGTCTCTAATCTGCAACATAATGAGAAACCGCAAAATACATGGTTTAGGAAGTAGCAACATGAGAGAGAAAAATATAGTTACGTCTGATTACACAAAGTATTGTTAAAACGTCCTTCTTTAAGTGCCAATACATCTCTTCTCTGTCATTTCATCGTTTTATATAATCATCTTAATGGGTTTTGATTGTATGTTATTCCCACTCAGACACATAGTCATAAGTTATCATCAAACTGCATGCACGCTTATCTTTTGTTTGCTTGTACAACATATCGTGCTTTTTATAGCAAAACTATTTTTGAAATATGGATTAGGTGCCAGATCATGCTCTTGTACGATAAAACTATTTTATTGTAATGCTTTGAATTCATTTGCAAATGAAATTAACATTACTGTAGAACAATATTTTCGAAGAAATATTGTTCATCATGAACTGAAAGTTGGAGGTAGTTAGGGTAGGTATGGTAGAACCTAGATTCTGGTTTAAACCCTTCAGCTTCCTTTTCCGACACCGACCTTTACAAAGCGGTATCTCCTATTATATAGTTCGTTTAATGTTTGTGATTTCCCTTCTTTACTTTTAAAATAGTTTCGTATCTACTTTTACCCAGTACATAAGCCAGATTGGCTGACCAAGCTATGAGATATTAGGCGTACATGTATTATTCAATATAAAAAATGTACAGGTTATATAAAAAGATCACACACTGCACAGAAGGAAAGCGGTAACTAAAAGCCCAGAAACGCTATATTTAAATTTGTGTACATAAACTGTGTTACTAAAAGTCTTAAAAAAACATACCCGTTTTAAAAGAATATGTAGCCCAGACATTTTTCACACACATTAACTTAAAGAAAACATTTTATAAAATGACCTTAAGTATGTTTGCTTTAAAGGTTACGGTATTGTTATTTTAAGCGACAGAAAAATGAAATACGTTTCTGCAATTGTCATATTAAAAGGATGCTTGTGTAGTATTGATATTGACGGTTTTCATATACCATGTTTATTTATGTAATAATAACAGCAGCAATACGAAACAGTTTGTCATTGTCCTAATCTCGAGTTACGTACCTCTGGTCTTACTACAATGTTTCTAGCTCTTTTTGTAACTCTGATTAGTTACCTTTAACATACGTGATACATAACACCATTTATTAGTTCAATAGTTAAATGGGAGTATGTAATTTCAAACAATGAGTCTATGGGCAGCATAGATTAATACATATATCAATATATTTTATTACACAACCGTTGCATCACCTATGAGCATAGTTTTATTTGAAATGTGTCATGTATATGCCCCTGCCATATATGGTGGGTCATATAGTGCTGTCCTTGTCCGTCAGACCGTACGTCCGTACGTAACACTTTTTGACATATGTCCGACTTTCGTATGCGCACACGTTCGTACCTACTACACACTTGTGTAGGTACGTCTCACATTCTTGTCCGGAGTACTCCTCATGACATTCACAAGAGATGTTAACGATACTTTGTAGGAAGTATCGGTTTTACGTATTGTTGTGCAAATCGTCGGGGTGTTCTTGTCCATTGATTTTTCGGTGGAGTTAGGGCCTTATTCCAGATGATCACTTACAGCGAGGGTATTCGTATCCACAGGTACATTTCTAGTTTTATGTTTTTTCTCATATACCATATTTAATACTTCACCCACAATCCGGTACAGTTTGCAATAATAAAACATTTAAAATATATGTCATTTATATATATTATTTAACTACTTGTTCGACTTCCTTTTTGAATTTTGCAACCAAATTGTGTAATCCAAAATATTTTTTAGATACAGCAGATGATTTCCTAGCTGAGACTTTCGTTCAGTTATTGAGTTCGTTCGAAATTACAGAGAAGGAGCGAACTTTACCTTAATCGTCATGTAATATTACTATTGACCCAATTTGAAATTGAGCCAGTTTAGTTCGCAACGCTCTGCTGATTGTTTCAACCATCACATTTTTTTACAGACTACACCATTACGCTATATATTCGCATATAAATATATTTTAACTTAAAATAGGACATAGACATTTGAATTAGGATCCTGATTACAGTCGAAAATCGAATAAGATGAAAAACATATACAACGTGCACGTCATAATATATTACTCATGAAACATCCCCGTCTATGTAGGGATGATAAACGTTGTAAACATTCAAATACCTTAACTCAAAATAGATTTTGCTTATTATTATTCAATGTTCAACTAAGATGTCAATGTTAATTATATCATCCAGGTACCGAGAGATATTATTAAAGGCTTCTATGACATCTGCCTGAGTATCTGGTGAATGACTCAAATATAGATATAAAAATCGAACTGGAAAAGTAGCATTTAAGGACGACAGTCAACCACAAACACACACAGAAACAACTAAGAACTATTAAGATGAATAAAAGGCCAAATAAGACATCACAAACACAAAAGGGTTGACAATTGGGCTACCGCCTTGAAACGGTCAGTGGCAAAAACATGAAATCCCTTTTCATTGTAATACAAAAGGCATAACAACAATTTGTCTTTAAATAGTAGACACTAATTCCATCCCTGAAGAAAATATTATCTAATAATATATTGAAAGAATCCATCTAAAAAGTCTCCAAAACACATTTCATATAATATATATGCAGTCAGTGTCATTAAACTCTCATAATTATGAATAAATCAAATTGAATTAAGAAATTCAAAGATGAATGGTACCTTTGAAGTTCTGTTTAAGAACACGCTTTAGAAAGCAATTGCATGTAATATAAAATTATTATTATCGAATTTTAAATGTTTAATTGGCCAAAAGTTGCAAATACGTACCAGACGGATAGATCAAACACAACAATACCGCACACTATTACGATAACATGTCAAAACAAGCAGTTGCAAACGAGACTCACATTTTGTATCACAAACGAAACATAACTTTCTTAATATGATTATGTCTATCGAAAGGTTGTTTCTTCTAAATGAGATTGTTTGAACTACATGTAATAGCAACAGAAGCTCTGAAACTGATTATGTCTCTTAAAATGAAAACTGGTTAGAAAGTTAAAGGTTTTGACAATCTTAATTCGAAAACACTTGAAATCCTTAGAAACTTCTAAGTAAATGTCAAACAAATAGAGAAAACTTTATGTTCGATTGAAATTGTGTTTTTTTTGTTTTATGACGTCAGATAACGTTACGCACATGGCGTCTGATAAAGTTACATACAATAAGCGCCGAGGAATTCCGCATTGCTTTGTTTGTTGGTCAGTGCTTAATAAAGCAAAACGTAGTAGGTCAGCCATTTATTAGGCATACAAGTGTATACCTGCATGTTAAAGATGCAACACCTCTCACGCCCCTATAATCGGTGTAAACGGTATTCTACTTTAAAGTCATAGTGAGTAGGCTATTTGATCCAAAAGGATCCTTAATTAATAACACTGTTGTTTCGTAGCACATGGGGAACTGTTACGGTTGAAAAACTGCAGTAAACGTAGTAAGTTTAAAGGTAAGAGAAAGTAACAGACAAGGTTTGAATAAATCTGTTCAATACAATTTCAAACAATTTGTATTTGTTGTGGTTTACTTGTAAATCGGCGGTATCTTGAAATTTTGAAAAACTTGATACCAGAAGGTAGATATAAAAGTTGAACATGGAGTATAACATTCAAGGACTACAGTTAATTCGATTTCATTAGGCGATGGGAAATCTAATATTAGCAATGGATTTATAACGGATATTTCGGCAATAAAACATGTTTAAAAATGTTTTTTACTGAAAAAAAATGCAATAACCTCTTTAAAATTACCTTTTAAGTTTTAATTTTACAATATGTAAACTTTTTTAACCAAAATTAAGTTTGTTATTCATACCCCAGCCACCTCCGTTTTCGCTTCATGTATATGGGGTTGGATGGGGTATGAAAGTTAATACTCGGACCACGTAATGCAACCTAATATGAAATAGGCACTACCTATGTAACGAGCAAAGCAATTTGATAGCATGTACACTTTTTACCCATCTCTTTTTTAAGGGTCAGAACTAACTATACATTTGATCAGATCTTAATCTTAAAGTCAGGAAATACTTATAGATAGATCTTTGCACAAATATGTAAATAAATATATTTGTAAGGCCTAATAAAATAATACTCTTGTTTACTGCAACAATAAGTAGTGGGTAGGAAGGTCAGCTTTTTGTTTTATTTTGTATCTGACTTTAAACTTTAGAACAATAAGATACGGATAGATTTGAGTGCAGACTTTATTTGATCTTTTCCTTTACACAGAAAATATGCGCAAGCGTTTCTGGTGCAGTTTTTGTGTGAGTCAGTGTATTTAAATTTTCGGGGGCTAACAAACTGAACAGTTTTCGGAAAAAAATAGACTCGTTTTATTCTCATAAAAGATGTCGGCAGCGTTTTAAAGGAAGTGGTCCGGTCACGGTGAACACATGTTTATTTGTAATCCCAGCCTTCTCTGAACCACTGTAGATAATCTCAAAGAATCTCAAAGAATCTAGCAACATGTTTATTATTTATTCTAGCATGTCCAACGGAATGTAAGTGTATACATAAAATTGAAATATATCAAGGTTCTGTTTGTTGGCATAAAAAACCATCAAAATACATAGTATGTGTTTTCTATGTTTAATGAATGAGACTCATAGATAGTGGTAGGTAGGTAGTCGAGGCCATTTAACTCTTTTTCGCAGCGGTCCGTATAAGTCCACTTCCCCACCCAAATTACTTTGAAAATCATGCAGTTTTCCCCATTTTTTAAACTTAACTCTGAAAATGTCATTTCCCAGTCATGAATCTTTCCCACATTCTAGGCCAAAATGCCCCTTTCCAGACTTCAGGCTTTTTTAACCTATTTAACAGGGGCCGAAATTCGGCCTCTTCCCAATTGCAAAAACCTCTATTTTTTCCCAATTTTGGGGTAAAAAAATATATGTATATATATTATTTATTTTTTTGGTAATTAAGTGACATACTTTACATAGTTTGTATGTTAAAATAACTCAGTTCTAAAACCTAATCAATATTTTACCTAAAACTACATTTTAATGAAATTTCCCCTTAAAAAAACATTTCCCAAAACAACGAAAATATTTTTTTTTCCCCAATTTGGACAGTCTCGTGCTTATTTCCCCCAAATTCAGCAGGCCTAGGCCTTTTCCAGGTTTCCTTGAAAAAAAGCCCTGGACCTAGTTAAAGGCTGTGGTGGTGTTGAGGAGGGGGAGGGGCAAGTTTTTTTTCCTCTCTTGAACTGTTATTAGTGAAATTTATTTTTTGTTATCTGTTTAGTGTTATTGAGGGAATGTAGCGCCACAGCCAAACTATCTTTATTATTGAGAGTTCTGAAAAAAATGAATAAAGGTGAAAGAATTTTCAAAATCGGATGATAAACAAAGAAGTTATGATTATTTGAAGGTTCTGTTGAAACGGATATGGAAGCCGCCATTTTGAGAGCTATGGCATCACAGTTTTATTGACCATATATGGAATATTTATAAATATGAAAAATTACTGATTAATAGGAAAAAATGACAGCTACTTTATGAAAAATATGTATCATACGTGACTTAATGGCAATAATACTTTATAAGTAAAGGATTTTGCATTCATTTGCAGCGACTTTCTTTGCTTTAAATGATTTTGATCAATATTCCATATATGGTAAATTGGAACTATGACGTCATAGTTCTAAAAATGGCGGCTCCCATATTCGTTTTAGAACAACTTTTAAATGGTCATATCTTTTTTGTGTATCTTCCGATTTTGATAATTCTTTCACCTTTTCCCAAGTGTTTCAGAACTCTCAATAATAAAGCTTGTTTGGCTGTGGCGCTACATTCCCTAATTAATCTTTGTTACCTGTTATTATCAAATTCTTACTCCAGTCCCCATCCATTCCATACACAATTAATCATTCATTGTATCAAAGTACTTTGGCCGTTATCTAGTCAGTGCCTGTGTTATATTAAAACATTATTGTTACATTTTTAACATGCGATTAAGGTAAACATATGTGTAAATTTGTCTAGCCTTTTCCTTATTTTATGTAGGATCTCTTTACTGGAAACACATATTTTGTTCTATCATATACTAAAATAAACTCTTCTTACTGAAATAAACTCTTCTTAATCACAATTGCTGGTATCATATTTTGTTATAAGGGTCGAAATTCGACCCATTCCGTCTCAAAAATGTATTTTATTGCAGTAAACCTCACCTACTTGGAACCCATTTAAAATTCGATGGAGAACCCGGAAATCTCGCCGTGTTTTGAACCTGTCCTTTTTAAACAGTCAAGAGATTAGTCTCCCTTTATTATAAGTACACATTTGTTTTTTCTCGAGGTTTTGTGAATGTGAATTTTAGAAACGCTAACAAGAAATTTGCAACATAGCTGCGTTAATTTGTTTGTTTATTAAACGAAAACATTGCACAGCAAGGTCACTTAATTCGTATTTTCCGTAAAAATAGTGGAGAAAAAGGCCTGTGACATGTAATAGTCGCACGTCGTAGAGAACGCTAACGCGCTGTGGAAACTTTCTTTACGACGTGTGAAACTTACGACCTATACCGATTACGACGTGCGAAACGTACGATCTAAACCGATCACAGACGCTTCAAAATTGAAGCGCTTCAGAGTCCTAGAAATAATGAAAAACATATAGAAAACTACTGGGTACTTCATAAAAATGTAAGCATTCTTCAAAATTAATTATTTCTGTTAACAATGGAACGCCGGTAAGTTACTTTTGGCTTTCAACTGTTAATCACGTCTGCGTGACTTCACCGTGAGATCTGCGTGACTTCACCGTGAGACAGGAAGCTGGTCAAAACTGCGACCGGAAGTTTCAAAATGGCGTCGTCCGTGTCGTCTGCCATCTTGGAGACAAAATTCAAGTTTGACGCACTACGAAAATGAAAATTAGTAGCGTTAGTTAGTAAGTGAGTAACATATTCATTCCAATGCATACATGTACATACGTGTAACCTATAGTCGGGCTTTGCCCGACCTGCCGAAGGCAGGTCGAGCTTTGCCCGTAAAAACAGGCGCAGAAAGAAATAATAATTGCAAAGATGAATAAAAGGCAAAAAAAGACATAACAAACATACTGCAAAGGGTTTCACAATATGGCTATCGCCTTGGAACGGTCAGTGGAATAAAGTCCGCTGGGGTTTAAACTAGGTTCTAGGGTGCAGCAAACCTCACTCTTAAAACTTAAATCTAAACACAATATGTGTTACTAAAAACACAGGATAAAATTAACTTGTATTTGCATCAACAGCAGTTATTATTATTATAGCCAGGCAAGTTTTACATTTAGAAAAATGAATCGTATTGCGGCTGTGAAGATGAAAGTGGTTAACTTCAATGTCCACGACAATTGCAGTCCCATGTGCGGCAAAAGTATCCACTTTGAAAATAGACAGTTTGTCATTAAGGAATATAACACTTTATTTATAAATAAAAAAATCTAAAAAGAAAAATGGTATACACTATAAAACAACAATGAGTATTTTCGTTGCCAACAACTCCGAGTAACTGAAACAGAGTAATGAGATAAGCACCCGTGAACATTAATTAATTTACGTCTCACTAAATTATTGAATTTGAACTAAGATGCATATAAAGAGATATTTATGTGGACAATTTGAATGATACGGGAGTATTGTTATCATTGTCTTTCGTGCAAACATTACGTGGTCCCGCCTTAATTCCATTAAGCGATAGGAAATATAGATATAACATAACAAGAAAAGCTATAATACATGTATTATAGCATGGGAGTACGGACATGTTTGAATGTGAATTATCATTTTTATCATGACATATTAGCAAGAATTTGACCAATTAATTATCAGTAAAGTGACACATCTCCAAAATGGTGGAGGTGACAATATTTTTGTTTGCCGACCTGAGTACTGTATAAATAAAACAATGAAGTTATATAATAGTTGCTTTAAATGAATGAATGAATGGTGTTTTACGGCACGTCGACACATAAATAGGTCATATTGTGCGCAAAAACTGACGAAAGATGAAGAAATGAAGGATTAATTAAAAATTAATATAAATATATCAAGATAAAACTATTAAAAAATAAGGGATAATATGGTAGTAATATAAACTATATATGTAAATCAACAAATGCCCGAAAACGGGCATATAAAGAAGTAAATATATACAAGAACATATTATAATGATTTATATAGTCTGACTTCCTTCAGAAAATCTAAAACTAGACTAAATTCTATAGTATTAAATAACTCGGTCATAGTATTAACATTCTAGTACCTTTGACGCATAGGATCAAAGTCTACACATTCCAGCAATATGTGTTTGACCGTTAACGGTGCAAAGCAGGGTATACATTCTGGTAATTGCTCACCTTGTAATAAATATGAATGAGTATAACGTGTATGCCCTATTCTGCACCGGGCTAGGACAACTTCCTCTCGACGAATGTGTCTACTAGAAGAACGCCATTCTCCGAGTAACGGTTTAATTGAATGGAGTTTATTGTTAACTGACAAATCCCAAGCGGTTTGCCAAGAGTTACGAATATATGTGTTAATACAACTTTTAAAATCAGTATAAGGTAATTTGGTATCAGATATATGTAAACCTAATGCTGCTTTAGCAGCACTATCAGCTCTATTATTACCACGTATTCCTACATGGCTTGGAAGCCAGCAGAAAATAATAACATTATCAATTATAAGAGAATTGTACTTTTCTAAAAGTTGAAGCACAACTGGGTTATCATGTTTCATATTACCCAGTGCTTGAAGAGATGAAAGGGAATCAGAAAAGACCACAAAATGGTCATCATCAGATTCCTGAATATAATTTATGGCAAGTTCAATTGCCTTAAGTTCAGCTGAAAAGATAGAGGCCTTGTCAGGCAGGCGGCTCTTTATGCTGTGTTTGTGAACAACAGCTGCTGCAGCTACCTTATCTCCATCTTTAGAACCATCTGTGTATATATGTTGAAAGTTACTGTATTTCGATTTAATTTCATTAAATTTGCTTTGAAAGACAGTGGGGTCTGTACTGGATGTGTTACTATTACAAAGATCGAAAATAATTGTTGGTGTTTCCAAAGTCCACGGTGGAATTTGTGGTACTTTGTACTTGGCAATCAAATTTAGGTCGATTTCAGTGTCTCTTAATTTTGGTTTAATACGTAGACCAAATGGTCGAATGACCTTCGGTTTTCGATCAAAAAGAGGTTCACAACTAGGATTAAAAACATTATCGAAAGTTGGGTTTGAAGGGTAAGATTTTAATTTAATGGCATATTGAAGGGCTAATTTGTCCCGTCTATGAGACAGTGATGGTTCATTAGCTTCAACATATAGACTTTCGGCTGGTGATGTACGAAAGGCACCTAAGGCGAGTCGTAATCCTTGATTCTGTATAGGATCGAGCATCTGTAAGTATGACTTACGAGTCGATACATATACTATTGAGCCGTAGTCCAGCTTGGATCTGATAAGAGATCTATAAAGTTGTAAAAGTACTCCCCAGTTAGTGTTTGCAACAACTTTAAGTAAATTAAGAGCTTTAAGGCACTTGGCCTTCAAGTATTTAAGGTGTGGTATAAACGTTAATTTACGGTCGAAAATAAGACCAAGGAATTTTGTCTCATCCACTACTGGTATTGGTATTGGTGACCCATCCAGTGTTAGATGAGGGTCCTCATGATGTCTACGTAGTTGACAAAAGTGCATACAATTAGTTTTAGATTTAGAAAATTTAAAACCATTTTCATCCGACCAGGTCTGAAGTTTATTCAGACATTGTTGCAGTTGTCTCTCAATAGTGTTCATGTTTTTTGCACGATAACATATAACAAAGTCGTCAACATATAGAGAGCAATCCACACCAGGATTGATGCATTTAACTATACTGTTAATTTTTATACTAAAAAGGGTGACAGATAGTATGCTGCCCTGTGGCACACCCATCTCCTGTTCATGGATGTCAGAGAGGGTCGAACCCATTCGGACACGAAACTGTCTGTCCTCTAAGAAGTTCTCTATAAAAATTGCTAATCGACCTCTATGACCAAGGTCATGAAGATCATTCATGATACCGTACTTCCATGCAGTATCATAAGCTTTCTCCAAGTAAAAAAATACAGCGACTAGATGTTCTTTCTTTACGAAAGCTTCCCTAATAAATGATTCAAATCGAATGAGATTGTCTGTTGTGCCTCGTTGGCGCCGGAATCCACTTTGATATTTGTTATCAACTTCAACTTCAACTTCTTTATTTCACTTAGGTTCACATATATGAACAGCATAAGCAACATGTTACAAAATACATTTACATATGAATGTATCAGCTTGTTGGATTCCAGGTACCAAACGAGTCTCTCATTAATCATTCGTTCCATGGTTTTACATATACAACTCGTTAAAGCAATAAGGCGATCATTTATTGGGTCCGTATGATCCTTTCCAGGTTTGGGGACTGGAATAACGATTGCTTCCCGCCAAGAATCGGGGAAGTTTCCGGTCACCCAAACCGTATTAAATATATCAAGAAGTGTAGAGAGACAAGTTTCAGGTAAATGTTTTAATAATTGATAATGGATATCATCAGGACCAGCTGATGTATCATGAGCCTTTTTAAGGGATTCTCGAAGTTCTTTGAGAGTGAACAGTTTATTGTATTTCTCCAAATGTTTAGACTTGAAATTCAGCTTCTTCTGTTCTTTTATTTTCTTATTTTTTAAAAATTTGGTTGACAATTTTCAGAAGAAGAGTTTTTAGAAAAAGTTTCTGCCAAAGTGTTCGTAATATCTTTGACAGAAGTAATATCCTCATTATCAGTTTTAAGATGATTTACACAACTAGAATTACCTTTACCGTTTATTTTCCGGACCATGTCCCACGTCTTCTTAAGAGATGAACGAGAGTTCAGCCTAGAGACATAAGATCTCCAGGATTTCCTCTTGCTATCCTTAATAGTACGACGGGCTTTCGCACGAAAAACTCTAAAAGTATCTAAATTATTTTGAGGTGGCCGCAAGTTAAAAGCATTCAATGCAGCTTTACGATCGCTGACTGCCTTTTTGCAGTCATCATCGTACCATGGTTTATGTGGGCGTTTTGGATTTGCCGAGGTTTTTGGAATAGTTTGATCAGCTATATCATGAAGGGTTTTGGTAAAAAGAGCAGTTGCGTCTTCAACATCCTCGAAAACGGAAGGCTTTAACTGTTCCTCACAAAGAGATTGAAACGTATCCCAATCAGCTTTGCGAAGTTTCCATCGTTGCGTTTTTTCGAGAAGTGGAAGGCCGATATTTTCAAGAAATAAGGGGAAGTGGTCACTTCCACATAGGTCGTCACCAACACTCCACGAAAAATCCATCAAAAGTGTTGGATCGCATATTGTTAAATCAATGGAAGAATGACAGCCTGTAGCTAGATGTAAATAAGTATGTGATTTGTTATCATTAAAAAGACACAAATTATTTTTGGCTAAGAAATCTTCAACTTTCTTGCCTTTATCGTTAATATCCTTATAACCCCAAATGTAGTTGTGTGCATTAAAATCACCCAAGAGTATAAATGGTGTTGGCAATTGTGCATCTAGGTGATTTAAATCTTTAAGTTCTAGTGAAGAACTGGGCGGTAAATATAAGGAGCATATTGTTATAGCTCTGTGCATCATAACACTGACCGCAGCAGCTTGCAAACCAGTTTTCAACGCAACAGTTCTGTGAGGAATGTTTCGATTCACAAGAATCGAAACTCCTCCAGAAGCTTTATCACCTGTATCACAAATATAGTTATACAATGAATAGTTTTTAAAAGATATCTTATCAGTAGTCTTCAAGAAAGTTTCTTGAAGACAAAATGCAACAGGGTTGTGTTTATTTAAAAGTAAGCTGATTTCATCGTAATTAGGTTTTAAACCTCGGCAGTTCCATTGAATGACCTTATTTGATTTTGATGTCATTAAGGCGGAAGTACGGGTATACGGCCTTTGGGTTTGACAGAACTTGGTGACTTTGGCGATTTTGGGAGTTCCAGATGTGCTGGATCAACCTCCATCTCCAAGTCTCCAAATCTGTTGTGCAGTTCAATCGGATCATCAGATCCTTTTGATTGCTTCCCTAACCCGGGAGTTTTCTCTTCTTTTTTTTTTGCTGTCACGGCAGTTCTGCTTGGTGACGAACTCTTTGGAGAGGGGTTCGTCGGATTTGACGAACCCTTGGAAGAGTTCGTCGGATTTGGTGGACTCTTGGTTGCACCAGAGTTGTTGAACATTTAGTTGAAGGAGTTTTAGGCTTGGAAGCCACAAGAGGTTTGGGAGCCATAGGAGGCTTATTTAAGAGGACCACAGTTTGAGAGGCGGAAGATGTTTTAGAGGATTCCTGAACAGAGATGGGAATAGTAGCAAACCCGTCGGAGCCTATTGGCCAGGTTATCACGGTCTGCACCGCGATATATCTGGTAGCTGGTTTCCCAACCCTACTCGCATCGGCATATGATTTGCCAGATGGAGTGGGTGGAGTAAGACTCTCAACAAGTTTTCTAGCTTCTGGGAAGGAGATATCTTTTTCTATTTTGATTTTCTGTATTTCCTTCTTTTCCTTCTCGTGTTTCCACTTCGGACAATCCTTAGAGAAAGCCCCGTGGGTCCCCTTGCAGTTAACGCAAGAGGCGGGATTTTGGCAATTAGCGAAGTCGCTATGACCCTCCTGGCCGCAACGGACACAGACGGGAGCAGCTCGCTTGCATCTTTCTCTATGGTGACCAATGTGTTGACAGTTGAAACAACGAAGAGGATTTGGGATGTAGGGGTCAACTGGTAAAATGATATATCCAGTCTTGATAGTCTTCGGGAGGTTTGGTGTGCTGAAGATAAGCACAAAAGTATTGGTAGGAGTGGGTATGCCATTCCGCCTCGTACTGATGCGCGTTACCTCAGTCACACCTTGAGATTTAAGGTTGTGGGTCATTTCTTCAGGGGTGCAGTGCTCCAGTTCCCTGGAGCGTACCACACCCTTTGAAGAGTTGAGAGAGTTATGAGGTATCACCTCAACAGGAATGTTGACAAAGGTCTTGATTTTAAGAATGTTGTCGGAGTAAGATCTTTTACTGCACTCGACGAGAAGTTTGTAAGATTGAAGTTTTTTCACACTCCTCGGCTCACCGGCAATGCCGAGTAAAGCCTTGGAGATTGCGAAAGGAGAAAGTTTTGTAATTGGCCTGGTTTCATCCAAAGAGATAATTGTCAGAAATCGAGGCCAATTAAGATTGGAGATATCAGAGTCAGAGTCTGAGTCAGAATCGTCCCTAGGGCGTTTAGCGTCTCTAGAATAGTTGTTATCCGAGTCAGTAGTTTGTGCGTGTTTTTTTTCCATAATGGGTGATAGAAATTCATTCTCCACGTTTCTCACCCGGAGTCCAACAAGGGGACATTTGCTGTGGATATCCAACAGACAAATGCCAAGAATACGTGAAGAATATACTCATATAAGACTAACGCATCAGACCCCACATACCACCCAGCGGACATAACCCCTTTACTAAAAAGTCGAAGAGCCGCACTTATGTTCCGTCTAAAAGTGGTATGAGTATAGCCATATAGCGTTTAAAAATACATGATTAGCCCTAGCGCCACCGCCATAAAAGTTGCTTTAAAAGAATAATAGTTTAATATTTTTCTTTTGGTTTTGTCTGATTTCAAATAATATGGAAAGATGTTTTAACACTAGTATAGTTGTGTAATGGACAATTTTATCATGTATGTATTTTAAAAGTTGAAACTTATTTAAACCATAGCTCCCTGGGAAAATGACCTGAATAACATCTCATGTTTAATTCCCTTCCAGGTAATTCTTCTTTTTTTTTAAATCCGTCAAGGGAAACTGAAGTTATTGAGTGGAAACCAATTTTCAATAGCAACAATTACCTTGACTTAAAATCAAACCACCTAAATAACAATCCCGAGCTTCCTTTCCATGAGATGCACTTTGTGGTGAGGTGTTATTACAATTCTTAAGGGAAAGTAAATTTATTTAGCAACAACATGTCAATAACCTGGAAGCTCTACTGATAGGTTTTGATAGGTAGATCAGCATTCCTGTAAAGTTTCACGAAAATCCGTCAAGTTGTTTCAGAGGAGTAGTCGCTGCAAAGTTTTTATTATATAACTCTATGTAAACAAGATGACCACTGGCAGCCATGTTTAATGTCGAATCAAAATAATTTCCGACAAGGATCAAGAAGTAGTCGCTACAAACGTGTATTAACAAGAGGTCAATGACCTTGAAGCTCTACTGGCAGGTTCTGAAAGCTAGATCAGCATTCCTGTGAAGTTTCGTGAAAATCTGTCAAGTAATTTCAGAGTAGTCGTTAGAATTGTTCATAAATAACTCTTTGTAAACAAAGATGGCCACTGGCAATCATGTTTAATGTTGAATCAAAATGATTTTCAACAAGGACCAACATCATGTCAAACTGATCATTTTAGAAAAAGTCCTATATGTATCACTATCACTTATAGTTTTCAAGAAGTAGTCGCTACAATTTTTTTTTCAAAAATCTATTTAAGCCATGGAGCCATCTTGAATTTCGGGCCGACCTGAACTTTTGTTAGGATCTACTACACATCAAGAGCAATATTTCTGTGAAGTTTCACGAAAATCATTCAAGTAGTTTTAGAGGAGTAGTCGTTACCAGTATTTACTATATAACTCTATGTAAACAAAGATGGCTGCTGCCAGTCATGTTTAAGGTAAAATCAAAATTATTTTTGACAAGGATCAACATCATATATTGCTGATCATCTTAGAAGTAGAAGTAGCCGCTAAAAACTTGTCTTTTAAAAATCTATTTTTAGTGTGGTGGCCATCTCGAATTTCCGGCCAATCTGAAATTATGCTAGGATCTACTAGATATCAAGAGCAATATGCCAGTGAAGTTTCGTGAAAATCCGTCGAGCAGTTTCAGAGGAGTAGTCGCTACAAGCTTTTACTATATAACTCAGGTAAACAAAGATGGCCGCTGGCAGCCATGTTTAATATCGAATCAAAATGATTTTCAACAAGAACCAACATCATGTCATGCTGATCATTTTAGAAAAAAATCCCATATCAATATCACTTACAGTTTTCAAGAAGTAGTCGCTACAAACTTGTTTTTTTAAATATATTTTTAGCCGTGGCTGCCATCTTGAATTTCAGGCTAACCTGATATTTTGCTAGGATCAATTAGACATCAAGAGCAACATTTCTATGAAGTTTCATGAAAATCCGTTATGCACTTTTAGAGGAGTAGTCGCTACAACTTTTTACTATATAACTCTATGTAAACAAAAATGGCCGCTGGCAGCCATGTTTAACGTCGAACCAAAACGATTTTCGACAAGGACAAACATCATGTCATCCTGATCATTTTAGAAGTCCCATATCAATATCACTTATAGTTTCCAAATGGTAGTCGCTACAAACTTGTTTTTTAAAAATCTATTTTTAGCTTTGGCAGCCATCTTCGATTTTACATCAACATAAATTTTTGCTTGGATCAACTAGATTTCATGGGCAACATTCCTGTAAAGTTTCATGAAAATCCATCCAGTAGTTTCAGAGAAGTAAAAAAAACGTTTACGGACGGACAGACCGACAACGGACACCGCACCACGGTATAAGCTCTGCTAATCTTGGATCAGTAGAGCTAAAAAGCTATTGTAAGCCGCGGCGGCCATCTTGAATAATCAGCCGACCTGAAATTCTGCTAGGATCAATAAGACAGCAAGAGCAACATTCCTGTGAAGTTCATGGAAGTCCGTCAAATAGTTTCAGAGTAGTCGATACAAGTCTTTACTATATAACCCTATGAAAACACTAGCAATGTTTAACATCAAATCAAAACGATTTTCGACAAGGACCATGTCATGCTGATCATTTTAGGAAAAGTCACATATCAATATCACTGATAGTTTTCAAAAAGTAGTCGCTGCAATCTTGTTTTTTAATAATCTATTTTTAGCTTTGGCCACCATGTTGGATTTCAAAGTGAATTTTTGCTAGGATCAACTAGACATCATGGACAACATTCCGGAAAAATTTCATGAACATCCATCCTGTAGTTTCAGAGTAGCCGAGATAAAAATCAAGTAGTACTTTTAGTAATAGTGTCCTTGACCTTTGAATAACCTAAGTAACAATCCCATGCTACATGTAATTCCGATGAGGTGACGTTTTTGGTAAATCCGTCAAGGGAAACTACTGTTATCAAATGGCAACCAAGATCCTATTTATAGTAAGTGACCTTAATGTTCAACCAAATGACCCGAATAACAATCCTTAAACTCCTTTCCAAGAGACCTATTCTGAACATTAATTAAGTGCATTTTTACATTGATGCTCGATTATAGACTTGCATCGGTTACAATCGATTATTTGGTACATCACTGACTAAAGGCAGAACAATTTTGACAAGCCACAATGAGCAACTGTTGTTCCGATTTAACATTATTATCTAAAATTCGTCAATGAAGCATTCATCGGATTACTTTTTACAATTTTTCATGATCGAGTTTATTGGGTTGGTACAATGCAGCTCACGTCAAACCCAGACTCTATTATTGCATTTCGAGTGAGTAAAATCGCGTACTTATGCGGAGTTTGATGAAAAACTGCTTGGAGTGGAAATCAGCTACGTGAAAAATGAATGGCATACTTAAGCCAAAATATTTTGCATAGAAACTCAAAATTTGGCCATGTCGAAATTACACAGGTAATGAGTGCGTCTATTTCTCCATTTAGGACATTTTTGTCCAGAATTCTTCAGTAAGTTTAGTGAGAAATGTTAAACATGCTATTTTTGGATGTTGGAAACTCAAACATACAATAGGTATTTCCTGGATATTTTCTTGCGCCAAAATGCAATTATACGATGGTTTCTATTATTGACTTTACGGTAAGGGATCATTTCCATTCGAGGGGAAATGTTGCATATTATATTTAATATTGTTCTAATTAATTGTATTTTTAGCTCGACTATTCGAAGAAAAAGAGAGCTTATGTAATCACCCCGGCGTCGGCATCACATCAAGGTTTGCGTGTAAGCTGTGTTTACAAGTCTATATCTCTTACAGTTCTTATCCTAGCACAACAAAATTTGGCCATGGGCTTCCTTATAGCAATTTTGGTTTCTGTAACCTATGGGCTCCCATGGAACCCAAATTATGAGCCCATAAAATGTGTTCCATTCCCATTCAACATCAAATGTTGCGTGTAAGCTGTGTTTACAAGTCTATATCTCTTACAATTCTTACCCTAGCACAACCAAATTTGGCCATTAGCTTCCTTATAGCATTATCTTAAGGGCTGCTTAAGTCATTTTGGTTCCTGTAACCCCTGGCCTACCATGGAACCCAAATTCTGATAGCCCTTAAAATGTGTCTGTTTCACATCAAATTTTGCGTGTAAGCTGTGTTTACAGGTCTATATCTCTTACATTTCTTGTCCTAGCTGAACTAAGTTTTGGAACTAGTTTCTTGATAGTATGTTGTAAAGAGATGGGTAAGTAATTTCGTCTTCTCCAAATTCTGGGCTCCCATGGAACCCAAATTGTGATGGCCCATAAAATGTGCAATAAAGGCAGATCTAGGTTTGCATGTAAGCATGTATATATCTATAATTGTGGTTTGGGATTATGCATCTTTTTCATACTTCACCCATATTGGGGCATGGGCTCCCTCCTCCTCCCCCATCCGCCCACCGCACATTCCCACCCCTCCCTCCAAGGACACTTTTACACATATATGTTGCCCCCTCCTCCCCCCTCCTCCCCCCCCTCGCCCCTCCACACACTTGAAACTCTATTTTGTTTTTTTTAAATATTTCTGTGTTGCTTTTGTCAATTCGCACACATGTTACCCTCTCCCCGCCCCCTGCCTCCCCTTCCCCGCCACCACCACCCCCCCCCCACCCCACCACACACTCGTCATTCATTCATTCATTTTTTTTTTCATATTTCTGTGTTGTTTTGATCAATTCTTACACATAGCTTCTTACACATATATGTTGCTCCCTCCCCCTTTTTTTTTACATATTTCTGTGTTGTTTTAGTCAATTCTTACACATATATGTTGCCCCTTCCCCCCCCCGCCCCCACCCCCCCCCCCCACCCACACAACCCGCCTCCCCCCTACCCCCACTTGAAACTCATATCTTTTTTTACATATTTCTGTGTTGCTTTTGTCAATTCTTACACATAGCTTCTTACACACATATGTTGCTCCCTCCCCCTCCCTCCCCCTCCCTCCACCCCTGCCTCTCCCCCGTCCCCTCCCCCCCCACACACAATTCGAAACTCTTTTCTTTTTTTTTTACATATTTCTGTGTTGTTTTAGTTAATTCTTACACATATATGTTGCCCCCTCCCCCCATACCCCCGACTCCACACACTCACACTTGAACCTCTATTTTTTTATATATTGTTTACATATTTCTGTGTTGCTTTTGTCAAATCGTACACATGTTGTCCCCTCCCCCACTGCCTCCCCTTCCCTGTAACCACTCTCCCCACCACACACTCGAAAGTAGAATATTTTTTGTTTAATTTTGTTTTTTTTACGTATTTCTGTGTTGTTTTGGTCAATTTTCTTACACATAGCTTCTTACACATATATGTTGCTCCCTCCACCCCTGCCTCTCCCCTGCACCCTCCCCCACTCACTTCCCCCCCCCCACTCCCCCACACTCGAAATATTTTTATTTTGTTTTTGTTTTATCATATTTCTGTGTTATTTTGGTCCATTCTTACATAGCTTCTTACATATGTTGCCCTCCCCATCCCCCGCCTCTCCCCCATCCCTATTCAAAACGCGGTTGTTGTTTTTTACATATTTTTGTGTTGTTTTGGTGAATTCTTACATGGCTTCTTACACATACATGTTGCCCTCACCACCCCCGCTACCCCCACCACCCACCCCCACTCAAAACTCGAATTTTTTTTTAATGTTTTTTTTTTCCACATATTTCTGTATAGTTTTGGTCAATTCTTACACATAGCTATGTTGCGCCCTCTAACCCCACCACACATTGTTTTAGCCTTGTTTTCTGATGGTATATACTAGCTATATAATTTATTATTCTCTGAAAAATCGAATAGTCGAGCTGCGCTGTTCTCCGACAGCTCTTGTTATAATTTGAACTGAGTTTTGCGAGGCACCAACACATGAAAAGAATTTTCATTCTCTATAATTTTATACATCAAATAAAATATGGGAAATATGGCCTAGAACACTACATGTATAACCTGAGAACTGTAGAGCTGATGCAAATTATATTGTACACATTTCATTAACAATGACGCAACGTTCCAATATGCGGTGTCGTGACGAAGACCTTGAACTTGCATGATAAAAAATGCCAAAATTAACATGACATGGGGGTTTGGAGGGGTCCCCTATGGCTTAAGCACAATTTGCAGTGGTTGTATTCTACCCCAGCAACCACTGCAAATTGAAAATTATTTGTAATCACTAGTCAGTATTCTTATATAAATATATAAATGAAATAATGAAAAAAAAACATGTAAAGAAACATGTTGTGAGTGTCGCCTTGTAAAATAAATCTGGCAAAGAAAAGGAAGGCTTGAATTTTGGATTTTAAAGTTTTATATCGTTTTATGTCAACGGACAACGAAAACGAAGAAAAACTTGTGATGTACTGCATGCAACGTCTGAAAATCAAATATGGATCTGTTTCACAATTTACGAGAACATGTAAACGCAAGAGTTAGCAAGTTTGTACACCTTTTTTAAAGAGCATACATTTTAAATCAGTTGTTTTAATTAACGGCTGTGTGCATCGGGTGATTTAATGCAAAAGTTATGGTAACATTATACAATAGTGCTTGACACAAAGTCTATATCATCCCTGTTAAGATTGGAAATAAACCCACTGCAGCTTTAATTCAATAATGGTCATTGATCATCTTTTTTTTACGTTTTGTCAGATGTCAGAGGGAAAATGAATGTTCAAACATTTCGCAACACTCGTAATTGTCCTTGAGTCGGACTGTAAAGGGTAACATATGAAATCAATTGATACACAACTAGAAGGCTGTTCCACAGAAGACTTGGGCCGCATGCCTTGTGCTTAGTTCAGCCTTTACGTTCTAGGTAACTATAAAACGGGGCATAACTCTTCCAAAATGAAAGTCAGTCATAGGTCATGTCTTACGGAAAGATGAAGAGGTGTGTTAAGTTTTATGAACATAGGCCAAATACTTTTCAAGTTATTATGGCCAAGGCTAGGTTGCAGGGTAAAATGTGACGGACAATGGTGATGGCGATGGACAAAGTCATCCCTAAGTGTCTGCCATGCTACTTAGACAATACAAAAATGATTATGATAAGAAATTATTAATAAGGTCATTGGTTTCAAGTACAAAAGAAATTCAACGGTAACTTAATGACAAAATCGGTTAATTAATGACAAAATCAGGGGCAAGTCCGATTCAGGGGTGTATTTCTGATTTAGAGATGAAGGAATGATGGAATTTATGCAAACAATAGCGCATGTTTTCTGATATTATTAATAAATCCTAATACTTTCATTCAGAACTGCAGATAAACAATGTTCGTGAGTATTTCAGCATTAAAAAAAATTGGCATTGAAAGTCAGCACTGAAAATGAACAATTCTAGTTTGATAAAGGCATATTTTGAAGTAAAAAGCAAAAACATTATAATATTTACTCTTTAAAATAATCTGAATCAGCACTGCAGATATATTCAGGAGGTAAAACACCCTTTGATATGGAAGTTTGTCTGGAGCTCTCTAATTAAAATAATAAACTCATATGTTGTTTTGTTTTAATTGTCTTACAATACACTCGCTTGTTTTCAAAACATGAATATTTACTAACTCTGTCGGCCATTTTAAAGATTATGTAGTCAGTCACATGAGTATTGCTTGTAAACAGTTTCTCTATAAGTTACCTATTATTAATGTCACAGGGCCTTTTTGAAAGAAAAATAAATTCCCAATCTCAAAAAATCGGCGAATATAGGGCCGCATTATATCAGAAATCGGCAAATACAGGGCCGTATTTTTATTTGTTCGGGCTCCGCGCATTAAACAAATTGTAGTTTGTTTTGAGTGTGCTCAAATTTTATTGTATACGACGTGATTTCGCCCCTGACATCAGTTTTCGCGACCAAAAACAATGTCGCATAATTGTAAATAGTACGCGAAAAGAGTTTAGGAAAAGGGTATTTAATCAATTTGGCCGTTCTCATTGTTCCCTGGACTATGTACAATAGGGCGGTACATCAAATACTTTAACTTTTTTTTTAAGTCCGTATAAATTGAGTGATTTTGTAAGGTCCGTATAAAATAGGAAGTGTGACATCATTCTATTCATTGTCAGAATGGTTTCTAAACGTGCTTTAGACATACGTGAATCGCCTTCTGCTGAAAAAGCGGACCTATCTCAAAATACTTTAGATAGAAATTTAAAAAAGGTCAATCTTGGCAGCTAAATTAATAAATGTTTTGCTCTTCTTTTTTTGCATCAAATTTTACAAAGAATGATTGCTCTTTATAAAGTTTTGTTGAGTCTTCTTTGTATTAAATTTATTTTTGATTTCATAGTTTTTAGTTGTGTAGTTTTCCCAATTTCATCAAAAAAATGCCGCATATTTTCCATAATTCTGGGCAGGGTCCTTTTCCCAAAAAACCTGGAAAAGGCCATGTGTCAGACACAAACATTTCGAAACTGCATCAGCTCCCAAATAATTATTACACAATGTATTTTGTCAGTACGTTTCATTCAAAGATGCTTTGAATATATGGAAAATGTGTCCCGTTTCTAAGACCAAGAAAATAATCCAATCGCAACATCTTGTACACTTCATCGCAGCATTATTCAAATGTATATCGAATGTCACCACATTGTTTACGTGACAATATCGTGATCCTCATTCCAAATTTATGTTTCTGCTATTTTCGGCAATCTTTACATGTAAATTGCACCTTGGTGAATTTTGACTTTGATATCTCGGCGAGTTGAAAAGAGACCGCAGGAAGGGTAGCACTGTCAGACGTTCATTTAAAATTCATTTCTGCACATGACAGTGTGCAAAATGTATGTATTTGATACATTTGTAAACGTCTACTTTTGACCGCAGACAAAACATCACTAAAAAGTCCCATTACAGTTCTTATAATTATAATCAGTTCTAATCAGAAGATGCAATTTCCAGTGCCACGACTCCTCCACACCTGAAATTATATCTCAAATAGTTGCAGTTAATGTGATGGATATAAGTATTGTTTTATTACATTCGTTTGTTGTTCAATAAACGATTTAGCTTTCTCATGTTCTTTTACTTCCGTGTCGGAAGTAGATGGCAGATATGGTTCAATTTTGACTGGTTCCCAGTTTCGCGTTCGCCATTAAATTGACACAAACGGTATCATAGTTCCAGTCATTGTTTAAGAATAGGCTGATATGTTGATATCTTTTGTCTTTTCCTTCACAGTGGTCTGATCAATGGAAAGTTGCGCGAGACGCTTAATGTATATCTATACTCCGGCGTCGTGTTTACGTAGCTCGGTACTGGGCAATTTACGGTACCGTTGGAAGAGTCGAAGTGAGACTGAGCAGCTCAATTACTCAATTAGTGTGAGCTGGTACTCAGTGACTGTGCCGAGTGTCTCTTGACAATATTCAGTTGAGCTCCTGTGACCTACTTTCAACTATATCTATCCAATACATTACCTCAACACTTACAACATAAACCCGAACCTACCTTTGGTCACGAACTTTTCATCAATCGTTGCCCACGAACAATTGTGCAATAAGTTTAAAATGCTCAATGAAAATGACGTTGCCCTACCGTCCAGCAAAATCAAATGTTCACGAACAAGTTTCTGCGCATGCGCGGTACAAATAAACCGGATATCGGTTGACCAGTTTTATATATATATATATATATATATATATATATATATATATATATATATATAGTATACATCCAAGAGATAGCAACTCATGTAATGACCAAATGTAACGTCCCGTTCATGTATCTTTATCCGCAACTGAAGGACGACAGTCAACCACAAACATACACAGAAACAAAGAACACATTTAAAAATGAATAAAGGGCCAAATAAGACATCACAAACACAAAATGGTTGACAATTAGGCTACCGCCTGGAACGGTCAGTGGCAAAAAAGGTCCCTGGGGTTTAAACCAGGTTCTAGGGTGCATCAAACCTCCTTAATTTCCACGTAATATTACATATCTCAACGTGTTTCATACAAAAAGGGGGTACAACTAATTACAGAAAGGACAACTCTGTCAAGTAGCATACCATTTAATCAAAGTATACTTTCTTACACGAAATTCATAAATGTAGCAGTTGCGCTTGAAAACGTCAAGCCATTTCAGTATTGTGTTTAATGTAAATAGATTGCAACGTTTTAAGTTTGCTGACCTGCTTAAGCCTAATGCGCATTCTGTCGATAATGAAACTTTAAAGCTGTAACCATCGGTATGTTCGGTGCTGTTTAAGCCTTCTTTCCGAAAGGACAGGCCTAATGTTGCCCTGTACCATTCGATTAGCAGTAGCATATTAAACATACAATATATAGAGGAAATACCCATTATGTGTTTCTTTTTCCTTTCAGTATATAAATGTTTTATTAGTTTAATTGAAAGAAGAAAAAATACATTGAACACAAAATAAAAAAACTCATTGCAAATTGATCAATGCAGTATTAAAGACAAAACCAAACATGTCTATCACAATGAATGACTTAAAAACTATATAGGTAAAATAAAATATTATACATGTATATCGCCGTCTTTGTGTTTGGGATGTCACATGACTTTCCTCTTATTAATATTGTAACTTTTGTGTGTTTTAATGCGTGATTTTGGGTTGACTGTGTTCTGTGAAATCTACATTTTCTGTTCGACTTTTATACCTGCCTTTGTTCAAAAACGTTTTAAATAAATGACAACATTAAACTTAACATGTTTTTACTTAAAAATAGATATAAAAGACGAACAGGAAATGTTGCAGTCAAGGACCACAGTCAACCAAAAACACGCACATAAATAAACAATAATTACACAGGTGAATAAAAGGCAATATCACAAACGTAAAAAGGTTGACAATAGGGTTACCGCTTTGGAACGGTCAAACAGGGCAGCTGTGGTTTAAAACCTGTTCTAGGGTGCACCAAACCTCACTTTTACCCTACTGTCATCTCAGTAAAACGGAACAGTGTTAATAAAGATATCCTCATCAGGTTATTTTCTCTAACAAACAAGTCAGCATTAATAGGCAATATAACTATAATACATACATGATCATGTATAGATGAATATGAAAGCGAAAGCCTTTAAATTCAAAAAGCAAATTCTAAAAGACTTGGCAGAAGCCAGAGCAACAAGAAAACAAACCGTTTAGGGTATGACAAGAGAAGATTTAATACAAACATCGAACTCTACCGTTCTTTGAGGATTTAGGTATACGTCATCATGGAGTCCACAATTTGTCCGGTCATCGCACTATCAAAATTCTCATAGTGGCGAACTGTAAATGTGTCAACCACTAAATAAGGCAGTGCGTTGCATTATGATAGGATCATAACCTGTTTTGATAAACCTTTTAACAACTTTAATACAGATTGTATGAAAGTGATTCTGACAACGCATCTGACGAAGTATGTAAATCACATCATTATAGACGTCGGGTTGTGATAGTCCTTGTCGCAGAAGAGTTCTTAAATTACATGTTTATTTTAAAAGTAGAACAGCGTTACGATAATAAAAGTTCGCAAAGGTTTTTCGACGTTTATGTATCCCTGCTGGAGTAACGTTTTAGTTATACAAATATTTCGAATAATAAAGTCCTCAACACAAGTACAAGTTCTAGACAAACTAATAAGTTGAGAAACATGGACTTAAAGTTTACTAATTATTTCACCATGTTCAATAGAGATATATCAATAAAGAAAAGCAGCGACATTATCAGCAATGTTAACTTTGTTCAGTGAATTTCTTTAGGATATATAGTAATAACCATCTTAGAAAAGAAAGGCTTGTCAATGTTCATTATAAAATCAAGATGCCGAGAGGTATCACCAAATGCTTCAATTACATCTACATGAGTATCTGGTGAAAGACTCAAAATGAAATCTCTTGAAAAACGAACAATTTGTCTATACACGGTAGTTCCATACCGGAAAAAATGTTGTCTAATAGGAAAATAAGTGCTCCACAAACTTCTTGGCAAGTCTACATAGTGTATTTGTATAACTCGTACAAAACGCTTTAGGCCAAAATGTAGATTTTTCTCTAGCGAAAGTTGTTTGAATGAGAGTACTCAGATTGTCTTTGATAAGGTAATGTGATAAGGTTATATATATAGTGTTGGTGCATGAGCTTTCATTCCTCGATTTTCTGGTCGTACCCTAGTACTGGTTTTCTCTTTGGCTGCAACTGCTGTGGCTGTTCAGTACAATTGACATGTCGCCAGTACTTAAATATCTCCGCGCAATTGTTGATGTCGGAGTATATTGACAATATTTTATATAACATAGTTACACGTGCTTTATACACGTGCTGTTGTTTGTCGGAGCTATCGTTCTGGTTTGATTGGTTGAAATGGATAAATGATTGACAACTGGCGACATGTTAATTCTGGATGTATTCTGAGGTGTTTCTAACTATGGTTTTCTATAGTTTTACAATAATACAGGTTATTTCTCGTTAAATAGCCAGAGTTATTTAGAGGCACCCACTGTTTACTTCAGCTAATTGTAATATTAGTATAATTACGCATGCGCAACTCTTTACATCCACTTCCTGCCAAAATGAAAGAATACGGTTCGTACTTTCTCATGTTGAGTAAAAAACTAATTTCTTTTGCTTTACTTTAAGCAATCTTCTTTATTATTTTGCAAAATTTATGATGGTCATATGTTAACATGTACTTCGCCTTAGTTTAGATTCATGATGTTTGAAACTGTAATGAGATTTCTGCAGATACAACTGTATTATCTTCGTCCGGAAGGAAATCCTTTGTCTCGGCAGGATCATATGTATAAGCATATTCAAATTTATTAATGTTATTTATGCTCTAATATTAGTTGAAAATACTCGCGTGATCTTATCAAGGTGGGGTTTGTTTTTCTAATGTGTATTTAAACTTTTGAATTTACGTTACTTAACCGTTAGTGTTTCCTTGTACGTATACGCGGCTGAAGTATAGTTGCTTGTATTACCGCATAGCCTAGTGGCCTATTTAAACATTGAAGTACACAATAACTAAAAGGGCACTGGGAAATTTATCAGACTAACTGAACTTGATAGCATGAGCAATAAATATTACCGGCGGGATTGTATTAGACGAAGATGCAAATTACTAATTGAATTGCATTAGAAGTTAGCGCATTTGCGATAATACATTAGGACATATGGGCGTAATCAACTTTATAAGTAAGCGGCCCACAGAGCAGATTAGCCGGGTATTTTGATCGATACTTGTATAAAATACTAGTTAAAGTTTCCATAGTAGCCGCGTAGACCAGTTAAAGATGCAGGGGGAAATCCCCACCTACCGCCTCTTAATGACATCCCAATTTAATTTAATTTACTGAGATATTCTGACAAATGTTTTGCATTATATAAAAAATAAAATAAATAAATAAGTAATAAAAAATAATAATTATAATATGTATATAAATGTGAGACAAATTATCAACCAAACAGTGCTTAAACCAACACAATTATATCGAGCGCTTTCGGCTTTTATCGCCTTTTTCAGGTTACATACATAAGGTTGCAAAAACAAACACATAAATTTAGGGAAAAAAATTAAAAGCAAACAGATTAACCTGTTTAAATTTTTTAAAAAAAAATTCTGAAATGTATGTGTTTGTTTTTATTATGTAACGAATGCACGACTTCTAAAAACTGATATAACAACTCATACAACTGTATGAAATATATGTAGTTCAATTTAGTTAATTCGCAGGCTTCTCAGCTGGTTGTTACCGGAAGCAAAGTTGGTGATGGATTGAATTCCAAACCCAGTCTATTTTTGGTCAATTGTGGGGGCGATGACTTAGTTTAGCGTTTTGTTTTGTTTGTGCATAGTCAGACAAGCGGTTGCAAAGTTGTTGAACTTACGGTGGCGTTTGATGTTTGTCTATGATCTTTCTTGTCGTGCCCTTAATGCTTTATTCTCTTGTTGCTCCGGCTTCTGCCAAGTCACTGAGTACCTTTATTGTGGCTTTCTAGGCTATTGTTTTTTGTATTATATTTGCACGAGCATATTTGTGTTTTACTTATATTGCCTATTGATGCTGCCTTGTTGGTAAAAGATTAGATCATGGCGGGAATTTCTTTATTTACACTGTCCTGTTTTAATGGGATGACAGTAGGGTAAGTGTGAGGTTTGGTGCACCCTAGAACCGGTTTAAACCCCCTTGGCCTACTTTGACACTGACCGTTCCAAGGCGGTAACTCTATTGTCAACCCTTTTGTGTTTGTGATGTCGTTTGCATTTATTATTACTTTTGCCTTCTTGTTTGTCTGTTTGCGTGTTTGTTTCTGTGTTTTGTGGTTGACTGTCGTCCTTGAATGCTACTTTCCCTGTCCGATCTTTTTATATTTCTTTATTACAAGTCAGCTACCAGTTGTTAACGTACTTTTGTTAGAAATTTTGTTTTGATTCAAGTTATATTATACAAATGACGTTGTGGCATATATATGTCTGTGAAGGCAATCATATGCCAAGGTTGGGTAACCAACTCCTCACTCCCCATGAACAAGCGGAGTCAGTAAAAGTATTGTTCGTTTGCAAGTTACTAAAAGCACATTATTATTTTTGAATTGTGGTAGGACGCAGCTCACGTTATCATATATACAGTATTGTTTGCGCGTTAATCATGAAGTGATATATCCAATTTCCTTTGGCTGGTGAGGGATTCCCTATTTGAAAAAGCTCTTTTCTTTTGGTGATGGCATTATCAAAATTTCATTTTGATCGCTGCATGTTGCACTATCAAAATTTCATTTTGATCGCTGCCATATGGCCGTCAGCGAACCCTTCAATTCAGTGAAATCAAATTTAATGACAATTAACAATTTTATAATTAGTAAATTTCAATGTGATACTGGCCACTTTTCCAGGGGGCGGGATTACAGCATGAAATATTAAGCCTTTTGGGGCTTATGGTTGGTGCATCGTGCATAGTTCTGTCGGGCAGCTTATTGTAAACTTTAGAATATACATACTTTCAAGTGATTAACAGTGGGAACGCCAGGAACTAATTATTCAGCTTTTTTGATCATTTTGATACTCCGCGACAGGGATTAATTTTTTAGTGTTTGCCGGACTATTTCATTAAAAAAATCACAAAACGCCGCCATTTTCTTTTTGTAAAAACGTCGATTCAGACCGCAGTTATCAATTTTACGCGTACCTAGTTTACAGGAGTGAACACTTTTTGTAACATGTCAGTTTTGGATTACGTCATCAATACGTAGAATGTGTTTACACGTTGGTAAACGTTGAATCCACTGAGTTTTGATAGCGATATCTGATGCAGGGTGTTCACACTGGGATAAACAATTGGAAATATACACAGGTTAACGTAATGAAGGAAACAGTTGACTGTCTTAGAACTCTGCAGGCAAATAACACGTGAGTTCAAATGTGTACATGTACAACTCTTTTTTTGGTTTGTTTATGCAGTGTTTTGAAGAAACATTTTACTTTAGAATTAGAGTTTTGAATAAACATTTTATTTAAGACTTTAGGGGATATATATGTATTTTGGGTGTTCTGGCCCAAAGCTCTCGCTCTGCTCGAGTTTGATCCAGAAACACCCAAAATACATATATATAAGTATTTCATGGTGATTTACTTGATTCATTAAAACTTTTTTAAAATAGGGGTAGTGAAGATTGCAAGTTTAAAAAAAAAATTATAGTTATCAAAATTACATTCAAATTAACAATTTTCCGACCTTGAATACAAAGGTGGTGGATCATACTCAAACACACTACTAAAACAATAAATCACACACTTTTTAGACTTTTTTGTAAGGTTGCCATTGCTTCCTTTCTTCCCTGCTCCACTAGTTCTTTTTTTTGAACTTCACTAATTTCAAGTTTCTTTTGTTTGATGTCCTGTTTTAAATTATAGTATCTCTCCAGTTCATCTAAAATCAACTTGAACTCTTGCTCAGATATTTGTGCATCACTCAACGCTTTTGATATTAACTGCTTTATACTATTTAACTTAGACTCTGCCAAAGTTTTTATTTCATGATGTTTTTGAGCTTTTGCATTAAGCTTGCGTCTGATAAAATTAATACAAACACCTGTAGCTCCACATACTATTGCTGCTATTTCCAAAGGTAACAAAACTGGAACAACAAATCCAACCCCAGCCATAATAACACCTGCAGATATCAAGGTAGTGTCATTTCCATCTGTAATATTAATACCACGTTTATATTTTTTATAAAGTGACTGATAAAATCTCTTTTTTTCAATTTCTGAAATCTTTTGTAATCTATAATTTTGTCCGTCTTCCACTGGCAACTCAGGATATAAACTTGGTGCTGTCGGTTGCTTCGGCATTTTTTTATTAATAAATAAAAAATTAAATTAATTCAATAATGATGCCACCGTATTTACAGCGGTAGCGTTGGCAATCTTGCATACAAAGTTAACAACAGAACCAGCACCAATCTCTAAAGGTTTATCAAAGTTATCATGATTGCGTGGGATGATGTGAAGCGTTATGCCATAATTTGGTTGTTCAACACCATTGACAGAAACTATTACAGATACGTCACCAAGTAATCGTTCACATGCTAAACCTATTCCCATAATCCGTCCACGGCGTGTCATTACATGCCCCACATTTGTTTCTGCTCCACCATTACCAAATGAGAGTATTCTATTTAACACAAGTGGACCCTTAGCCTCCGCAAATATTGTTATAATCCCATATTTAAGATTATCAACTCTATCTTTTAAATGATTAAACTGGTCAACAAAAGGCACAATTCGCCTATATAAATTTTGAACATCATTTATCAAAGCCTCTAAGTCTTCTGTTTTTTTAGGGCTTGGTGGTCCAAATATACTCATTGTTTTTTTTATAAAAATATATTTTTTAAATAATTTCTAAAACACAACTCATAGGCAAACCGTGATTATCTATCTTCTTGCCATGCTCATCTTTAACTTCTATTTTTAATTCAAAAATTGCACCATTCATAAGACAGTGATATTCAGGATAAAAATGTGTATATACAAATCTCCAAACTGCTTATTTACTACAGGTACAACCCCTATAATAGTGCTTGGCGCGCCATTGAAATAATTACTACTCGTATTAACTTGTTCCAGATGAACATATAGCTGTTTATAAGGAGCTAAATCAATTGGGTAATCTCCCAAAGTAGTACCTGTCAACCATTTTCTGTCCTTGAATCCCAGCATTTTTGAAAGACCGCTTGACATTCGTGTCTCTATTGGCGTATTTAAAATGCTAAAGCCAATTTGCTCAATACTGTCCAGGATAATATTTTCATTTAGAAATTTAAACCTTTTTGCCAAGTATTGAAGGTTATAGAGTCCACCTGCTAAATGTTCTATTTTATCTGGGTTTCTTGTCTTTACGATTTCATGATTAATATTATACCAACCGATAGTGTATGTAAAACTTTTTAATCCAACGCACTTAGTTCCATCTCTATTATCGATATACTGTTGTAAATTAATAGAGTTGTCTATGTTTGAAATTGTATAAAACATTTTTTTTTAATATATAAATATAAAAACACAAATAAAAATGATTTCTAAAGAATTCAAATATAACCCAGATGCTCACTATTCAAATACTTTCAGCAAAAAAGTGATAGATATAATAAATCAAAACATAGTCATTACATCAAACGGTAAAGGCTTTAAAGCATCATTTCCCAATGTCTTTGAAAAATACAAACTTCCATACGTCAAATCAGATGCTATAGTCCAACGCTGGGGAACAGATTGGATGTTATTTTGGCAGAATCAGTTGAATTTTGCTATTTGGTGTGCGACAACTGGATGTGGCATTGATTTTAACAATCATCTAAAAGCTGATGCCCTGGTTGGTTCGTTATTTCGATTTCATGTCTACTACCAAGTCAGAAGAATATTATTTGAGATGAGTGTAGCAATGCCGCAAGACTCAAATTGGAATGCGTTTAATAACACATATAACCGAAACGCATACGAGAGAATATGCAAGGAGTTTAACGTTGACTTAAATACAGACTGGAGACAAAAACAAAGCTATAATGATGGGCTAGGAACAATTTATAATTACTGGACAAATATTGGTTATCATCCTTTGATAAATACTGTATACGACAACAATACGATGAGTTTCACAGTCTATGAGAGTGATAAAACATATCACATTGATTACATTGCACAAGGATTTGAAGCAGACAATAGCTGGTCTACTTTTATACTAGATTGTTCATTTGGATTTACAAGAGCTGGAGTAGAAAGAATCAATGACAGCATAAGAACATACTGCTGGGCAATTCTTGGCTCACAATCACAAACAAGAACAGATATACTTGGAACTGGAACAGCATTTGATGCACAAAAACAATTTCTAGCAAATGTAGAGGACGCAATAAATAGCCCCATCGACTTGCCCAGTCAAATTTCAAGATATGAAAACACCCTAAAATATGCAAGAAGTAAAGTAAATTTTGTCTATGGAAGTGGATTGTACATGTCTCCGAGTGACATGGAATTAAGAATCGGAATAATACAAGACTACAATAATGAAATTGTAATAGCAACCGACGCGCAAGCATTAGGATTGAATAATGAGGTAAATATAAAACCAGTACCACCAAACCTTTTCAAGGCACCACAACAAAGAAATTTTTACCGGAACATTCTGACTTTGATAAATCAATACATAAAACTGTGGAGCATAACCCACCAGAAATACAAAAAATAGCGATTGAACACGAAAATAACAAAACAACTATAATTGTTGGTACTATAGTAATAGGTCTTGCTGCATTACTTATCTACGAGATTTACTAAACCACTCTTTGGCTGCCACATACAACAACCCGGAAACAAACACAAGCAAAGCCCATAGATTGTTACCAAGCCAATTAATAACATTACCTGTTGCAGATAAAAGCCATGATACTATTGCACCAATAACTCCTGGAAGTGCTGCAGCAGCTTTACCAGCTAGGTTGGCAAGAAGTTTACCAAGATTAAGTAGTTGTTTTTTTATCCAGTCTTTTACACTTGATGGATCAGGTTTTGGAGTTGGAGTTGGCGCAGTCCCTCCTCCCGTTGTAGGAATAATGGCCTCAACTAATACCCGAATAATCATACCAAACGCAGTCAGGATACTAACAATAGTAATACCATTATCCTTAAACAAGGTTTTTTATTCTCTCACCAAGAGTTGTATCCTCGTTTAACATGTTGTTTATTGTTTCTTTTATTCTGCTTACTTGGTTACGAAAAGATTTTCTGTTCTCATTGATAGCATCCATCCTTGCACCTCTTTCAAATTCAAGGTCTTTGGTGCGATCGCTAATTCTTTTTATCTGGAATTCATCATCGTCAGTCTTAGCTTGTTCTAACTTTTGGTTTTCTCTTGTTATGTCTTTATCAAGTTGTGTGAGTTTTGCCACGTTATTGGTGAGTTCTTCCTTGACAGTTGTCATCGCTTTTACTATTCCATCCATTTCACGCTTGTCTATATTTGTTTGTGTTTCAGAATCAGGACGCTCAATCACATCCCAGTCATGGAGAGCACTTTCCATTGACTGTGCTGTTTTATCAATAACATGTGAAAAATCTTGTAATGAAATAGCATCCACATTATCTGGTAAATCGTTTCTTGTGCTCTCCAACGTTTGTTGAGTTTCCTGTGATACTTTTGTTTTACTGTCATACTCCGGTAAATTTAAAAATTGTCTTACCGCCCTTGTTCCCCCAGAGCCAATAACCCTGTTATATTCATTTGCCAAAGAACCAAGAGCAAGAAATGTAAAAGAACCTCGCTCGGCAGTTATTCTTGTTTTTTTATCACCAACATCCCAGTATAATGTTTTGCCATTAGCTGATACTTTAAACTGGTCATAATCCATTTTGTCCGGTGCCATCTTATATCGTTTTTCTATTTCATTATAAAAGGATTTTACAAGATTTTTTTTGTATATTTTAAGTTTGGATTCTGCCAGCTCTCCCCTGAGTTCAGCAATATGGTCGCTTTGATTAAGAAGACTTCTTAGAACAGGCTCATCAGGCACCATTGGTAAATTATCATCATAATATTCATCATAATCATCTGGATCGAACGAAGGATTGTCAAACTCGAATCCTCCTTCAGCCATTGTTTATTTTATTTAATTTTAAAAAATATATTTAAAAAATAAAAACAATGTCAGCTTACGGAAACAAACTCAGCCCTCATAGAAAACTAAGAGAACCTCATGGTGCCAAGGGCATCCGCACAAGTGTAGTAATAACTAATAATCCATCAACAATAGACCAAAACCAGCAACTGCTTGTGAGATTTCCCAATCTAAGTACTAATGATGTAAAAGTTCCTCGTACTGCTCGTCTTGCCTTTGAAATAGAACTTAAAAGCAGAACAGACGCCAACGCTACTCTATTCCAAAATCTGGGTAGAGCAATTGTGAAAAAAAATGACAATAAGAATAAGTGGCAATGAAGTCATGTCAATAGATGACAGTGATATATATCATTGTTATGTAGATTTATGGAAAAGCCCTACCGAACGATTAAACACAGCTTACCAAGGTATTGGTAAAGCAAACATGTTAAAACATAGAGTTGGTGCGGGAGATGCTTCCTCAGACACCGAAGATGAAGCTATAGCAGCAGCTTTTGGAAATAGATTTTGTATTCCACTGGACTTTGAAATGTTAGAAAGTCATATGCCATTTTATCAAGCGGGGCTTGGTGATAGGTTAGAATATGAATTAACGTTTAATGATTATAACAAAGTTATCAAAAGCAGTGATGCTGATGCATCTTATGTAATAACAAATATCTGCTTGGAATTTGATACGGTTAGTGATGTTGAATTAGCCAGACAAATAAGACAGCAAATCAATGGTAAGATGTCATTTATGTATGATCGTATCTTGCGACATAGAAAAATAATAGCAAACAAATCTGAAATCCTTTGGAACATCAACATTAATGTACCAGCACGGAGCATGAAAGGTATTCTAATGCTGTTTGAAGACCCAGAAAGAACAAGCACAGAAACCTATTACAACCCAAAGATTGAAAAGGTTGAAATGACAATAGAGGGAGTACCAAATCAGTTGTATAGTCAGGGCATGAAGGCATATCAACATTGGGATGAAATCAACAAATATTTTGCCTTGACCTCAAAAAGAAACAAAGAGACAGAAATAGCAGCGAGAGACTTAAACTTTACCAATGTTTCTCTTGAGACTTATCTGACAAAAGCATATGCTTTGTGGCTTGACCTTAGACATGTGATGACAATTTATTACACGGCAGTGGAAGAAGAATAGAAAACGGCAGTGAAGGCATAACGATACTAATAAATAAAAAAGCAGATGCAGATCAACCTTTAAATATTTATATATATATATAATACAAGATGCGCAAATCAATTTCGAAGATGGAAGATTCAAAGAAGCGGGATACTATTTTGCAACAAAAATATCCTAAATATTCACACAGTGCCATTATCTGTGGTCAGACAGGCTGCGGCCAAACAAAGTTTGTTCTTGACATACTTGAACAAGAGTATGTTGGAGTTTTTGAACATATAATTATATTGTGTCCAACCATAGAGTGGAACGAGGCTTATAAAAATAGATCCTGGATAGGAGATGTGAAAAACCCGAGAGATAAAAAAATAATAATTGTCAATCCCGTTAGCAAAGGCAAAGAAATGTTACAAGAACTGTTGCGTTTCTTTTTCAAACAATATGCTGGCAAGCCCACACTATACATCATTGATGATTGCTCCGCCACAAAAGAATTAACAAAGAAAAAAGATATGTTATCAGAGTTGGCATTCTCTGGTCGCCACGCCAAACAATCAGTGTGGGTTATTTCACAGAGATATAATTCTGTATTGAAAGATTTAAGGGAGCAAGCAAAATGGTTGTGTATGTTTTACACCAAGGACAGAGATAGTTATGAAAATTGTTTGAGAGAGAATGATGTTATTCCAACGCTGGAGGAGAGAACCAGAATAAGAAAAGCTTTAGCTAAGACTAAATATTCCAAGTTAATTTTGAGGACTGACCAACCAACTGGTTATTGGGTTGAATAATTTTTAACAGCAATGCTTTTTTTCTAACAGCATTGCTTTGTTGCTAATAGTAATACTAACAGCAAAGTAGCAATACTGACATGAAAATATAATGAAAATATCAAAAAATATAGTAATGCTTATAGCATTGCTCATAGCAAAGTAGCATTGCTCATAGCAAATTAGCAATGTTAATAGCAATGCTTGCAGCAAATTAACAATGCTAATACAAAAAATAGCAATATTAATAACAATGCTATTAACAATACTAACAATTACTAGTTGCATGAATATCGCAGCTGGTTGTTTTGTGTTTTATGTTTATTTCAAGATAAAAAATAAAATTACTAATATAAAAATGAATGCGGAAGAACTATTACAAGATATATCGGAAGGTTTTACGGAACGTGATGAATCAAAGCAACAAGAAACAAAAAAAGAAAGAGTATCAGCCATAGTGGCTGGCGGTGGTAGCCGTCAATATTTGGGTAAAGACATACAACTCACAAATATAGATAGCATGCCCCCGGATGAAATTAACAAACTTTACTGCAGATATGAAGCAAGGCTTGGGGCAAGTATCACCAAGACTTTAGGCAATTCTTTTATTAACTTGTATGTGATGGGAGTATCAAAATATTTTAATGTAACCAATCCACCAAAGCTGATAGAAGATTTGGAGGAAGACCCATTTATTAATCATGCTTTGACAAGTGCTTGTTGTGAGTTGTATTACAGGTATGGGATGTGCTTGGCACCATTTACAGCAATACTGACAACTGTTAGACATATTGATTTTAATAAAAATAAAAATATAGATAATATAAATGGAGAACCAAGAGAGTGAAGTTATACCTGTTGTTACACAACCTATTGAACAACAAAAAGTTAAAAATCCAAAACGAATAGAGGCTGGGAAAAAAGGAGCAGCGGCAAGAAAGGCAAAGCGTTTGCTTCAAGATGCTGCAAAGCAAGATGCTGCAAATCAAGATGCTACAAATCAAAATGCTGCAAAGCACGATGAAATAACAAAAATAACAATAGGTGAAGAAGAACCAAAAAAAATCAAAATAAACGTATACAAACATTATATTCCACCGTGTCTGGTTTTATTAGGCATTGCTGGGTTGGGTTTGTATATTTATAACAAAAAATCTGCTACGCAACCTGTAGCTGTGCAACCTGTTCATGTTGCACCAAAAGACCCGTTTGATTTTTAATAATTTATTTTAAAAAAATAATCATATAAAAAAAAATGGCAGCAAGTATTGACGGAAAACAAATTGTAAATATGATGTATCACGCTGGAGTGGAAAAACTTCTAACTGTTGGATATTCTGAGATTGGCAGAAAACTACTAAAAAGACCAGCCCCTAAAGTGGATTTTAATATGGTAGATGTTGGGATGCTGTCTGTGGATATAATGTTAGCAATGGCTACAAAGGATATGCTGATTAAGCAAGGTATTATTCCTGCGGATATTATGAAATAATTTTAAAAAATATATATAAAAAAAATGGCAAGTGCAGTAGCAATGATGATAGGTGGAGCATTAACAAACGCATTGGCGTTTAGCGGTTCAAATTATTTCTTTTCAAAAATGGGAAGTCATTCAGATGAGGAAAGACAAAGACATGACAAAGCCGTAGAACAATTAAACGCAGCACAAGCGGAGTGGAATAAAAAAAGAACAGAGAGATTAGATTTTATTAATAAGCAACTACAAAAAGAGCATCATGCAGAGCAGACTTTTGATGATGTAGACCAAGCTATGAAGCAGTATTATTATACAACTGGCAAACATTTGCTTTTGGAACCGGAGCCCAAGTTGAGTGATTTTTATACACCATCTCCGGATCAACAGAATAGAGAAATTACGTTTATTGTGGTGGGCATGGCTGCAACTGGATTTGTGGCGTATAAATTGAGTTCATAAAAAAAATAGTTTAAAACTATAATTACTTTAGATTTGGAATGACTAAGTATGTTTACTTTGAAAAGACTAAGTCATATGCATGATACCTATTTTTATTTATTTTTTTACATGGTTTCAATCCAAGTGGTCGCATATAATATGGTGGTTTAGCACTCTTCTCTAATTTATTTTTGAGATGGTCAGGCGCCCATACTTCACCGTTGTCTAATAATGTCAATACCATGGATGGACCATATTAAGTATCTACTATTTTCGTATCTGTAATAGTGTATATTTTATTTATTTCCAAGTCTGTCCATTTCTTTGTGCTATTTTGATTTTGCTCTTCAAGCAGTTCCTCAAATTGTGCAGTTGTGATATCCATTTTTTCTTTATAGTTATATAAAGTTTAATCTTTAGTAGAAAAAATGGAAAAGATTTATTACAGCCCAAAAGGATTTTGGAAAGGTTACTCAGCAGTTAAAAAATTGGCAAAAGAGGCTGGTGTCAGTGAAAAAAAGGCATTAGAATTTTAAAGAAACAAGCTGTGTGGCAGATTTATTTACCCGCACCAAAGAAAATAGTTAGACCCAGGTTTGATGTTTCCACTAAGAATGAAGTGCATCAAGCTGATTTGTTATTTTTACCGCATGATACTTTTGGCTTTGGTCGTGGACGCAAGACATATAAATATGCGTTGACTGTTGTTGATATTACAAGTAGATATAAAGAAGCAGAGCCACTGACTTCCAAGGATAGTAAAGAAGTTGCTAAAGCATTTGAGAAAATATACAGTCGGCATTTGAAATATCCAAAATTATTACAAGTGGATCCAGGCAGAGAATTTATGGGTGCTGTATCGCAGTTGATGGCAAAACATAAAGTAAATATCAGACGAGGCAGAACAGAAATACACAGAGACCAAGCTTTAGTGGAAAGATTTAACAGAACATTAGCTGAAAGATTGTTTGGCTATCAGTATGCTAAGGAAATAGATTCACAAAAACGTAATAGAGAATGGGTAAAGAGATTACCAGAAGTTGTTAAAGCATTAAATGCGGAGACAAAAAAGCCCCCTCCTGTTGAAACAAAAATATTAAAAGATGATCCTATCTGTATGAATGCAAGTGTAAGATATTTATATCAACCCGGGGAACAAGAAGGTGGAAGACGCAGAGCAACTGATCCGATGTGGAGTGTAGATATTCACAAGATTAAAAGTTATATGGTGACGCAAGGTATAAGAGTTTATTATTTAAAATTACCAGCGCCACAGAGAGGATTTGTCAAAGAAGAATTACTTATTGTTCCTGCTGATACTCAAATTCATAAGTTTTTATAGAAACCATATGCATCAGTTGTAATTCCATCTTCTCGAATGTATCTTTTAGTGTAAAATGGTGATAGTGTAACTTTGTTTACTGTTATGCCGTATATTTGATGTTTTATTGATCGCATCATATTCATTTCATGGGTGTATTTTTTCTTGTTAAACAATGCATCCTTGTAGTTTTCAAAGTTAATATGTTTTTTAATTACATATGTTTTTACTCCTTTTGCTTTTTTGATAAGTTGTTCATCCGCTTTCAAAATAGAATATAGCTTGGGTCTTAATCCAACATACTCAGCTATAGCAACACCAGCACATTCGTCTTTCATTTTACCCAATACTTTATTGTTTGTATCATCATGCATTGGGTGATTTTTAGGATAATCACTTAAATCATACTCATCTTTCATTTCAGCCATGTCTTTGTATGCATCATCTGTTTTGATGTCTACCAGTAGGCTGTCAGTGTCTGTGTATAATAAAGTACAGTCATTTCCGTACCTTTTTTTCAGGGTATTATAGTACCAATCATAAATCTAACTTTGATAAATCCAATACTGACATTCCAACATAAATTGGTTTGTTTAATGTTAATTTTGTTTTGTTTACATGTATTACTGACAATTCATCTGAAAATGTTATACGCCTGTTAAAGTTGGGTTTGGCTATTATTTTTCTTATCTTTTCATTTTCGGAGCCGTCAGTTCTGACTAGTTTTATATCTGTCTGCTTGCGTAGATTTTCCATTGTCTTGCCAAACACAGAGTTGTTCATAAGTTTGTAAAAATCTTTTTCAAAGTTTGATTCAGCTTTTTTCCTAAGTTCTGTGTTTAGGTTTATGTATGATTTCATCCATGGTTTTTCATTAAATTCTAATACTCTGTGTATTTTCTTTAGTCTCATACCCAAAGATAAATACAGTTGCAGGTTTTTGTGATGTATCACATATTTTTCTTTGTCCATAAGATTTGGGACTAGTTGTTCTGTATTTATCATGCTATTATTTTCCAGTAAACCTATCTGGTATTCAGACAACCATTCTTTTTTCACTGCTAATCTTTCCGGTGCAAGTGGATAATCATTGTGAGCTTCATGGAGTTCTTTGGGATATTCCAAATCAACTTCAAGTATTTGTCCTTTGTCAGGTTTTGGTTTAGAATATTTTCCTTTGTTTTTGGCTTTCCAAACAAAGCCAGAATATGGAAGTGGCTGACTCATTTCCCATCCATAAAGATTATTTGCATCAAAATACATTAAGAAGTTGTTTTCCTCGTTAGGGTTATAATCAGCTACATGTGGATTGTTTGCTTTGGCATATCGTTTTGATACCATACTTATGCCACCTCGCATTCCTTTTTCTAGAAACAAGTGCTTGTCAATGTCTGTCAAAAGTTCTAATTCTATTTTTGAATGTTTGAGTAAAGCATCCCAAGATAATCCAGGTGTTGTGTAGTAATGCAAGGGATCGAGTTTATATGCATTCATGCATGTTTTTCTAAAAGTTTGAAACACATCTGCTAACAGAGTTACATCAGTTTTTAGATATAAATCATGATAGTCTCCAAGAGTTTTACAGTTAAACTCTTTCCATATTTTTTGAGCGTATTCGTAATCTTCGGGACTTATACTTTCATCTGAGAGACTACTGTAAAACTTTTCTATAGGCGGTAATAGCGTTTCCTTGAATCTTTCCATACTGTCCATATATTCGTATGGATAAACACCTTTTCGTAAAAGTTCAGGTTTTAGATATAAATCATGATAGTCTCCGAGAGTTCTACAGTTAAACTCTTTCCATATTTTTTGAGCGTATTCGTAATCTTCGTAATCTTTGTCTTTGAGCTTTATACTTTCATTTGAAAGACTAATGTAAAACTTTTCTATAGGTGGTAATTTCGTTTCCTTAAATCTTTCCACACTGTCCATATATTTATGCGGGTAAATACCTTTCCGCAGAGGTAAATTTGTTTGTCTAAACTGATTTTTGGTAATTTCAAAATCAGATGTGCCTGTTGCATCAACCAATTTTTCCAAAGAGAAAGCCATAAACTGAAAGCTATCTAAAATTCTAAGTTGTCCGGCACTAAATGAAATATACTTTTCAGCGTTGTTTGGAATGCATGTAATATTACCTGTCATTTTATGTATTTTTTGCATTATAAGATGACTATCATATCCTCTGAGGTTGTGAAATAAAACAGGTATAGGTGTTTTGTTTGGTTTTATTTTCAGCTTTAGGTTGCAGTTTTTATGTGCTGCACCTCTGTATTCTCCTGTAAAATGACAGTGGTCTCTTACTTTACCGTTTTTATCATTTTTTATTTTATTCTCACATATCCAACATTGTGTTGCTTTTTCATAATCTTCCTCATTTTGTTGTGTCATGATTAAGGATTTTTGGTGAGCAAATATTTTATTAATGTTGCTCTTCTCACATTCTAAGTGATTTAAAAACTTTTCAACAACATCTTCACCTCTGTAAATAACAGCTTTGCCATCATATCTGACAACCTGGTATCCAAAACCACAAGCTTCGTGTACATTTTGAATTTCAGATTTCTTTCCAAATTTGATTGATTGCGGTTTGATTATACTCTCAAAATCAGCATATATTGCATAAGGCACAGGCATCTGATTTTGATGATTTTTAAATTGTGTGTGATTTTTACCTTCTTTTGGCATTTCTATTCTGCAATAATTTTTGTTAATACCATCACAGTCTTCTTTGTGTTTTGTAAGTAGATCTTCTCTTGAAAAGCCGTAAAGACAACGATCGCAGAAATAAGTTTTACCGTGATGTTTGTTTTGATCGTAAAGTAATCTATTTAGATTTTTAATCCAGCAATAGTGATATTTTGTTGTTATTGTTTTTAGTTCGTTGGAATAATCATTAGGGTTATAATTGTCATCTATAATTCCTTCTTCATTATTTGGATCATCTTCATCTTCATTTTCTAAATCAACCTCAACGTCTTCAGAAATTAAAAGCTACAGATACCCTTTTTCCTGTGCATCCGTAAACATTTATAGCAAGGTTGTTTTGTTTTTCTACTTTTGAAATTTGTGAAATTGGAGTGGGAAAGTCAATGTTATCTTTCTTCAAGAACTCTATACTAGGATACTTTGATAATCTGTCTGTGTGATCTGCAGCTGGATTTAAAGCAGAATTTATCGCATGAAACAAACATTTATCATCATCGTTTTTTACTTTGATTATTGCCTTCTTATCAGCTACTGCTTTGGGTAAAGGAATATATGAAGAACCTTTTAATGGTTCATATTTGCTATATTTAAGTACAACTTACCACAGTGGTCAATTTCCAATCCAGATTCTATGTTTGTAAATCTTTCTAAGCTTTCTTGTATAAATGCAGATGACTCATCGTAAAACTCATTTATTTTTTCAGAGCTCAAGATGGCATTTTGTTCACTGCGTAACACTGCTGTGGTATATTTTTTGTTAGCGCCGTCGTCTTTAAATAAATCTACAATGAGACCAAATTGAAACGTTAATCCATTCGTCTCTTTTAGCTCTTTGATAATTTGTTCTGTAATAATGGATTTTTTATCATGAAATAGTTTTTGAGGGTCTTTATATTTTTCAACAGACATCTCGTATGCTTTTAATAAACCACACATTGGTTTGTCAACCAGTTTTAATTCTGGAATACTTTTTTTAGATTTTCTATCATTAAACTCTTTCAGTTCATTTATAACATTTTCCTGTAATTTATCATATTTCTGCTTTTCTCGTTTACGTTGTTTTTAGCACGTGTCCTTTTGAGTAAATTTTCTAATGTTTGAGATTTAACCTCTGGAGTTTCCTTTGGAACTTCTTTAAGAGGTTTTAATGCATTTATACCGTTAGATAGTGTTTGCTTATCTATTACACCTGTATCAAACAGGCGTATTAAATTTCTTATAGTCTCTTCGTTTTTTTCCATTTCCTTTATTTGTTATATATTTAAAAAAAAAAAATATTAAATATAAAAATAATTATATACAAAATAGACAATGGAAATCAATGTTTGTAAATTTCTTAAAATTGGATTACATAATCCATGTAAAAATAAGCCAACAAAAGATTCTAATTATTGCAGTTTGCATAAATATAGATTAAAAACAAGTCATGCATTACCGTGTCTAATATGTAAAAAAGGCACTTCTGCAAAATATCAAGTGTGTGTTGGTTGCGGTGCAGCTTCAATTAGAAAAATGAACGATTATTGGAGTTTAAAGTCGTATAACGCTGAGTGTCTCAGATTTAGACGTATTAAGGTTTAAAAAAAAAATTAAACTTGCAATCTTCACTACCCCTATTTTAAAAATGTTTTAATAAATCAAGTAAATCACCATTTTATGGTGATTTACTTATATATATGTATTTTGGGTGTTTCTGGATCAAACTCGAGCAGGGCGAGAGCTTTGGGCCAGAACACCCAAAATACATATATATAGGGGCTTCACTTAGGGCATAAGGCTGTTGGGACATGCCCTCTTTTGTTGAAGCCTATTGGTGCTTCTTTAGGGTATCAGGCTTTTGGGCCATGCCCTCTTTTGTTTAAGCATATTGGGGCTTCTTTAAGGGTAGTAGGCTTGTGGGTCATGCCCTCTTTTGTAAAACATGTAAAAGGCTGCCATGATATATATAAATCATGGCAGCCTGAAATACATATATATAGGGGCTTCACTTAGGGCATAAGGCTGTTGGGACATGCCCTCTTTTGTTGAAGCCTATTGGTGCTTCTTTAGCGTATCAGGCTTTTGGGCCATGCCCTCTTTTGTTTAAGCATATTGGGGCTTCTTTAAGGGTAGTAGGCTTGTGGGCCATGCCCTCTTTTGTAAAACATGTAAAAGGCTGCCATGATATATATAAATCATGGCAGCCTGAAGCCCAATATTTGGAGCCGCGTCCAATATTTGCCAAACAATTTAATAAATGTTAACATACTACTCTCTCTCTAGATTGTATTTTTTGCTTCTAATGGATTGCCTTTTTCAGTTTTTATTGACATTCACACTAGCGTTCGTTCAGTGCTGTGTGGCTACGGTAAAACATCGCACCGACTACAAATCAGTAGTGTTATTACTTACTAGTACCTTGCGATCACCACTCTGTGTGGTTTAAAACTAGAATACCGCTTAAGCCGGTGCTAGGGGGCCTGAGAGGTGTTGCAAATTATATTACCTCATGAACCTACTCAGTAAAAGCGTATCTGCTACTTTTCTATCTTCTTTGTGTTTGTTGCTTCCAAGCGATCCTCTTTTCAGTATTTATTGATTGTTATATATTTATTTTTGCTGGGATGTCATTTGTATACATCAAATCGATTTAAGATAATCAGTATGCCTTATTGCCTACTCACCGTTCCAAGTCGATAACCCTGTCTTCACCGTCCGTTATGTTGCGTATTGTCCAGGCCTTGAATTCACCAACAATTCTTGAGAATATTCTTAGACTTAAGCCCATTAATGCAAATTTCAATCACACATATTTCTATCAGTTTAAAGAATAAATAAGAAGCTGCTATGTATAAATATGATACATTCTAATGAATAGCAACTTCGTGCGATTGTTTATCTATGAAGGTCATGGGAATACTTGTGAATGAAATGTTAGTACCTGAGCTCGTCTAAGAACATTCGGAAGAATGGTTGGTGAATTCCAAGCCAATTCATTGTATATTTAATTTGCTCTTTGTTTTTGGTGCAGTGTGGACCTAAGCTGCTGTTGCGTTTGGGTACTGTGATTTCTATAGGACCATTTTCCTAATTCTTTTAAGTTAGTTATGCAGTCACGAAACCTTATCTGAGCATGTAATTTTTGGCAGTTTTATTGAACCAAGTTCAGACATAAATTATGACACTTCGCGTACTTAGTTCATGAAAATATGACAACACAAACATAAAAGAGTTTACAAAAGGGCTACCGCCTTGGGACAGTCAGTGGCAAAAAAGGCCGATGGGGGCTCAAACCAGATTCTAGGGTGCATCAAACCTCACTCTTACCCTATTGTCATCCCAAAAATACGTGTAAGCAAGAATATCCCCGCCAGGTTATATTCGCTGATTTTGAGACGAAAATTTACATTTTGCAGGAAACTGATTAAACATTATGTTGTTTTTATTTATGTTTGAATAACATCTATAATTATTTTAAAATGTCTCCAGTCCCTTTAACACTGATTACATACCACTGCTTTCTCTACCGCATGTACACTGGTTGTTGAGACATGTCGAGTAAAAGAAGATGGACATACAGTACTTATACAATCCGTGGTATCATGTCAATGTTCTGTCTGGGTTAGCGCTGCCATTACCTGGTCCCGCCTTAATTCCATTAAGCGATGGGAAAGCTTACATTAGCATGATTTTATAACTGATCTTTCGACAATAAAACACGTTTTAAAACAGTTTTTACTGAAAAAATGCGATAACCTGTTTAAAATGTACCTATTAAATGTTTTAATTTTACAATATGCAATTTTTTAAGCCGAAATTAACGTTTTGATTCATATTCCAGCCAACCCCGTTTTCGCTTCTGGAGAAGGGGTTTGATGGGGTATGGAAGCTAATACTCGGATCACGTAATGAAAGGGAAACAATATGTTATTTCTAAAACAGTTAAATATAAGCTAATGCTAGAATAGTCAGTGTTAGTTCAAAATGCTGTCTATCTTCTATCATACAGCAGAGAACGTTTGTTCGACTGTTCAAGATAAAAAGAAACAAGGAAAATGCCAACCCATAATTCAAGCAGGATAGTCCGTTTTGAAAACAGCTTGTTTTACATGAAAAATCTGAGAAAACTACGATTAGCATTACGTTTTTGCAAAAATAGCGAATTGGCATTTTATTTTATAATGTGAAGTAATTGAAAACATTGACATGGCATAGGGTGTCCATTTTCACTAATAATTTGTACGAGTATAGTAAGTATCAGATTTAGTTTTGCCCATTTAGTTAAAACAGCATATTTCACAAAAATATTATCAAAATTATGATAATAAATGTTCTGGTTTAAAAGTGTTAAAACCGCAAAACCATAAAAACAATTATAATATCCTTTCATAATAATGAGATAACGAATCAAATTTTAAAATTTTAAAACTACCTCCCTTTACATTGAAATACGGATGAACTTATAACATGTATAATGAACTTATATATATCGTTTGAAGAGAAGGTCCAGCATATGTTTGATAATTATGGGGATTACAGTGTTGATAACCCTTACAACAAATAGTTTAGCATGTGTTGAATGGTATTTACCATGTGTTTTACTTGCTAATGGTAAAAATGTTGCAAAGTCCATAAAAAGTAACAGTTATGGACAAATTCGAGTAACCAATAAAAATATTATTATTTTGTTGCAAACTTTCATTGTTAACGATACTTATTGTTGATCGTTGATCTATTGTGAATTATCAACTGCGATAATAAGGGTTATGGTCGAATGTCAAGGTTCAGCGATCATTGTAATACGGGCGCGAAAAATTGGCTAACTAATATAAGGTTTATCCTAAACAGTAACGGTTTTAATAATGTCTGGGATAATCCCATGAGTGTTAGTTTTAAACTATTTCCTTTAATATTTATTGGAGATCTGATATAGAAGGCAGTAGAGTTTTAACGCTATATACGCCTTTCCAATAAGTAGGCCACTTATCGATTTATCTCCCCTGTCAAGTTGCGTGACGTCATAACAAGGACACATTTTCAACAGGCTGTGTAATGTTGTGTGGTGGCTTATACATAGGGCCTACATGGCCAATTTTCTGAACAGTCACAGGTAAGAAGCAAGCATCGGATATTATTTTATTTTGCCAATATTACTTATTTTTGGCAATTTGTTATAGATATATTACCCAACAGAACTTTTTTAGGGACGATTGAGTTGAATGGTCATGGCATTTCTAAATTTCTTTTATTTGGCGATTCGACTGGGTGTATTTTTATTGAGAAACGCGGAATATATGCGAGCTTCATGTTTCAACGAAAAAAGGACGTTAATATTTAGATTATATTTATATAATTTCTGAAGTGTTTATTGATAAACATGACAAGCGAAAATATCCGTTTACTGCCCAGAGCCTTTTTCAGTTACCCCACCCACCAGAGACTTTCTACGTCCCTGCATCCACACACTTTGTACTATAAGTTATAAGTTGGACAGTAGTTTAAATATTCATTTATAACTGGAAACATGTATTAAGTATCAAAATATGAAATAAACGGTATTTTTTGTTTCAGTGGATATAATACATCTCTGGATAGAAGGACAAATCATCAATGGCAAGTGCAGAGAAGCTCCAATTGGGACAGTCTCAAAACTGAACAGTGTTCCATGTCCTTGTAAAATAGTAAGTTTGAGATACTTCTGACCAAAAGATATTGTATTTGCTATCAAAAAGAATGATTGTGTGATACTGTTATGCATTGGCATATTGTAGAAAATGTATTAAAGGTGCAGCAATCTTTACAAAAAAATAACAGATAATTATACTGCATATTAAAAAAAATCGCGAACCCAGTTTTGAAGAAAACAACTGATCACTTGTTTCTAAATGCAGCAATTGTATTAGACATACTTTATTCATTTCAGATTAACCTGAATCCGGTGTTGCAAAAGCTAGACAGCTGCACTATCAAAACTGCCTGGGAGTTGGTGTAGGGCAGACTTACAGGCGTTGGACTCAAAATACAAGCCATTGCCTATTGGTTAAAATGTTGACGACCCGGGTTCAAACCTCTGCGGTGCCACCGAGTTTCGTTGGTGTGTTCTTTGGCAAAGCACGTAGCCGCATCCGTCTGATGGTGACATAAACCGAGTAAGAGGAGGAGTGAGATTTCTATTTACGTCATGTATTCTTCATCTATCTTTGGGTGGCTCTAAATAACTTATGATGTGTTGATGAGCATTTAAACATCTTTCCATTCAGAACATGGATAGCACAGAATAATGAGACTATTATGCTGAAGTGCAAGGATAATTGGGAATAACAGGAAGAAAATGACGAGACTAAATTAAATTTATGGACAACAACAGAAGTATTCTGATTATGCGTGTTAAGTTTAACGAATTGTACTGAAGTACCACAATTGTCTATGAAAATTACTTTGTGTCAGGCTTGAGTGATGGTGGATTACTTGAAGTACACATTTTGCTTGTGTCTGGTGTTTTAATAATGTACAAGTATGGATTTGTTCGGGCAAATAATTAAACATACATGCTGGTTATCTTTTAATGGTTGCTTATAACACATACAATCGTGTACTTTTATTTTGTCACTGGTTTGGTTGTGTCATGTATGACTAAATTCAATTTTCCTCAGTTGTCTTCAGTTATACTTTTATAAATATCAAATGGTATCACATGCAATTATAATAAATAATTCAGTGTTCGACCTTAACGGGCGTCCGTCGGTCCGAAACCAGGTTTTTTTGTACGGACCGAGCGTCCTTGAAAGCCCATCGGTCCGTGTGACTAGTTATTTTCGGGAGTCATTAAATTAAATATAATTTAACACATACAGATGGTGCCACGCGGAACTTGCCTTTTATTTAAAATAAAATCATCTTCTGAGTACCTGTTTAGAAACCACTGAAAACCAGTTTTGTAATATCGCACAATTTCTACAACCCATTACGCGCATCTCAAATCTTCGAACCCTGGGCATGATGTTGTATTACCACATGTGTAATAACAGCGGAGGAACTCACTCTTATCCAATCATATATAAATAGTATTAAAACTTAACTTTAAAGGCACACTTGACAACTTACTCATATTATTAAGTTTTTGTTTTATTAAATTTAAAACAAAACTAATTATTGATTCATAGTACCGGTACATGATACAAATTGTTAATTTTGTCATTAAATATAATGTCTTGAAGTGTGGAAAAAGTCAAATGTCGTGTTCAATGTTTGAGGTTGGTGGGACTATTTTCAGCTCTAACAATACTATATACAGCCTTGCAAGTTCAAGATAGCATCAGCGGCCTCGGTAGCTCAGTGGATAAGGCCTCGGCTTTAGAGCTTCAGACCTCTGCATCCCGTGGGTTTGCTCTCTGGCGGAGGCATGTCTGAGGGAAACTTCATCTCATCTCCCACTGAGGTTGCTGTACCAATATAACCTAATATGATGTGATAACGGAACGTAAACCCCACTTCTTTCAAGAGAGCATCAGATGAATTCATGAAATGGACTGGTTATCTCTTTAAGGGTAACCATGTATCAGAATTATCATTAGCAGTTTAGCTATGATTAATTCATATATTAAATTGACATTGAAACAATTATAGAAAAGTGACAAATAAATGATGATAATTGTTTTATTTTTACAATATTGAATTTTCTCAATACTTTATAATGCATAAATTAAACAGTTCAACAAATTTTAAAGGAACACCCGTCAATCATGATATTGCTTCATGTACATGATATTAAGAAAGAATACCGACTTAATTAATCATATCTTTAATTGAAGGCTTGAAATGAATATGGTTCAAAGACAATGACCAATTATTCAGGAATAAATCCATTGTGTGTTTGAATGAGTATGTTTATTTCAACCCTTCGATTATAAGTTCATTGAACCAATAAGTTGACCACTATAACAAAAAATTATTGTTGATTTTCAGGAATTGTTCGCCCAAAATAAAGCAAGCAGTTAGCTTATAGTATTTCTCTTAAAAATAGTGTGCTAGTCATTTTAAGTTACTTGTAGGTTGACATTGTATACATGACGAATTCAAAGGAAAACGTTTTTAAATTCTTCATACTAAAAGTTCCTACATTGTGCATGAACTGTGACACATTTACCACAACAAAATAATAAAAATGAACACAGAACCTGTTTACCAAGAAATAAGTATCTTGTGTCGAGAATATATTTATTTTGCCGCTATACGTTACCAGCATTTTATAAAGTCAACTTACATTCTTTTCAAACAGATGATCAGATCTTGATTGCTGCTCTCTCTCTCCATGTCGGGGTATATATTTTCATAGGTCCATTGTCAGTCATTACTGAAAACATACAAAGAAAATAATGAATGAAATGGGGTTTACAACCTGTTAAGTTTATATTTGGACAGCAACCTCGGTGACTTATGAGGTGAAAGATGAAGTTTCCCATCAGACATGCCTCCGCCATGGAACGAACACAGGCGGTTCAGAGGTCTGCAGCTCTAAAAGCAAGGCCTTATCCACCGAGCTTCCAGAAAAAGAATTTATTACTAATATAATCAATTGGCAGTGAGAAAATCAAATGACCGCCATTGACTTTGTGTCATGACAATAATATCCTTCTATCCACCTAGGGCAAATGGTGTTACTATTGACAGGGAAGTCATTAAATAATAAAGTTGTTAAATATAGTTATGGTATTGGTAGAGCACTTGCCGTGTAAGTGAGGGGTCCCAGGTTCAAGTCCTTTGCTGGCTGCACTAAAAATATCGAGTATCAACGTAATCCGTCCGACTCCCCACCCACTACTTTTTCAGGACGTCCTGATTTCTGAACTAGGATTTTAGACATATTTCGGCACTTTATTAACTATTCTATAGACAAACAAGCTACAAATATATTCATTTTATATAAAAAATTCATACCTTTCAGGAACATCCGATAATTTCCAGTTAAATGGTTAGGTTATTGTAAATCGTTATCAATTTTTTCGATGTGCTGCGAATTTCTGTGTGTCCTGTTTATGACGTCACGCATCATACGATCGATAACTCCTACCGGCATAAAGTGTACTTATTGGAAAGGCGTATAAGGTGGTGAAAGAGAATTTTGATTTTGAAACATATCTAGAAACATTATGCTCCAAACAATTAAGAAGTTGTATATAACAAAAATAAGATTATCCGCTCATTGTTTAAGAATAGAAACAGGGAGATACTCAAGAGGGAGAACAGAGAGAATCGAAAGAGTGTGCGAAATTTGTAACACTAACGATATTGAAGAAGAGTACCTTTTTATTTTGATCTGTACTACTTACTCTAACATTAGAAACAAATACATTCCTAAATATTATACAACTAGACCAAGCATGTTGAAATTTATGGAATTGTTGCAGTCATTAAACAAAAAGATTATTCTTTAGTTTAAGTAAATTCATTTCCGATGCACTTGTATTAAGGCTATCTACATCCATTTTAATAGACTAAAAAAAACACTAGATGTCTTATTTTAGAACATCCTCGTTTGTCATTGACATACCATAATATGTGTATGTTTTGGAATGTTTAAATATGTATGAAACAAAAAAAAACGTAGTGATTATTTTGTTGTATTTGCAATGTTAATATCTGTCACGTGTGTGTATATTATAATTATCATATATTTGTAATGATGAAAAACTGTAATAGTTTAAGTCAATAAAAGTATCTCTCTATCTATCATAATTGCATAATAAACTAATGTCTTCGTATTTGGAATGAATCTACAAGTATAACTGACGCATGGGCGTAGGCACGTTTCAATTATTGGAGGGCCAAACTTTTTGAAAAAGATATTTGACAATCAAAAATGTATGTTTCAATTATTGGGTAGGGGGGACCAAACAATTATATGGAGGGCCAAACTTGTTCACCAACTGTTTGACAAGCAAAAAAAACACAACGTTATCCACGCTCAATTACACCAAAACATACAACATTATACAGGGGAAAACTGACGCTAACCATTTTTTTATTCAAATTATTGGGGGACCAAAACATACTCTGCTCCCCCCCACCACAACCCACCACCCCCGCCCCCGCGCCACCACACACACACGCATTCTGAACATTGGGGGCCGGGCTTATGTTACGTCAATATTGTAAGATTACAACGTTAGGAAAGCAAAGGTAAATTATGCCTTTTTGTTTCGGATATATGTTTATTCAAAAGAAGTAGTCCTCAATCAGAGTTTTCGAGATTAAAACAAAAAACATGTGAAAAACCAAACGTTACGATTCATGTTATAAAAAAAGCATTTCAACTATAAATGAAGAAATAATAAGAACAATTTATAACAAGAGAGATTATTTTAAAATTGACATGGTTCATCATGTTCATTATCTCTACTTAGGCGGGAATGTTGCCCGAGCAACATCTTAATATGTCATATATCTGTTTCTCAACTTATTCGCTTATCTTCCACTTTTAGTAGAGATGAAGACTTTTACATTCGTAACCTTTAACTTACTAAAATCATGACTATCGTACCAAACCTCGAAAAAACATATCTAACATTTTATAATCGTTACCCTCATCTACTTTTTTAATATAACAGTAATTTAAGAAATATTCTGCGACAAGCACCTTCACAATCTTACTTAAATGGTAAAAACAGGTTATGAGGCTTTCATTTGACAGCACATCGAATGCGTAGTGGTTTACCCATTTACAGTTTATGCAACTACGCTTTTCTCATTGTGAGATGGCCTGACAGATTGTGGATCCAATGATGACGTCTACATACATTTTGAAAAGGAAGGTAACGTTTAAGGTTTGTGCTAATTCTTGTCTTGTTATGGTTTTAATGGTTTATTCCAAATTTCTCCTGTCATACTTTTTTCATTATCTTGTTGCACTGACGTCTGTGATATAGTACTTACTTTTTGTTTTTTATTAAGGTTTTCGATTTTATAAATTTAAGTTATTTTAACATATTTATTTTACATCGATTGCGAAACAAGTTCTTGCAACTTAGATTAATCACTCTCGGTGGCTTCCTGGGTAGAACCAGTACTAAGCAATGTGGATTAATTATCTTGCTCAATGATAAATAACGTGGCTGCGGCGAGGATCGAACCCACGACTTTCGATCTGGAGTTCGACGCTCTACCACTGGACCACGTTCTCCGCTTTTATATCTACAGTAGGGGAGCAGCCTTCATATTTTCCTACATCTATTAAATATTTGGTAACGCATGGCAACGAAAAGTAGTACGTCATCTTTCGGCAACGGCAAAAAAAAAATGTCCGCCATTTTTGATTTGTTAAAACATAATTTGGAAGATTGTGACAATTTTTTATCATGAAATTTCATTTCCGTTTTAAGTTTCGTAATTTTCGGCTGTACCGTCTTTTGTTTTAGAAGCTTTACTGCGTGATAAATGCAGACCCGCCTTGTAAAATGTCGAAGCGAGGGGCGATAACTCTAAAAGATGCCATTTTTAGAAAACGTTTAAAATGACAACCACCGTGTGTTTTTTGCTAAATAAAATACGAGGAGATACTTGAATTGTTGTTTAAACTCATATATTACATGAATTTTGCTGCATGTCACGAAAAGCATGTTATTTCTTTAGCAAAAGTACACGAAAATACGAGTTGTTTGACTCAAGTTCAATTGTAATTTTGACTCGACAACTGCAGGCGCGTATTCGATGGAGCGGGTAGTATTGGGGCACCCTCTCATATGTGGAAAGTACGTAACAATCGCTACTGTTCAAGATGGGAGTTGGCGTGGAGAGAAGGAGGGGGAGGGCATCTGAGCTGAGATTTAAAAGGATGCGCCCCATCCCCTTCCCATCCCAACTAACATCATGAAAGCCTGTTTTGAAAGCTCTTGCAAGCATACATTTTTAAACATATTCAGATAATATATGTGTTGCTGTGTTATTGACTAGACTGTCCAGTGTCTAATTGTCATCCGCAACTTGGCGCAGTCAGTAGAGCAGCAGATTTGTAACCGGAGGTGGTGCAACTGAGTTTTGTCGGTGTGTTCTTGGACAAGAGACTTTCTCTTAGCCTCGTCCGTCGGATGGGGACGTAAACCGGGCGGTCCCGCGTATAGGTTTATCATCCGAGCATGTTAAAGAACCATAGGAATCTATTCGAAAATAAGAGTAGGGCACGGTTCCCGGATTCCTATGAATCCTTCCCCTCTCTCTGGGGCGGCTCTAAATAACCTGTACTGTGTTGATGAGCCGATAAACATTCAATTCAATTCATCCGCAACTGCACTCAGTATTGTCATATGCACTGTAGCTGTCCCATGCTAGTATCATGAATCAACCGTGGAATATATCACCCACACATAAAAGGGTTTGAGGGGATCTTACTTGTATTAGTTCAAATATAGACCATGTAGGCCATATTTCCTGGGTAGAACCAGTACTGTATACTTTCTGCTATCTGTAGGAATTGAACCGCAGCGTTGAGAGGTGAAAATGAGAATGTATACAAATATAAATAAAATTTATATATATAAATGTATCTGTTTGTTGTTTTTGGTGGAGGCAGACCACCCATTTTTCTTCTGGATAGAACCAGTAATATACACCTCTGTTATTCCACAAACTTTTATATAATCCAACAAAATTCAGAAAACATAATTTTAATCCAATAAAGATAATTGGGCATGGTCGGTCAGATTAACAGAAACACATTTTTATTTTCGTATTAGCCCTTATTTTGAGCCACTCCAATGAACTGTCCAGTTAATGTCGCCATCGATCCACCTCTGTCAACAGTCAGACATGCATGTTGATATGATATTGTGCTGAACTGGTGATCCTGTTACTAGACATATCTTTCTTGAAGTTGATGCTAGTACTGACCGTATGAGGTATTGCTGATTCATTATTCATAAAAACAATATTGTACACCATCGTGTTATACTATTCTTGTTCGTTTAAGTATTTCTGATTCTGTTGTTAATGTTGTAAAAAGTTATTACATATGTGACTAGACACTTGTTTCAATAAAATCCTCCCATATATATTGTGACTTCAGTAACATTTTTCAGCTAACTCCCAGCATCTCAGGACATCAGGCTCTGAAAATAAAAATGATACAGATTATGTTTAACCATACATATGATATTTTTGTTTCAACTTAAATAGGTAACAAGTTGGTGAGTTGAAACAGATGAATAAAAAGTGACTATAGAACCTTTTTTATAAGAATAAAAATTGAACAGAACATGGTGGGAACATCGACCAGAAAAAAACTATATAACATGACGTTCTAATTTTACTTTAATTTTTAAACATGATCAATGGTGTTTGAAATATGGGACCAAAATACGGGTTTCGCCGGTTACTTTTCTTAGCGGTTTTTCGTGTTTAAAAAAAACTGTTGAGGTTTTGTTTTGTTATTCATAAAAAAAAAGGGTCTAATAACTGAAAAAACAAACAAAAAAACTCTGGCCTAAGTTGGTTCAACAACACATTATATGTCATTTAGAGCCGCCCTTGAAAGAGGGGAAGGGCACATAGGAAAATTAAAAAAGATACATATTTTGTGTACGTAACCAGATTTCGTTTCAACTTAAATAGTATACAAGTTGTAGAATTGAAATATGTAAATGAATAGTGATTATAGAACTTTTTTTACATGTACGATAAATTAAAAATAATAGTTTTCTGCTAATCAACACATTACCGGTATACCTTATTTAGAGCCGCCCCAAATGACACATAGGAATTCAAGAACCTGTCTTACTCTTACTAATGAATATAGTTCTATGGTTGTTTATCGTGCTCGGAGGATAGACTCCCCAGTTTCAATCCCAATCCAACAAACGAGGCTGAGAACAAACAAGGCTGAGGGAAGGTGTATTGCCCGAAAACACAGACGAAACTCAGTGGTGCATGTGTGACTTGAACCCGGAAGCTCCAGATTGCTATCGACCACCGTGCTATTGCTGGGCCATGCCAGCACATTATGTTAAGTCAGGGTCATGGTTACGTTTAGATGTAATACAAGGACCTTTTTATTTTGTTCATTTCATTTTACATCCGTACTAAGCACAATATGACCTATTTATGTGTCGATGTGCTGTAAAACACCATTTTTATTTTTAGTATAAAAAGTCTGAGACTAAGTGCAGGTGCACAATGCCACATATATTGCAAAGAACATACATTGATAAATTCATAGATTTTTAGAAGCTGCACTTACCTATACACTGGCTTATAAATGGCTCTTGATGTAGTTATACTGTGAGACTGGGAAACTTGACTTGAATCTGGCTGTGGTAACACTGCACACTGCCTCTAACTTAGCAGAACTGGAAAAAAAACAGTCATATATGATATTGTTTCATTTGTTTTTAATATTAATAACTCTGTCCAACTTTCTCAATGCTATCAATGCCAGCTTTCCATAATATTTTACTTAAAACACAACTGGAATGTGGTGCTTTCCAGAAGATGGATACTGTCCAAAATGTAACTTGTAAGTCACAAACACAGTCACAGGTGGCATTCATGAACAAATAGTATTTTCAAGGCTTACATTTTCATCAATCATTCAACACTCATGTGTTCTAAAAAATGGTCAGAATTATATACTGTATATGAACCACCACTATTTTATATGTTTCAACGTTAAACACTTGTCATACAGTAATTAAACGTGTATTTACTTACATAGGCTGCAGTACAGACAATCCATGCCATGACCCATTTCAGGCACTTGCTTGGTGTGTTACCTTTTCAATTTTAATTCTCCGACATAGTCTTCTGTCATAGATCTATTTGTTTGTAGTTTGTAAATTACGCACTCATGCAAAACTTGGAATTATATACGATCGTGATTGTAACACTGTTTCGACCTAACGATTTAATTCCACTCCTGTACAAATAATCCATCGATCTATCGGGCCGGATCTATCTATGTGTGTATACACGCATCAGCATAATTTGACCTTTGAATGTGTGTGAGCTATTTTTAGCACATTCTTTGGATACACCCGTTCAGTTCAATTCACAATTTAGTTTCAGTGACTGTGATTTGTCCAGGTAGAAGTGGGGTTTGTGGCGTGCGGCTGACTGGCCCTGGGCTGGGTGTTTTTCTGTGTCGCCGCCATTTTGAATAGGCTTTGAAAGATTGAAATGCAGGTACCAACTTTCAAAACGGTCACGAAAAATGTATATTCACGAAAAAATAAGAAATTTTCAGAAAAGGTAGAACTGGTAATGATCTTCGACTCCTGACAATTTCAACAATATTTAAGAATATACCATTTTTGTGACCGTTTTAAAACATTGGCAATTTCGAAGAAGACAAAAACTTTTTTTCGATCTTCGCATTTGTACCGCGATTTTCGACTATGATATCTCTATAAAACCGTCAAGACGATTGTTTGGGTAAATCTCCGACAAAATAATTTAATTCTGATATGATTTATTTTCTCTGTCATCTAGTCTAAGCTTTAAACTAGATTTTATTTAAAAGAGTACTATAAAATCAACGCATCTGCACGTGCTCGCATAATGGAAACTACGTTACCTCCAACCCCAATTATTTATGTTTGAGTTATGCGGTTCAGGCACGTGAAATGATTCAGCTGCGCCCCTACTGCTATGCATACATTATCATCGTTGTGCTTGTGTTGTATTTATATGTGTTACAAGGCGTGTGTCCAAGTCCAAGACGGTAGCCCTATCATCAACCAGTTTGTGTTTGAGATGTCACTTCGTGTTTTAGTTGACTGTGTTCCAGTTCGACTTTTATACCTATTGTTAATATAATAATCTAGTACTTCCATTAGATACATTCGATAAAATCAAACAATCTAAAATTGAGTATGGCATTTTAAATGGAAAATGGCTAGAAAATCAAACGTTCTGACAATCTGAATCAAACCCAACAGCCATCACAATCCTTAGATACGTTTTATATGCAATTGCCACATACGTTTGGGGATGCCGAACAACAAATGAGCAAATGATGTTCAACTGAATTTCCCCAGACAACATTTTACTATAAATTGATATATATTACTACTTCCGGAAGTGTGACAAAGTCATCTAAAAGCTTTTAACGTGAAGGAAATATAAAGTGAAGGAAATAGTTTCGTGATGTCTATTATTAATTTCACATTAAATAAACGAAGAAATAATTGATATTGTCGATGGGCAACCATGACAGCACGACGTTTTCGCATGGCTTGTAGCCTGTCATTTATATACTGAAGCGAAAAAAAACGCAAGTCGGGAATTGCAGTTAGTTAGAGAAAGAGTTCGCAAAAGTTTGCATCCTAAGTTTGCTCGCATGCTTGAGCCGCTTGAGCCGTACTCGTACTCTGTCAATAATAAAACTTCGAAGGAATACTATTTGCTGTGTTATGTGTTGTTTTAGTCTCTTTTTTCCGAAAGGAAATGTCTTACGTAGCCATGTTCCATTCGATTAACGGCAGCATTGTAATTTGTTTTATTGTATAAACATCAATACCAGTAAAATATTAATAATATCAGTATAATTTTTCAAAAGTAAAGTTATTTCAATAAAAGTTATTATTTATATAATAGTAAAATAGTATACTGCTATAATAATAGACATTTGCAATCATATAACAAATATGTAACCAATCTAATTAAAATGTCGCAAACTTTAACCTTTGCTGAAGTTAATCAAACTACTATTATTAAATTTAGTAGACGAAAACCAAAACATGGGTTACCACTCTAGACATTGGGAATTGAAAACGGACTGTATCGCACTTCCCCTAATATCATTCCTAAAGAACATCACCATGAACATATAAACAATTATTTGTTTAGAACATTCCATAGCCAGAGAACTTATATGCTGTTGTTTTCAAATTATAAAGAGGATGACGCTGATGCAATTACCAAAGAAATGATCCCAATTAAGTTTTCCCCTGTCGACAATATATAGTCTGGCTTTCTGAATCGAATTATCCGGTATTATAAATCAAAAATAAGACAACAATGATCCTATAGAAACCAAATCACCCAAACGCCATGACACGGTAGGTCTGCATTGTACCACACACTTAATCAAATGTCAATACTAGTATGTCTGGTCAGTTGCTATACATAGATGGTTGATAAAACGCTGAGAACACTCTTTGTCAAGATAGTGCTTACCGAGATATGACTGGGTTACTTGATTCCGCATGTTGCGAAATGTTAACTCATAATTATGTCATTTAAATAAGCATCGGTTTTGTATAGCAGGCTCAATACCGAGAAAAATTCATTTTCTTCAGGTCTGACTTCTTGTTATCGCGGTTTTCATTGCTGATGTGGTGATTGATTCTTTTATCATAATAATAATTTAAAATAAGTCATAAGATAATAATAAGTATATGTGAAAATGGGACGGGAGACAATTTTAATTTTTCAGCTCTATCGGCCGAAGATTAGGTAAGCGTATGGGATGGCTCTTTGTCCATCCGTCCGTCGGTTTTGTAGTAACTAAATAAAGTAAAATTAATACACTGAACGTGTTGCCGCAAAATATAAAAGCTAACTGAAATGTTCGAGACTCTCTAATGATCTGCTGTCCTAGTAATACGGAGTTTACATGGGATAATCCCTATCCAAAAAGTATTTGGTTGTAAAATATTTATTTTTTAAACGAAATTTCAAAACCAAAGAATTTTTATTTACCGCTGAAAAGACAATTCCAGTGAGATACAATGTTAATTTAGTGATATTAGTTAGTACTGTTTCATGTTACAAATGATAAAACACATGTCATAGTACAACATTTGGCATAGAAACATGCGCCGTAAACTATAGATACTTTACGAATTCAACAAAACATCAGTGTTGAGAGTTTTGTTATTAAAGTAACATTGTCACGCATGCATGATTTATTTATAGAAGAAGCTTTCAGAATAACAAATCCGGTTTGTAGTAACGACATGTGACAACCATTTCCCGTCTAAAAGCTTTTAAATATATTTACCATTAACGTGCTCGTAAATGCGTAGTCTGTGTATTGCAGATGTTAAATTAAGTGTACTGTAATGGAATGTCAAGCATATTAAGCATCCATTTTACTTGATTAATCCGAATCGGATATAAACACCGTTAAATACATAGAATACGTTGTGTCTAATATTACTAAATGTACTAAGTAGTTTCATGCATAAAACACAGTACAATGTTTAATTTGTTAGCATAGTGAAATGGTAGCAACGATATAAACAATGTGACAACTTAGTGGTTGGTTTACCGTCAGTTCCAGCACATTTCAGGCTATATACCATTGTCGATTTTTTTTAATATTGGGTCGTAATTGAATAATACGATATTCATATATGCATAATACGAATATATGAATAATACGAGACATATATATGATTAATATAGTGTCGTATATGAATAATACGATATTCATATATGAATAATTCGAATATATGAATAATACGAGACATATATATGATTAATATTATAGGTTATTGCATTTGTATGGCTAAATATTACTTGGAACGAGTTGTTTTGGCAAAGGACGACGAGCTTGCGAGTCGTCCTGCGCCAAAACAACGAGTTCCAAGTAATATTTAGCCATACAAATTCAACAACCCTTTTATTGTATACTTTCATATTGTTTTTGATCAATGTTAATTGTATGACTATTACTTTTCATTGTATTTGTGTTATTTTTTATAGTTTTTGATGGAATTCCTATCTTGCCATTCAGTTTCATTTTGTGTGGATGATTATTTTGCGCGAAAACGACGTCGACGTCGGATGACGTCATTAAAAACCTCAAGCGATTTTCTGAAGTGTGTTTACCATTTGATAACGTTAAAAACAGTGGGTGAGTGACCATTTGAATTATTTTATCAATTTTTGCCATAAAAGGTTGAAAAAAACTCGTATTTTTTTGTTGACACTATAGGAAGGATTCCGTTATTTTTATTTAAAAGTAGTTCCTTATTTCTATTTCGCGGCTCTTAGCAAGCACGAGCAAAAGTTCCCGTGCAATATCAATGCGTGCAATATCGTAGAATATTGCACGCTTAGCTCAATGCAAACTAAACGGGACAATATGAAAGTATACAATAAAGTGTCGTATATGAATAATACGATATTCATATATGAATAATTCGAATATATGAAAAATACGAGACATATATATGATTAATATAGTGTCGTATATGAATAATACTATTCATATACATATATGAATAATTCAAATATATGAAAAATACGAGACATATATATGATTAATATAGTGTCGTATATGAATAATACGATATTCATATATGAATAATTCGAATATATGAAAAATACGAGGGTCATATATGAATAATAGGCTGTTTAGCACTTTAACATTGCGAAATATTAATGTTTGCAACGGATGCTAGGGTTGATATTATCCTTATACATGTATATGTTGGGTACCTTACAACTGTAATGTCCTGAAGCTACAAACAAATATGTTTAGCTCTTAAAATGACCTTTCTTTTTAATATTGGTCCGGTCGCTTGTTTCCGACCAAGGTTATTTGAACCTTTCAGGTAAAATTCCACTTAAAACTAAATAAGTTGTATATTAATGAAACAGACAGGTTTAGTGGTAAATAAAAATACCTTACTTTTCAAAATTGTCATTTGTTTTCAGAATTGTTATCCAAAAACTGTTTAAATGTGTTGGAAAACTTAAATTAAAACACCATGAAAGAGTATATCAAATTATTGAGGATAACTGAAGTTATTTGAGATTATTCGTTAATTTTCTGCTTCCCAGCAACAAGCAGTTTACATGGGAAATGTCCCATCAAAACAGCATTTTGGCTGTAAAATGTCTATTTCTCAACCGATTTTCAAAACTAAGGTATTTTGTTTTACTTTAAAAATGCCAGTTCCAATGATATATAATTTATGCAGGTATTACAATTACCTTTGACTGAAACAAGTGCCCCAAACAATAGACTTTGGGTCGCTTTGGCCAAATAGATAGAACGTTCGATTCTAAACCCAAAGATCACGTGTTCGATCACTTACATCGGTGTGTACTTAGGTATGGCACGTCCCTCAGCCTAATCCAGCCAGTGGGGACGTTAACTAAGCAGTCCCGTGTATCAGAGGGTAAGTTCGGTGCTATTACGCAGAATTCTTTATTTAGATTGGTTGTCAAGGTAAATAAACCAAAAAATCTTGCTAAAAAATTAAAACATTCAGATTTTGAAGAGTACTTATAAAGGTTAAATCATACATTTGTGCAATGTATTTATAATTTGTTGCATAATCAAAAAAAGGTATATTTTACAGTTTCCTCACGTTTTTACATGCAAATAGGTGGGTCAGCACCATCCGACCCAAACAGCTTTTTCAAAACATACTCCTCAATGTTTTTTTGATAAAACTAAGATCTTTCAAAACATGTAAGAAAATATATAACTTCTAATGTTAGGAAACTCAGTACAGAGCTTAGAGCTATAATGTACGTCTATGGAAAATGAATTGGTGTAGTATGACCAATAGTTTGAATTTCCGGATGCCTATGTATGCTCTACCTCACTATCTCGCTAAGCCGTCTCAGAGTTACATTAGTGTATCGGTGAGCGTGTGTGAACGTGTAAACGGTGTATCAGAGTTACATTAGTGTATCGGTGAGCGATGTGTGAACGTGGTAAACGGTGTATCAGAGTTACATTAGTGTTCGGTGAGCGTGTGTGAACGTGTAAACGGTGTAAGAATCATGTTATTGTTTTGGTTTAAATCTGAAACAGATACTCGTCTTCGCAATTCGTATGTAAATATACTGTAAATTGGAGTGTTTGTAAAATTAGTCACGTATATTTCAAAGGCATACTTTGTAGATTGAAACAGCTTCAGACAGGTCAATCAATTACATCAACTCTGTTCCCGTTATATCCTCAAAATTCAGAATTATTTCCGACATGATTTGATAAATCTCATTTAACAAGACTGCTTTTCACGGACCTTGCTTCACGGTTGTTGTCATCGATTCGTTCGGTAAGGGGCTGGCGTGACCCTGTGGATGGCGCGGTAGACTTGACACCGGAAGACCGGGGTTCAAGTGTCACCAGTGCCAATGAGTTTCCTATGTGTTTTCTCGCGCTGGACACTTTGTCCTTGGCCTCGTCCGTCGAATGCGGACCAAAACTGGGCGGTCCTGTGTTTCAGAGTCTCTCCAACGACACGTCGAAGAATTGTTGGTCATAATCACTTTCATACAATCTTTAATAAACTTGCTAAAATGTTTATCAAAAGAGGTTATGTCCCTATCATTTTGCAACGTACTGCATGTTTAGTGGTTGACCCATTTACAGTTCGCCACTGTGCTTTCCCCTTTGAGTGTGCAATGACCGGACCTAGTGTGGACCCTATACTGACGTCTACCTACATCCTTATAGGATGGTAGCGTTTGATGATTGGTCTTTAATTTTTTCTTGTCGTACCCTTAACGGTTTGATATCTTGTTGCTCTGGCTTCTGTCAAGTCACTGAGTATTTACTTTGTGGTTTACTAGGCTTTTCTGTTTTTCATATTATATTTACGTGTTTTACTTATAATGCCTATTAATGATGCCTTTTTGTTAGATATTATAATCGGGCGGTGATATCTTTACTTACACTGTCCCGTTTATTGGGATGACAGTAGGGTAAGATTGAGGTTTGGTGCACCCTAGAATCTGGATTAAACCCCCAGCATTTTTTTTCCGATGACTGTTCCAAGGCGGTAGCCCTATTGTCAACCCTTTTGTGTTTGTGATGTCTTATTTTGCCTTTTATTCATCTTTAAAGTTGTTCCTTGTTTCTATGTGTGTTTATGGTGACGGTCGTCCTTGAATGCTACATTTCCTGTTCGATTTTTATATCTACTTTTGTTAGTAAGAAAAAGGCAGATTCCCGGATTCTTATGTATCCTCCCCCTCTCTTCGGAGTGGCTCTAAATTGCCTAATCAAAGTGTTGATGGACCGTAACACAACATTCAATTCAACTGCTTTGGTTTAATCAAGTTCTTAACTTAATGTATGGCATAACTACCTGTTTAGCTTGTGTAGTCTAAAATCAAATGACTTAAGGATAAACCACAATATACGTATTAAATCATTACACTCATATGCTTTGTTCTGAAGGTAAAAACGGAATCAGTATCTTTTTAAAGTATTTCGTTTCTACAAATTAAATCAGTTCTATCATCCACAAATAAACCATTACGCTAATGCATATGAAAAACCAATTTTATATATATTTAAAGGGTCGATATAGTCAAGAAAAGTGGTTAGTTCAATCACACATTCGCATATTTCTCTTGTAAAGAGACAAAAACACATATTATCAATATAATGGAAAGGAACAAAGCAGTTATTGCGATTTTATACTTCAAAAGGTAGATATTCATTAGTCTACATTGTATACAACACACGGTAAAACGTGATCCTACCCATCTGCATGTGAAACTGTGTTGTATTCTACCCCGGCAAACAAAATAAATTTAATCTAACGCTTAGGTGTAGCTGAAAAAAGCGTAATAGAATATAATTAATCACATAACTTAACTTAAATATAAACAATGAAAATATAAAGTTTAATTTAATCATAAAAGCTACTATTTTATTGGAAAGTATATAATAAAGGCAGCTATACAGTAAGAAACGTTCCTTTTTAGGCTTTATTTTAGTCATGTGATCAATAGAATCTAACATTCGTGCCTATTTATTATTGAATTTATTAAACGAGTTGGATAAAACTGATATGATGCTCGGCACAATTTTATCCAACTCGTTTCATAAATTCAATATTAAACAGGCACTCGTGTAATATCCTCTATGTATTCCATGCATACGTTCTGTCGAAGACGTGACTAACAGTTCTAGACGTTAAGTGCAATTGTATTCTATTTCGATCTGTTTATTAAAAGTTTCCTCTCACAAATGGAAGTTTTACAGGAGGAAAGGTCGATTAAATCTTAATTTTCTTTCACTAAACTTGCGTCTTTTCAATCAAATGTGATATGCTCTGTCAATTTTGTTTGCCAATTTGGTGAAATAATCGAATATCTGTCAATTACTGTATGTATGTAGATAATAAAGAAAGTCTCAAAGGAAAAAAGTAATTTCTATACTGAATCAATTTGAAAGGCAATTGATTTATAACAAAGGCTATAGTTTGTACAGTATATATTAAACAAGAAGAGTCCTGAAATGTGAAAAATGTATAACTTGATGTTACTGATCACCGTTTCAGTATTTATTGACATTCACACTAGCGTTTGTTTAGTGCTGTGTGGAGGTCGTAAAAAGTCGCCCCGACTACAAATGAGTAGTGTTATTATTTACTGGTCCTTTGGGATCATCAAGCCCATTCTGTGTTGCTTTAAAGTAGAATATCGCTTCAAGCGGTGCTAGGAGGCGTGAGAGGTTTTGCATCTTATAATAATTAACTCTCATGAACAGACTCAATAAAACTGAGTCTGCTGCTTTTCTTTCTTGTTTGTGTTTGTTGCTTCCAAGGGATCATCTTTTCAGTATTTATTGATATTCACACTAGCGTTTGTTTAGTGCTGTGTGGAGGCCGTAATAAGTCACCCCGACTACAAATCAATAGTGATTATTTACTGGTCCTTTGGGATCATCAAGCCCTTTCAAGTGTTGCTTTAATGTAGAATATCGCTTAAACCGGTGCTAGGAGGCGTGGTAGGTGTTGCCTCTTATAATTTACTCTCATGAACAGACTCAATAAACCGAGTTTGCTAGTTTTCTCTCTTGTTTGTGTTTGTTGCTTCCAAGGGATCACCTTTTCAGTATTTATTTATGTTAAGTTTATTTTGCTACATGTTTTAAAGGGCATTTTGCAAGAGCAATGTCCTTTAAGAAAACCTGAAAGAAATAGTGTAAACTATTTACTAGACTTTTAAGAAACTCTGAAAGAGATATTTAAGATTTTCGGAAATTTCACATCCTCCAATAATGAAATTTGGCCTAAAATATGTTGGTCCTATTGTCAGTAATTTTTAATTGTAGTGTGGTTGGTGAAATGTCCTTTCATGAATGCAAAGCATTACCCGTTTAATTCAGAACAACTAAGGGGTCGGAGTTACACGCAGCTCAAACTTCCAATAAATGAAATTTAGAGTACATTAGTTATTCTGACAGGGTCACTAATTACACCATACTACAAAGCAGATATAATCTGTCTGAGCTCGTTGGTTATTTGAGAACCTCGATGGCCCATCCATCGAGGTTCTGCTTTTTACAGGACTTTCCATTTCATACATTGATTTATTCTTACCCGGTTCTAGATCTACAGCATCACAGAAAATGTCATGTTGATATACGACTTCTAGCTAATTCTGCCTCATAAATGTTGATAGGTGTCAAGCAAACATGAAATTTTAAAAATTGTCAATCGGTGAAATATTTGTTTATTGTGTTTTAAACTGCAGATATTGGATCAATGAAGAATTTGAGCATAAATACATGTTGTAAATTGTATTTATCTCTATGCCACTAAAAGAATGTTATGTGGTGTGAAACGTTAAATGAACCAACTCACTGAGACTAGACTCAATCTACTACATGTATTCAGATAATGTTTTTGAAAGTATTAACACAAAACCATATACACGGATAAAACTTCTTCTATTAATCAATTGATACATGATAGCTAAATTTGATCGTTCCTTTCGGAAAATAGAATAAAACAACACATAAACTTTTGTTATCCCTTCACAGTTTCATTATTGATATAAAAATGCGTTTGGCTGAAGCAGGTGAGCAAACTTAGGATGTAACATTTTGCAATCTCTTTACATTAAATACAGTACTGAAATGGCCCAAATGTTCAAAACGGTACTTCAACATGTATGAATTTCGTGTTACAAAGCATAATGTGATTAAAAAGTCCTTTCCCTAACAAGCTGCAACCCTTGTTTTAAAATACATATTGGGATTTATCTACAATATTACGTGTAATAAAGTGTGCAATATATATATAATCTAGACAGTGTTAATTCCCGAGTTGCGTTTCTTTTTTTCATTTAGTATATGTACATTGGTGTGTAGTCAATCTATGTATTATATTCATTATACAGGTATCGTTTGATACTCATCATGTCATATATTCATTGAGTGAATATGGATATTTTTTTCAAAAGTCGCGGTAAATTACTCTATGTTGGTATATGTCATGTATCATACGACTGGACGTATGTTGACAGTGGATTGTCAAACTTGTTGTAATCTTGTCCTCTCTGCCTCCTGAAAAGCAAATCAACAGAGTAAAACATGAATACCGTAAAATGTGTCTGGCTTTCTGAAATAAACGGGTTATATCATTGAGTACTTTAAAATGTGTCTGACTTCACCTGGAAATTTCATCTGGTTAAAATGACATATATCTTCAATAAAAAAGAGCCGTACAACATATTTTAAGGCCATACATTAGTTTCAAATATCATAGAAGAATCTCATGTATGCATTTTTAAAGAGTTTAGAATGGAACGGGTTAATTTACGTTACTTTGACACACATATCGTAGCAAAACACTGTGTGGCGTACTACAAGCAGATCACAATTGGACATCAACAGTCAAGGGTTCAACGCAGCACTGATGTTTCTTATTTTGTAACAAATATGTAGTTACGGCAGTGTTGCATTGACCCCTCTAACAATCATGTATAATATGCTGTAACGTTGAAACTAATGCAACTATGATACAAGTATGCACCATAAAAAGAGTGTGAAAATTACTAAAACAAGCAACTATGATACAAGTATGCACCATAAAAAGAGTGTGAAAATTACTAAAACCAGCAAACTGAGCCAATAGTCAAGATCAAACTTCAGAACAGACTCAACAAAACCGAGTCTGCTATATTTCTCTCTTGTTTGTGCTTGTTGCTTCCAAGGGATTACCCTTTCAGTATTTATTCGGAGCCTAATATTCGGGTATTCTGTCACTCTTTTGATTGCTACTTTTGTCTGGTGCTGGCTGCATACCCACTATCTGAATATTTTTATAAGTGTAACTATGAGTGTTATACCTTTTCTTGTAGAATACGGTCCCTCCTATAGCTGCCATTAAAACAACTCCGCTAATGCTTCCTACAATAACATACCAGTGGCTACTTGTCCAACTCTGAAATATACACATTATTTTGACAATATAAAGTCAATTATAAACTAGAAATTTCAGTTGATAATAAAGTGCACAAACACCTTGTTGAGTATATATGACGTACGTACCGACAGAAATGGGAGGTACATACGAAGAACGGGTTACCTTAGCCCGGTATAATCATATTGGAAATGCTGGGAGAGTGGACATCTGTTCTGCTTTTTTTTTTAATTTGTCATTAATAACTTGCCGCTGGGCAAGGGAAAAACACAATTGTTAATGCACTGTTTATATTGCTCATCTGTGTCTGCATGAGCTCAACAAATTCTAGATTTCTTTTCTACAAGAGTATGATGTGGTATGGGAGGTGTATGTAAGGATGTATGTATGAATGTATAATCTGTCTGCCTCTCTCTCTCTCTCTCTCTCTCTCTCTCTCTCTCTCCTCTCTCTCTATCTCTCTATGATAACTGTCAACCTTTTGAGGGAGATTTTGTCAAAGGTATATGGACGAATAATGTCAAAGGAGGTCTGTCGAAGATAACTGTCAACTGTATGTTGGTTATAACCGTCAATCAGATCAAGATTAATATCAATGATAAGTGGGAGACTAAAGCCAAATGAAAAATGTCAAAGGGCAGGACGAATAATCCTAAACATCAAAAGAACATTAATATATGTGGAATACTATCGCAATCAAAAATGCCCAATACAGGTGGCTTTTATGTAGAATAACACTTAAAGAAATATAAAAATATCGGACAGGCAAAGTAGCATTCAAGGAGGACAGTCAACCACAAAACACAGAAACAAACACGCAAACAGACAAACAAGAAGGCAAAAGTAATAATAAATACAAACGTCATCACAAACACAAAAGGGTTGACAATAGGGCTACCGCCTTTGAACGGTCAGTGGCAAAGTAGGCCACTGGGGGTTTAAACCCGTTCTATGGTGGTGCACCAAAAGCCGATCCTAGAGGGCGTGAGTGGTGATGCTTCTTAAACTACATCTCATGAACCGAGTCTGGTATTTTATTCTTTTAATTGTTTTTGTTGCTTCCAAGGACACCCTTATCAGTATTTCTTATCATTCACACTAGCGTTCGTTTAGTGCATTGTGGCGGCTGTAAGACGTCTCCCGTGATACGATACATGTATGAATCAGTAGAGTTATTTTACTGATCCTTTGGGAACAACGAGCCGGATATAGTTGATTTTGAAGTAGAATACCACTTAAGCAGGTGCTAGGGGACGTGCGAGTGTTCTTATTTTGCTATGAAAGGGATTTCATGTTGAGTCTTTCACCAGATACCCAGGAAGATGTTATTGAAGCCTTTAATGACACCTCTCGGTATCTGGATGACATATTGAACATTGACAACCCTTTCTTTCTAACTATGGTTAATTATATTTATCCTAAAGAACTTCAGCTTAACAAAGCTAATATATCTGATAACGCTTCTTTTCTTGATTGAGATCTCTCGATTGAAAACGGTAAAATAATTAGCAAAATCTATGACAAGAGAGATGATTTTAATTTTGACATTGTTAATTATCCCCACTTGGATGGGGATGTTCCCCGAGCAACTTCTTATGGGGTGTATGTGTCTCACCTTATTCGTTTTTCTAGAGCTTGTACTCGAGTTGAGGACTTTAATATTCCTAATCTTTGTATAACTAAAACTTACTCAATCATGGTTACCGTTACCATACCGTTACCATAAACTTCGTAAAACCTTTGCAAAATTTTATTATCGTAACCCTGATCTTCTTTTCAAATATAAAAGTAATTTAAGGACTCTTCTGCGACAAGGACTATCAGAACCTGACTTCTATGGTGATGTGATTTATAAACTTCGTAAGATTCTTGGTCATGATCACTTTCATACTATCTTTGTTAAACTTGTTAAAAAGTTTATCAAAAGAGGTTATGACCCTATCATTTTGCAACGTACTGCATGCTTGGTGGTGGACCCTTTTACAGTTCGCCACTATGCTTTCCTCTTTAATTGTACGATGACCGGACAGGCTGTGGACCCTATGATGACGCCTACCTAAAGCCTATTGGGACGGTGGCGTTTGATGTTTGTCCATGATCTTTCTTGTCATGCCCTTAATGGTTTATTCTCTTACTGCTCTGGCTTCTGCCAAGTCATTGAGTACCTTCATTGTGGCTTTCTATGCTATTGTTTTTTTGTATTATATCTTACTTATATTGCCTATTGATGCTGCCTTGTTGGTTAGAGATTAGATCATGGCGGGGATTTCTTTATTACACTGTCCTGTTTTAATGCGATGACAGTAGGGTAAGTGTGAGGTTTGGTGCACCCTAGAATCGGTTTAAACCCCCAGTGGCCTACTTTGCCACTGACCGTTCCAAGGCGGTAGCCCTATTGTCAACCCTTTTGTGTTTGTGATGTCGTTTGCATTTATTATTGCTTTTGCCTTCTTGTTTGTCTGTTTGCGTGTTTGTTTCTGTGTTTTGTGGTTGACTGTCCTCCTTGAATGCTACTTTCCCTGTCCGATCTTTTTATATTTCTTTTTGTTCCTTCCTACATTACCTCTGATGAATAGACTCAATAAGACCGAGTCTACTATTTTATTCTCGTAGTTGTGTTTGTTGCTTGCAACGGATCACCCAATCAGTATTTATTAACATTCAAACTAGCGTTTGTTTAATGCAGTGTGGCGGCTGTAAGCCGTCTCCCAGTGATACATGTAGGAAACAGTAGTGTTATTTTTATTAGTCCTTTGCAACCAACGGACAGGATATCGGTGGCTTTGAAGTAGAATACCGCTTAAGCTAGAACTTTTAGACGCGTGAGGTGTTCCTTCTTAATTACCTCTCATGAACAGAATCGATAATACCGATCCTGCTACTTTCTTATCTTGGTTGTGTTTGTTGCTTCCAAAGAATATTATCAATATTTATTATAATGGACTTACTTGTGACGAAGACGGTGATGATTCCTGTTTGTATTCTTGAACACTTGTAAATCGTTCCGGGAATGAACTAGATAATGTGCTTTCTGATATCCTGTTCATTCCATCTTCTACTGTAGACTTGTTTATTAAAATATGGTTACCGCAAGTGGCCGCAAATCTTACAATGTTATTCCTGAAACATCAAGATAAATCGAACCTTAATTCATTTATTTAGAACATATTTTTGTATTGTCTATTCTGGATAATGGCTGAATTTGAAAGAAATATTTTTTAAATAGAATATATGAGATGGTAAATAATCCAGTATTTAATTACGTCATCGCTTGTGAGGGCATATTATGTGTCATCACTTGACATGTACTTGTTAATGGGTAACCATTCTTCAGTTCACTTGCATTCTTCAGTTGTTTATTTTCATTGTTCAGTTGTTCACTTTCTTTCTTTTCTTCAGTTGTTCACTTTCTCTCTTTATTTGTTCACTTTCATTGTTCAGTTGTTTACTTTCATTCTTCAGTTGTTTACTTTCATTCTGCATTTGTTTACCTTCATTATTCACTTGTTTACTACCATTTTTCTGTTTATTTTCATTCTTCTGTTCACTTTCGTTCTTCTTTTTCTGTTCATTTTCATTATTCTGTATATTGTCTTTGTTCAGTTGTTTACTTCCATTTTTCAGTTGTGCACTCTCATACTTCTGTTCAATTTCATTCGTCTGTTGTTTACTTTAATTCTTCAGTAGTTTACTTTCATTCTTTAGTTGTTTACTTTCATTCTTCTGTTCACTTTCATTCTTCAGTTTTTACACTTTCACTCTTCAGTTTTACACTTTCATTATTTGGCATTCGCTTTCAGTCATCAGTTCACTCTCATTTCGATTCTAACGGTAGACGAAAGGTATACATTACTGGTTCTACCCAGGACAAACGAGGTACCACAACATATTAGACCGTCATATATGGCCTAACATGTGCTAAAATGAAGTAAAACACCATTCAAACAACTCACTCTCAATTTGCTTTTCTTCGGCTTTTCACTTTTATACGGGAGATACAAATACTGGTCGTATGTCCCGATACACAACATGAAAATCTGTGAACTTGAAGCCTACAAACGATGAAAACATCACTAAATACGCTATACTTGTATGCATACATGTTAAATATGAAATATTTGAATCTTAAGCAAACACATACATATTGCATAGTTACTTAATTCATACTTAACTATATCCTTAACCATAATTTGACTTACACAATATCTGCAAGGTACATTTGAGACACTGAACCATTACACACATACGTTGATAGAAAGTTGTTCATTTCTGAGAGTGTGCGTTGTTTGACATCTGATGAAATGTTGTTTTGAAAGTGGAACTCCAGCAACAAACCGGCTTTTAAAATACAAATGGATTGATAAAATAAACATCAGTTAGTGTCAAAAATGACAATGAAATGGTGGGGATAGGAGATATGAAACGGTGTTTATTTTTCATATTGTGTTTGGCCCAAAAAGTATCTTTTTCTCCAACTGAAAATAATTAATTACCATTGAAAAAGAAATATCATATATTATTGTTTGCTGCCTTTATAACATAGCCCTAATTTACGACTTCTGAAACCTTAAAAAGCAGTTTGTAGTATGTATTTGTGCAAGTAAAACATGAATTCAATACAGTTCAAAATGATTAACACATCTTAAAATAGTTTACTTCATTAGTTACATTTTCCCCAATTTATATCTTCCCGGCTCTAATTTTCACAATTGCAAGGAGCTGTCCCCATTCCCAGAAGACCCAACAGGAACACTGTAAAATGTATGTACATGTACTTGACTTTTAAGTAATTTATACTTTTGCAAAACAAATACATTACCTTGCTAAACAGCTAAACAAAAGCATTACCTTGTTAAACAAAAACATTACCTTGCTAAACAAAAACATTACCTTGCTAAACAAAAACATTACCCAACGTTATGATTATATGATGCTATTAAATAACGCTGATTTATAGCAGGAGTATATTAAGGAGTTTCATAACTCAGCATATTGGTATTATTACGTGTTATTGGCACGTACTTATCAGCAGACACATGGTCAATAGTATGCAAATGAACTGTATCTCAATCTTAAAGTACCTATCACGCCAACAACAGCCACATTTTACAACATATGTACGCCGTTTCTAAACCTACCGATGACGAGTTATATATCGTCACCTTAGTGGTAAAAGGTGCTATGAGTATATGAACAAAGAAGGCACATAACACTTTTTACATCTAAGGTGACGATATATAACTTACATATTTTGAAAATCCAAACTACGTACACAATATGGATGGCTTTAACCAAACAGGCCAAACGCCAAAACTGGAGCGTCGAATTAAGAGTTATCAATTCATAATTCATTTTACGCATATTAAATCACGGGTATTATAATTACCCGTGAATAAACCTATATTTTTATTAGGCATCTATTCATTATTATATGACCTGAAAACCTGGATAGAGTTTTGATAAACGGTTATTTAGTGTAATTTTGCCGTTATTTGGCGGTTAGTTTCTTTAAAAAGTTCGCCAACGCAGTGACTAATATTTGGCGACTTGTAAAATAGAAGTTTAAGAGAGATTGCGTGAATCCCCTCGACTGTGTAGATGCGCGAACTTCACTATCCTCAAGATGTTCTAGTCTATAGCAGTCGTTTAATGAGAATAAGTATGTAATACTGCGGTATATTAGGACGTTTTACTTTGTAACATAGATCTACTATTTCATGTAGCATTTGTGTCTATAATATGTTTACATTCGTACATGCTCAATATAATCACAAAGAAATAAAATTACTTACAGTTAGTTACGTCCCATGTTTTTATTTCGCATGAAACTCCATAGAAGTTATTTAGACATGTACATGTGTAGGTGCCTTGTCCATTCTTACAAACGCCATTATTCTCACAAACAGAAGATAAACACTCATTAATATCAGTTTCACATGTGTTTCCTGTCCAACCAGAAACACAATTGCAATAAAACGACCCTTCGGTATTTTCACAACTTCCATAGTTCGCACACGGCAGATTTTCACACTCATCGACGTCCTCCAAACATTTAATTCCTTTAAAGCCATCTGTACATGCGCATGTGGGTCCGTCTAATGATGTTTTACATAAACCACCATGGTAGCAAAGCAAATTTTTACACTCATTAATAAATGTTTCACAGAGAACACCTGTAAATCCGGTGAGACAAGAACACGTAAAACTCCCAAGTGTGTTTGTGCACCTTCCATTGCCCGAGCAAGGAATTACTTTATGCGCATCACACTCATTAACGTCTGTAGAGCAGTTGCTCCCTTGCCAACCTACTGAACAACTACAATTATATGACCCCGGTAAATTTGTACAACCCAAAGAATGTGTTCCACAAATATTAAAAGCACATTCGTCTGTGTCCGTTTCGCAGTCTTTACCTTCATAACCGTGAGAACAATGGCAAATATAGTTTACCTGTCCTTCCTGGCAGGTTCCGTGTCCATTACAAGTCACATTCTTGCAGTAATACAACTGTATTTTACAGTCCGGGCCTGTATATCCATCTGCGCATGTGCATTTATAACTTCCGGCCGAGTTGGAACAATTTCCATAACGACATGGTGGATAATCATGGCACTCGTCCACGTCCACGTCACAATTCTGCCCTGTCCAGCCATTTGAACATGAACACGCATATGATCCTGGTGTGTTTATACAGTTTGTACTGTGTTTACACACTGCCTGTGTGCACTCGTTGACATCTACATCACACGTTTTTCCAGACCACCCTTTTGAACAATTGCATTTAAAATCATGAAATGTTTCGTAGCACGTTGCGCCATTGTCACACGTCACGTGTTCACAATAATCTTTCGCGTACTCACAGTGTGTACCATTAAAGCCTTCACTACATAAGCACGTGTAGTTTTGATTAGCTCCAGCCGCCGAATCTACACAAGTGCCGTTATTCTGGCAATCGATGTGTTGGCAATTTTTGGAAACGTTTAGACATTCTTGCCCATAAAACCCGGACAAACAACTGCACGAAAAATTTCCAACAGTGTTAGTACAAGAGCCTCCATTCCTACACGGTTTTGCTTCACACTCGTCTATATCTTCTGTACAGTTATCTCCCGTGTAACCACGATGACACATGCACAACATTTCATTCTGTACTTCAATACACCCTCCATGAATACATGCCTCTGGAACACACATGTCATGTATTTGGCAAAGCTGTCCAGACCAACCGCTTTCGCACATACATATAAACATCTCCCCCGTCTCCAGCATTGGGATGCACGCTCCATGCTTACACTGGGAAGGGTCACATACAGTACTCAGTTCGTCTGTACATATAACACCAGTCCAGTTATCTCTACACAAGCAACTAAACGAACCATTCTTATTTGTACATATCCCACCATTTTGACATACGTGTAAGGCGCATTCGTCAATATCCGCTGTACACGTGGTACCGGAATATCCTGCTGGACACGAACAGTTGTATGTTCCGTCCGACCCTGTATTGCACGTGCCATTGTTCTGGCAAGGACTCGGGCTGCACGGATTAAGTTGCTTGTTGCAATCATCACCGTACCAACCTGCAAAAAAGTAACAATTTGTTATACAGTATCACTTCAAATATGTTTTCATCAAAGGAAAGCGTACAACTGCTTTATTTATCGAAATATGTTCTTTCCAATGAGATTTAGTGGAAAAGCGTTTGCCTCGCATGCGGGAGGTCGTGGATTAAATTACCGGACGGGTCACACCACATATTTCATAAAAAGGTACTATTGTTTGGGGCGCTTGTTTCAGCCAAAGGTTTTTCAGCATAAACTTGAGCAATTTGTGTAATGGGTTCATAAATTATATATCATTGGTACTGGAATTTGTAATGGTAAATAAAAATACCTTAGTTTTGAAAATCGGTTAAAAATTAAATATTCTACTGCCAAAATGTTGTTTTGGTGGGGCTTTTCCCATGTAAATTCCTTGTTGATGAGACAGAAGAAAATCAAATAATCTCAGATAATTTCAGTTAGCCTTAATATATTGCTATAAAACGTTCAGAGTGTTTTCATTTTATGAAATGTTTATTTCTCAACCGATTTGGAAAAGTAAGGTATTTTTATTTACCACTAAAAATGTCTGTTTCAGTGATATATTTTTATTTTGGTAATAGTTGAATTTTGTCTTAACAGTCCAAAAAACCTTTGGCTCAAACAAACGCCCCAAACAATAGTAGCTCTCTTGCTTGGCGTTCATTAACTGAAAGGCAGAATTAGGGCCGGTCGGCCTGGTGTTGGAATAATGTGATTGAAAAAAGTGATGTTAACTCCAATCGGTACATGCGATGTTAAGACCGCCCCGCCCCCACACCACGCCCCACCACCAACATACACCCACACACACAGATATATGGAACGCCATGACTGTCTTATGATGTTGCCGATTAATATATGCAGTGCATTTCCCTTTATATGTGGTAGATATTTCATGATATGCAGTGCATTTTTAATTATATGTGGTAAATAAATCTTTATATGTGGTAGAAAAGTATTTATATGCAGTAGATCAATCATTATATGCGATAGATAAGTCATTGTATGCAGTAGATAAACCATTATATGCGGTCCAGTTATCGTTATATGTGGTGCATTTATTACTATATGCAGTAGTTTATCTAATATATGAGGTCCTTTGAACATTATATGAAGTACGTTTGTATTTATATGCAGTGCTTCTGTTGACTTTATATGTGGTACATATTCTAATATACGTGGTGAATACGTCTTTATATTCGGTGGTTTCAATTGCATTATATTCGGAACAAACGGCTTTATACGTGGTGCATTTCTTGTGATATGCAGTGCTTTTTCTATTATATGCGGTGTTTTTTTCATTATGATGATGAGATCAATCGGAACACTCGTTTTTTAAAGATGTTACGATTTTATCGGAAATCTAACTAGACTGCTTCACTGCGTATGTCCCGTTTCACTCAAACAAGGAGAAGCGAACAAGCGACAGTCAAACGTCGATTTTATCGGCCGAAAAAAATCGCTCACGTAAAGTGCATTCCAACTGCGATCATGGTCAAGCATCTCGTCTGATCTATGTTCTATAAAAAAGATATGGCAAGTTGGGCTTTTTCTCAATATTGATTACACAATGCACGCGCGTGACATACATAAATAGAGGACATTTGTTGATGTGGAGTGAATAGATAGAGAATATTTGTTTCTTTGGAGTGAATATAGGGTTTAATCCACTATTTCGCGTGAAAGTATATAATAAATGCATACATTACAATTACTGAGGAAGTGTACGCGCTAAATACACAATCACTCTTATTCCCAAGGATAGTCCCCCAAGTTGGTACGTACCATACCAAGTTCTGTACCCGGTGTCCTTATAAGGAAAGAATGGGCTGGTGGCTTCCGGGTGTGTGGTTGTGAACAAAATACATCAACACACCGCACCCTCAAAGGGATGGTATTTTCCCGGTTTTGTGAGAATGTGGTAAGGAAGGTGTTGTTTTTCTTGCGATTGCAGCGGTGAGAATGTGGTGGTGGTGGTGTGTGTGTGTGGGGGGGGGGGGGGGGGGGGGGCTACACAAATTCCATGAGGGAAATGTCTGCGGGGGGAATGAGGGGTAAACGAATAAAAATACACGGGGTATGGTGGCTGGAGATTTTCCCATTTTTTTAGGATATCAGTAATTACTGAGAGAATACACGCAAAACAATTATGCACCTATCAATTATTTCCCCCGCCGGTGTAGGGGTAGGGTCGCAACGGGCTCACCCAAGGAAAATCGATTTATTGGTCTATCCCCTCCCCAGGAGATCATTTTTAGGGTAATCCCCAATGTTGGTATTATACCAGTTCTGTCTGAAGTCCCTACCCCGGTGTCAATGTTGTTGGTCTAATTCAACTTTTCCACGCAATATCTGTGGAAGGAAAATATGTTGAAGGGGATGGTGGTGGGGAAGCGGGGTTCAGGGGGTCTTTTCGAGATTTTTTTCCAGGAAGGGTTGGTGTATTTTTCGAGATTTTCCAAGGGACTGGGGTGTTATCAAAACATATGCCATTTTCTAACGCCGATCTAGTCAACGTGTCTATGCTTGACCTAATTGTATTCAACAGTTCGTGTTTTTTTATATTATTAAAATGAATCCAGTCTTGGTTGGTTTGGACTGAAAAAAGTAAGACAGTTTTTGTTCTATTTATAAAACTGGATATCCTCTAATTACGTAAAGCGTGTATTTACACTGGCCAATCGCTGTGGGTCTAAATAATTGATAATGCGCAGTCGTTTATATTTAAACGCTGTGTAGCAGTCTAAATCGTAACATCTTTAAAAACGAGTGTTCCGATTGATCTCATCATCATAATGAAAAAACCACCGCATATAATAGAAAATGCACGGCATATCATAAAAAATGCACCACGTATAAAGCCGTTTGTACCGAATATAATGTAATTGAAACCACCGAATATAAAGACGTATTCACCACGTATATTAGAATATGTACCACAAATAAAGTCAACAGAAGCACTGCATATAAATACAAACGTACTTCATATAATGTTCAAAGGACCTCATATATTAGATAAACTACTGCATATAGTAATAAATGCACCACATATAACGATGGTTTATCTACTTTTCTACCACATATAAAGATTTATTATATAACCTATAAATAGACGCGTTTTCATTGGCTAAAAAGTAATTTTTTAGAAAAAATATCTAGCGATATTGACCTGTTTTTTTGATATTGACCTGTTTTATATAATTGTTTTTTTGATATTGACCTGTTTTATATAATTGTAAATTGAGGGTTATATAATAAAACAGTTATGGACTTTTCAGCTGTTATACATGATGTTGATATGTACCAAAAAATCATTATTGACCTCGGCTATCGCCTCGGTCAATAATGATTTTTTTGGTGCAGATCACATCATGTATAACAGCTGAAAAGTCCATAATTGTATATTATTTACCACATATAATTAAAAATGCACTGCATATCATGAAATATCTACCACATATAAAGGGAAATGCACTGCATATATTAATCGGCAACATCATAAGACAGTCATGGCGTTCCATACTGATACATACTTAAGTTATACGATTATATTAAATTTAATATTCAAACTTGTTTATTTCTTTTTACTAACCGCGTTCTATATCGGAATATCATTTAGATTACCTGTAAAGCACTGGTCAGTTCCGTTGTCAGCATGGCACAAAGGTCCGGAATGTCCAGGTGCACACCAAACTAGCAGTCTTAGACTTAGTTGCCTGCAAGTAAGCAGTGATAACAGTCTGTGTTTGGCATTATTTCCTATATATTGCAACACCCTTTTTCGAGTATTATGAGGCGGAG